>CM032665.1:37872360-37914711 GCA_019095985.1 Streblospio benedicti | reverse complement strand
GATCAAACGTGGCCTCAACATACGTGTATATTAGTCATTTTGAAGATGGTATTACAGGGTATGTGACTCGGCTAGATTAGGAGTGACTTTCAATTTACACTCGCCAAAAATGTCAAATTTAATGGTGAGGTGTATGGTGGGTTTCTCTGTATGTGGCAGCGTTTAATGACTGCAGATCAACTGAGGACGGCCATCCTGTTTGGAAACCACTATCATTCTGGAACACCAAATGGTAGGTGTTCCTTGTGGTTCTTTTTCTATTGTGCCAAGTCTTACATCAGCGTCCAACTGTAGCTTCACTTCTTCTTTCCAGTGGTGAGGTGCCGATATTGGCGTGTAATGCGCTTTTGGCTGGGCATCTAGTTTGTAGTGGACCTGTAAGGGTCCTCCAGACTTCTTGGGGAGGGACTGATGATCACACACGTTGAATGCAGATGATGCATAGTAGGAGAGAATCCGTGCCTCAAGCTCATGAGATGGTGCATCTTTTTAAGCTGTCTGAATACTAGTTGGTATTGGTGGTGTGTCAGTCTGTCTCAGGCAACCACATGGTCCTAGTGTATCGTCTTCAGTGTACATTAGAGTGATATGTAAATGGTGGAGGAATGTCTCAGCAATTATACCTAACTTGAGCAACTTTCAGAGAGGTATGCTCCAGATAAGTTTCCACACACATATATCATAACTTTTGTTTTGTGACTCATGCTTTAATTCGACCGGGGCTTCCCCTAGTATGTCTAACATGTCATTTGTTGCACCAAGTAAACTGGGCTTTGTTGGTAGCAAGTCGTCTGTGTGTAACGCAATGTCCTTCAAGGTGTCAAGGACAAGCTCATGTCTGAGCACCAGTATCTGCTAGGAATTCTATTCTTGTGGTTTTAATGTGTCTATTTCTTTAATTGGACATTTTGCAACAAACCTGAGCATGAGGCTCAGGTAATGGTGTTACACAAAGACATTTTACATGGTTTCTGTGGCGACTTAGGGACTAAAACGTTGTTTTTCTCAGACCACTCCATGTGAGGGAGTGCGTTTTTCCAGTCGCTATTTGATTTCAATGCTTGATCAATCCACCTCAGTATTGCATGTCAGTGTATCATCTTGACGAGCCGTTAAAATGTGTGATGGCTCTTTGGCAAAGCACACATCATGAGAGTGATGATTTTGCTTCCCACCCTAAGACCAGACGACTCCCCAGTTAGAGCAATGAAGATTACGAGATTTGCGGGTGCCTCTACCATGGTCCTCATTGCCACACCCGCTACAGCCACGTGAGTTTGGTTGTATCCTTTTTTTATCATGCAGCTTAGACTTCATTTCGTTCCTCTTATATTGGGACTTTGTGATGCCTATTGTGGATGCATTCTCTTGGCTCGATGACCTTGTTCTATGGCACTGAGGTAGGTATTCAAACTTCGGCTTTAGAGTTATCAATGTTGAATGTTTGGCTAGCACTTCACCTTGCGTTTCCTTATAATTTAGTCCTACAAGTAATTGATCTGCAACCATAGATTCTGCATAGTATATATTTGATTGGCAACTGTATTTTACTTTGAAGTCACAGTGGGATACTTTAGATTGCAGGCGCCCCACAAAAAGACGTATTGGTTCATCACGTAATTGTTGCATTCCGCAAAATTCTTCGCGATGTACAGAAATACTCTTACTTTCTACAGCTATATCTTTAATGTAGCATAGAAACTTTTCATGGATGCACGTGTCAAGTTCATTTTCACCTACAAAGTCCAGAACGCATCGACGTAGCTCAGTTGAATACGCGGCATTCAGCACATGTCTTAAATCATTTCCTGTGAAGCCTGGTCGTTCTGGCTTTTTGTGTGTGGACGTGGGTTGCCGTTTACGGCTGAATGCAATTTCATCAACTCTATGGCGAGTGCGTCGCCCATTTCTTCTGTCTTGTATGTGCAACCCGTTACAGGGCATTTTAATGACGTCATCTTTATTTGTATTTATAAATTTTCTGCTTATCTTTTTATATCATTTTTTTCTGATCCTGCTGACTGCGCCATGTATGGTGCTTGTTACCGTTTATTATACAAAGTGCCATAACCTATGTACATCAGAAGTATTCTACAACGTACATTAACGTAAGTACTACATACATGTATGTCAGTAAATTACTATGCATGACACTCCAATGCCTCGCAAGTTCTGTCCATACACAACATCTATATACAGTTACATTTTAGTGTCTACACGTACGCGCACACAGAGATCCGCTCCTGGGGAGTAATAAATATCTCGTCTGCAGCTGCTATCGTGGTCGCGTGACCGGAAGTCAGGAGTACACCGGGATACAGCTGGTGGAGTGGTGTGGAGCCCAGTGCGCCTGTTTCACGGGGCTCTTGGCCAGCAACTTTTCCATAGGAGTAGCGAGTTATTCAACACCAATGTGATGCACAAGTGCTCGTTGTGAAGCACTGCCCACGGTGATTGACTGATAGTGGCATTGGTGATGGAACAGAGACAGGAAAACCTGGGTGAGGTGGTTAGATTTTTGGCACTTGGCCAATTTAAGAGTGTTTTTCCACAGAGCCATTTTGAGGATAATTTTCAACGTTTTCTGAAGTCGCTTCAATTTTGCAGTAAAACTTCAAACTTACATAGCTAGCGACCATCACCTGTGTCCAATTTTGGCATTGTGTCAAACAAAATAGGCCTTTAAGAGATCCGTTTAAGTCATTTTACTTTTCATTCTATTTCCTTTTTGTAATAGTTTCAATCCAGCTTAAGAGAACCATCACACCAGATGCAATGTTTACATGACTTTTGACATAACCTCTGTATACCTTCGGCAGTTTGCAAATTAAAGAGTGCCTTCCAGAAAGCTACTTCATTGCCAATAAGTCAATAGAATTTTAGAGAGCATTTTTGATGTACTAATACGATAGTTAGTTATCAACACTGAAGAAGACATTCCAAAATTAACATTTTATTCTCATTGCATTTTTGCATTGTAGTAAATACTTTTTTCAATCAACAGCAAATCTATCAATCTTTCTGCAATCTATGCAATACCTAATAACACGCCGTCATTTATTAGTCAAAGCGCATACTTAACCACTATCAAGTACTAAAACTGGTGAGTTTCCACATCGGCGTTCCTTCCTGTACCCCAGCGAAATTGCACCGCGCGGCCTGGGGGTGGGCTACATATGAGGCCGCCGTGCATGGGGCAAAGCTCACTTGGTGCTGGTGCACAGGCGGGAAACGAGGTGCGACTCCACAGTGGCCGCAGTTGTCTCCACCTCCACAGCGAGCAATGGGGGAGCCAGGTATGTGCAGATTACTCACTGTGTTATCTAGTGTGTTTGAGGGGTGTTTTTGTTTCGTACAGGCCCGTTACTGTTGATGTTGTTTACCATATTGCAGGCTTGATTAAAAACTATAATTTACTATCGTGTGTTTTGTGTTTATTTGTGTTTACTTACGTGTATTACTGTGTTTGGGTTAAGCCTCATCTTAGATTGATCAGACACGCATTGGCATCGATGTTTGACAATGTAACGCTTATTTTAGGCTCCAAGAGCAGGAGCATTTGCTACTGCAGACACTGGACAGCTTTTAGTGAAACGTGTGCGTAGAACAGACCAACCGTGGTGTATAGTCTACACTAGAAAAAGAGTGTTGCACATCCATATTGCTCATTATTAAACCGTATTAACTATAATATTATTATTCAGCAATGATGAAGACTCTATATATTTAAGGGGGAAATAAAATGCAATATAGGCTACTTTTATTTGTTTTATCAAAATACAATGTATTTTAAAATATTGATACTTTGATAATCTAATATCCAAAACATATGATCATAGTCAAAACATAAGGATATGAACTAACCAAAGGCTACACCAGTTTATGTCTTTTGAATGGGGCTTTGAAAAGATGATCAAATATATGAATTAAAGATAGGTAATGATCAAGGTAGTAAAGGTGACACTTAATAAAATCGTCTATTCCACATTGTTCTCCGAATTAAACTCCTCCAAATGCATCACCCCGAAACCCTGGCACTTCACTCTATACTTTATCATTCCTTATTTCGATTGGAATTCAGAGCAACATTTACATTTTTTCCTATACAGTGTGATAAACGAGGAAATAGGGATCTGTGACTCAGTTGAAATGGGTTAGAGAATGTATAGAAACACTAGCACCGTGTATCCCAATAGAACAAACAAGCATAATAAATAAATGACCACGTATCAGTATTACCTTCTAACAGAAAACAGCGATCTATTTTTTATCTGCCACAGCAGTTCTTCTTTGGCACAACTGGCGTAATAATACAAATATAGTGGACTGATAATTAGCATATCACAAGATGGCTAAAAACATGATCATGTGACTTCTGCTGACTATTAATGGCCATACAACTTTAAGCATTCTGCTTACCTCGCACGGGGTCTTGCTTTATAAATAACATCGGGAAATAATAGATCTACGTGTACGGACATTGTTCCAGCAATTTGATGCTCCTTTAAAAAAACAAGGGCCCAAAATGTAGATTGATATGACAAAAAAATGGGTTGTTTACCTCATTATTCTTTCTTTTTAAGTCATCTCAAATCTATATATAATATGAGTATCAACTGATGCAGTTCCCTTTGGAACTAACCACCATTTTAAGATTGGGTTCTTTTCAGAGGCGTTTTAATCTAGCCAAATCCAAAGACGAAAAGTGTGTTTTTGAATTAGATGTGACACATTTTCTCTGGGGGATTTCTCTCGGGATACTAAATAAATGGCAACAGTGATGTGATACACAAAATTACAATTCTGTGATTATGAATATGATATTTGGTAGAACTAAATAAATCTTTCGCTTTTCACTGCTTATCAAGGGAGCTATTATTTATGACGGCAAGATGCTGTGGGAAATATATATCATTTGTTTCAAATTTCAGGGTGTGTGTATCCTATTTTTGTGGTTAGTATTGTTTAGTATGCAGAGGTGTCATTAATGCTGCGCCTATTAGAAGAGGTGTGGCAGGTGTGAGGGGTAATCTATTGTGCACCAAAAATACCACCTATTTGTTTTACATTTTTGTAATTTCACCTGTACGATGACAGTATTAAACCAGTATGGAATTTGTATTTGAAATTTTGTCATCTATTTTTACATGAAAATATGGGTGAGGTACATTAAAAAATAGAGGGCACATATCTTTTATAAATTAAGGTCACACAACCTGGATCTGCCAATGTTGGATATAAAGCAGACTCTGTCTATAACACTGGAAATTCGGTGATGATAATTCTATTCACCATGGCAGAATGCCCTACAAATTGTCATTTACGTATCTCTTTCTGTCATGTTTCCATTCAAGCTTTTTTTTCTCCCTCATACAGTCATTAGCTGCTTTTATTACACCCACTATGTCATTACGTCATTGATGAGTAAAGCCACATATTAATCTATCCGTGTGAATAGTCTCCATCATGTCCGGATAAAGTGGTAGCCTTGGTTACTATTCTCTTTTCACAACCATCATTACATGGGGCGTGGCTGGCTGGGGTCGCTCTCCCATCCTCTTTCTGTCGTCTGCCGCCTTTGTTGCTGCCCCCAATGCGCTCACGTCCCCAGCTGATTGCTTCTCCTCATGAGACATACACAATTTTGCACTGTAAAACCTTGCTATGGACCCTACTACCGGATCCACTATTATCCACTGTTAGCAAAACACCAATAAGGCTTCCAAACTATCTTTATTTATATTTCAAGGTCATATGAACGGCTGTATATACTATGATTCTCAAGTTTGCTTGTGAATTCAATTCTACTTCCACTGTTATGGCAAGCAAGCTCCTACCACTTCATCGACATTGTTATGTCTTTAGCCACATTGTAATGTATGTCATTACGGTGGTAGGAGCTTGCTTGCCATAACAGTGAGAGAAGAATTGATTTCAAGGTCGAAATTATCACAATTACCCAAGTAATTAGCGTACACTGTATCTGGTGATAGTTGATTCTATATGATTATTTATTAAATACCCGTCACTAGATACATTATATATTAAAAGAGTGGGCCTAGTAATTGATAAGCAGTGTATTGAAATTATCAAATATCTTAACCTAAAAAAATAGCTAGTGAATACGTTTGACGATTTTTGTGGGGACAAGCTGTAAACATTAAATGTAATGATACGGATTTGCTGCAACCTTTCATTTATCCAAATTCAATTTTAATGTGTCCACCGCGCTTTGCTCTAGCGGTGTATGTTGCATTTAAGGCAAGTTTCAATATTTTCTTAAGTATATGTTAGTAATGCATACATGTATTACTGATAATCTTCATAGGTTGCCTTCAAAATGATAAGTGGTGAATTAGGGCCGTGGTGGTTGTTACCTGAGCAGAGTTGTGGACTACTACACTCATATACTAACCTACTGTTTACAGAATAACTCCGCGGGAGCCGTGAGAACCACAACTTAACAACAGCATGCATTTTCCAGGACATTCAGTGGGCATGCTTTTCACTTCAGTAAAACATTGGTCTTCCCGTGTGCAATAAGACTAGCGTGGGATGGCACAATAAGCACTGAAACGCTATCTAACCAGTCTGCTGCTGCCAGGTGACAGGCTCTAGAACTAGAACCAGGGTGTAGAGCTTGAAATAAACTAGAACTAGAGCTACAGATCCAGCCTGTAAAGCTTGAAATAAACTATAGAACTAGAGCTGCCCGCGGCCGCGATCCTCCGCCAGCATGCCCGTGGTATCCTCCTCCAATGGCTTCGTGCCTCGTCCCGTTACAGTGCTGCCCCCGGGTGGGGGAGGCTGGAACGCGTTTGCCGCGCACAACTCGTCTGCTGCCGGGAACGGCTCGGGCGGCTCGGACGAGGACGCGCTGCACGCCGAGATCACGTGGGACGACGCCACGTGGATCCTCACGTCGTCCTTCATCATCTTCACCATGCAGTCAGGTGATTTTTTCCCCGGTGTTGTTTTTGCGGAGTTTGTGTATATGTGTGTGTTGGAGGGTATGGGGTAGCGAGGGCAGGGGGACTTCTTTACACATCAAATAGATCACACATGGACCTCAGCATCATGGGAGGGGGTAGGGGATACATAATGATCTACTACTATGGTTTACAAACATTATACCATACAGTATACAGTATATGTGACTAGTCATATGATGCTGAGGCTCATGAGATCACCATGTAGCAGTGATTACAGGATGTACAAATGATAAATACACGGGTAAACAGTAGATGCATTTTAAAAGCACTGCTATGAAACGACAATTTGCTATTTGATGATAACTACTACATCACGAAAAATTTGGCTCCAATATTCAAAGCTATAGCTTGATATAAAGCTATTGTCAAACGATACGATCTATTGAAACCGAATCAGTCGCATTTATGTAACACAGTGTTTCAAAAGGGTAGAATCCTCTTTTCCACAACGAAATTCCTCCTACTGCATATAGGTGAACATTCGTGGTTGTGAGACTGGGACTTTAATGACCTCGTTTCTAACCTCGTTCCACAGGGTTCGGACTTCTGGAGGCGGGGAACGTGAGCCTCAAGAACGAGGTGAACATCATGGTGAAGAACGCGGTGGACGTCGTGTTCGGCGGACTCACCTACTGGATGTTCGGCTACGGACTCAGCTTCGGTAACATCCGCTTTGTCTCTTGTTGTCTCTGGATTTTACTGATTCTGTGTTACAATAGGACCTCCAACCTGGACCACCTTTATAAAAAAAAGAGTTCCTATGTGTGTGTGTGTGTGTGTGTGTGTGTGTGTGTGTGTGTGTGTGTGTGTGTGTGTGTGTGTGTGTGTGTGTGTGTGTGTGTGTGTGTGTGTGTGTGTGTGTGTGTGTGTGTGTGTGTGTGTGTGTGTGTGTGTGTGTGTGTGTGTGTGTGTGTGTGTGTGTGTGTGTGTGTGTGTGTGTGTGTGTGTGTGTGTGTGTGTGTGTGTGTGTGTGTGTGTGTGTGTGTGTGTGTGTGTGTGTGTGTGTGTGTGTGTGTGTGTGTGTTTGTTTGTTTGTTTTTGTTGGTTTTTTGTGTGTGTTGTGTGTTTTTTTTCATTTTGTTTGTTTTTTGTTGGTTTTGTGTTGTTGTTGTTTTTTCATTTTGTTGCTGTTGTTTTTGTTTTGTTATTTTTGTTATTTCGGTCCCAAATTTCCATATACGCCTAAAATCCATAAAGGAGCTACCTCCTTGATATGTAACGTGTTTTATATGATCAGTTGTAACTTAGCTCTAGCTGAGTTCATACATCAAGAGAAGCCTGGATGTCTAATCTTCATCTGAATCATATCATTCATTTAATTTTATTAGTTGTAAAATAGTATTTCATTTTTAAATATCTGCTACATATCATTATATTCTTACTTATATTGTAATGTTGTGACAGAACATGTTATTTGACGTTGCGTAGACAATACTAGTACAGTAGAACCTCTCTATTAGGACCTCCTTTAGGACCAGTGTTAGGTAGTTTCAATAGAGAGATGGTCTCTATACAGATGTTCATTTTTAATAGCTTACGAAGGTTTGGGGCCGTGAAAAGTTGTCTTATTATAGAGCTGGTCTTAATAGAGAGGTGGTCTTAACTGGAGGTTCTACTGTTAGCACTTAAAACAGTATTTATATGTTACTGGAGCCTCCTTGCTGTAGGCATGGACGCGGGCACCAACTGGTTCTGCGGCGTGGGCTACTGGTATCGTGCACACATTAAAATATAAATGTTAACTGTGGCTGAGATAGGGAACCAGTAATAAAACATTTCTACTCCACCTTCTTTCTTCCAGCTCAGCTTTGCCACCACCGCTACCACCATCGCCAGGTAAAGAGCACGCAAGCACGCACACAACGCTAGCATTCTACCACATCACACGTTGGATAATTACAATTTTTACATCAATCTTGTGTAGTACGAGCCAATGATGAAGACAGCCACAACAATACATCCCACTGGAGTAACGTAAATACATGGTCTACAGCAAAATAATGAAACTGCCCCATGTATTGAGCAATCATGAACCCTGCAGGAGATCCCTTTAACCTTGAGAGAACTAGCAGCACTGCAGACCCATCACCACACAGCTAGTTACATTGTAGACACATGAATACATTTTCAATGCCAATCAATGGTACTTGTGATTAGATTGTATATATGGGTGGAACTTAATTTTGTCGACAATTACGCTGCCTGTCAAGCGGGAGATTGCTAATCCCAAATGTCTGCTCATTGACAGGAATGTGATGTCCATGATTTTGGAATACTAAGTAGGCCTGGCTGTAAGTTCTTCTGAAGAGAAATACTGAGAGAGTGAAACATGCGTACCTGTTTCATTATTCACCTGGGCACATCTCTCACTTAATTTAAAAGCCAAATTTACACATGCAGGTGAGCGATATAGGATCCTTATGGTCCTCTTGTCATATTTTAGTTTTGCAACTTTACGACGTAATCATGATATTAATATTGGATTAATTTTCACTGGCCAGTGAATTATCACAGTGGGTGGATAATGTGAATGATACAAGTATTAACCATCAACGTGTGTGTAACCATCAAACCAGGATGATCACAATATGTCCTCATCAATCAGGTGAAGGCCAAAATGAGGTCGAGGGCACATTGGAGTTGTCGCTGGGTCATGTACTTCTTATTTTGTTGATTGGTATCATTCATACTGCAATGTTTCAGACCTCACAATTTCTTGTAATACACCAAGTATATATAGCGGTGTGCATGCGTTGTTCGAAAACTCTTTCTTGTCGTTAATTCATTATACGGTAGTTCAATGAAATTGCTACAATTTTACACCATTGTATTTAGCACCTTATGTTGGAAGCTTATGGTAGGATGTTTATGTCTTGGCTTGAATCAGTATGTTTCTTTATTGGGTAAAGATAATTTTTATTATGAAACACAATGTACACACATTTTCATTTCCATATTTGATCCACTTAGCCACAACCAGGCGTAATTACCTCAGAAACTCCATGACGTTCATTACGTTCTTACGTTCTTTTATATAGTATTCACATGACTAGATCTACTAGTTCATGGTTATCAATCTCACCAAGATTAATAAAAACTAACTCTAAATGTGGGATAACCACGTGTTTGCAATTGTAAATATGTTTGTTATATGCTTGCATTATATGTTTATGCATTTTTATTAAACTCTGATTACTTGTTTCTTCATGTCTTATACTTCTAAAACACATGACCGACACCCGCATGTTTTTTTTGTTATTGAAAAGAAGGATTGCAAACGTAACAGCAAACCGCGATTGTACCGTGACAATCAAACTAAACTGACAGGGTGACAGAATACTTTGCTATTTTCTATAAATTTAATCCACTTTCATACTTTAGAGCTTGTAATGTATGCAAGTTTGATATTTTGTTTGGTTGAACGTTTATGCTAAGACATTTTGATGAACCGGTTCATCTACTTTCAAAATTAATCAATCAATTACTAAATAGTGTATTTATATTTTTGCCGGGCCGGGTCGTGGATAAGTGGATCATTTTAACATTGCAACTTTACGGCGTAACCATTCCACACTTTTCTAGTTGTCATATTAGTACTTAAGTATCACAGTCTGTCGATCCTATTTTTCAGGCAGACACGTTATTGCCCTGTCACACTAACAATGTGTGTCTGACCGCGCCGCATGGACCACTGTACACTCTGACACCACCATGTCAGCTACGCCACATACGTGCTCATTATATTTACGATACTTAGAGCACTTCACAACCATTCCGTATAGGTCTTGTTCAAACCATCGTAGCTCAGCTATCAATGAACCAACAATAGTGTTTGAGGTGTCAAAATGAAACTACATACTTATTAGCTAATACTTATATTTTCGTAAGATAAATTCTACTTTTACGTGTGGCGAAGGTTAAGGTGAAGGTCAAAATGAGGTCCAGGGTACATTGGAGATTGTGCTGTTGCTGCTGCTGTTGCTAAGTCTTTGGGTTTATTGTTCTTACTCCAATGTTACAGACCTCATGGTGGTATATGACACACCAAGTATATATAGCAGTGTTCATGTGTTGTTGGAAAATTGTTCCTTGCTGCTTGTTCATTTAATGATGTTTCCATGAATTAATGACAATTTTACTTAATATCAATTTGCAGCTTATGCTTAAAGTTATTGGTGAGATATTTATGTCTTGGTATGAATCAGTAAGTTTCTGTATGCGGTAAAGTTAATTTTTATTATCAAACACAATGTACGCATGTTTTCATTTTCGTCCTTTAACATTTCAACTTTACGCGTAATCATGCTATGAATTTGGGATTTCTGTAATGGATTAAAAATATAATTTTCACTGAATAGTGAATTGCCACAGCGGGTGGATCATCTAAATGATACAAGAATCAACCATCAAGATGTGTAACCATGGGAACAAATCTGGGCTATCAAAATATTGTCAACATGTTTGACGCTGATGTAGATTTTCGCTCTGCAGACACAAACGTACTGTGATAGAAGTGGCTCAGGTCTTGGCCCATGTTAGTAGTTAGTAAGTTGCAGAAGTGCTTTGATTAACATAGATCTGCTGGTTTACACAAATTTACAAAACTATGCATATGGCACCAGCAATGATTTGCCTTAACTGTGATTGTGTACCAGCAAACAATGCTAGCGCCACACTTTGGGAGAACAATCAGTAAGACAATTAATATTCATCCATTTATATCATTTAAGGTCAAGCTGATTGACAAACACAGGCAGGTGCAAAGTTCATTTTGACTTGAGGTCAATGACCTGGTGACCAAGTGTGATTGCTTTACACGTAGATATCCCAAATGTCTGCTAATTGACAGGAATGTGATGTCCATGGTTTTTGGAATACTTAGTAGGCCTGTCTGTAGGTTCTTCTGAAGAAATACTGAAGGAGTGAAACATGTGTACCTGATTCATTGTGCCAGGGCACCTCTCACTTAATTTTAAAGCCAAATTTACACATGCAGGTGAGCGATATATAGGATCCTTATGGTCCTCTTGTCATATTTTAGTTTTTGCAACTTTACGTCGTAATCATGTTATGAATTTGGGATTGATTTTCATTGGCCAGTGAATTATCACAGTGGGTGGATAATGTGAATGATACAAGTATTAACCATCAACGTGTGTAACCATGGGAAACAAACCAGGGCTATCACAATATGTCCTCATCAATCAGGTGAAGGCCAAAATGAGGTCAAGGGCACATTGGAGTTGTCGCTGGGTCATGTACTTCTTACTTGTTTTTTGTTGATTGGTATCACTCATACTTCAATGTTTCAGACCTCACTATGCAATGTAATACACAAAGTATATATAGCGGTGTGCATGCGTTGTTCGAAAACTTTTTCTTGTTGTTAATTCATTAAACGGTAGTTCAATGAAATTGCTACAATTTTACGCCATTGTTTTTAGCACCTTATGTTGGAAGCTTATGGTAGGATGTTTATGTCCTGGCTTGAATCAGTAAGTTTCTTTATTAGGTAAATATAATTTTTATTATGAAACACAATGTACACACACTTTTCATTTCCATATTTGATCCACTTAGCCACGACAAAGTGTCAGTGCTGTGTCGATGTTTGCAGGTTATTAGAACAATAACTATTTAATATTTTGGTCCCGTGTGTTGAAAATAAGAAACTAAATACATTTCTTGTCAGAATGCCTTACTTTTATAGGAATTGATGCAATAATTAATCCACAGCTTTCAAAAGAGCATCTCTTATTTCGTGGGTCCGTTTTACTACGGGCATGTCTACATTAGACTAGCACAAAAAACAAGCAAATATAACTTTGCATCGAAATTATATCCTTTAGAAGTATTTGAGAATAATAAAGAAGGATTGATTTGACACCAAGAAATATAAAATCAAACAATAATAAGTTTGTCAAAATAAGTTGAAAGTCGGAAGATTTTCACTCTGAGGATCGAGGTTCAGAATGTTCAGAATTCTGAACATTCTGAACCTTGATCCTCAGAGTGGAAGATTTTAGAAATGTTGACACTATCAGAGAGTACGGGTATTTCACTAGCAGTAGCACTAGCAGTTGACAATAACAAAAACATGTACCATCACACGGTTGTCGTATTGATATATATAGATCTAATTTTGATCGAAAATAATCTGCAGTAATATGCAATTCCATTCATATACATAAATCTATGTAATTTTTTTACCTAAAAAGTTTTTTTGAGCATCAATCACTTGCATCGCCAAATAGATGACAGCTGCCGTTCGGCGGGAATATCCATGTCATTGGGTAAATAACATGGTTTGTAAATGTTCCTGTAAAGTTTTTTTCGGGGATGTCACCGCCAAGAAATAGTCTATATGTTGTAGATCATAGTATAATGAATGACTTCTCATTCATAGCTATTTATATTTCTAATCATAAAATGCAAATATATCACATCAAAATCGGTAAATTTCCTATTCATTTGTACACGACAGCGTTTGTTGACCATCCTCTCTCGGGCACCTGCTCGCACCTGCTGGGAACGCAGATATGGACGTGTTGCGTATCTCGTTAAACTATCTCTGGCCACGACCAGGTCCGGCGCGAGATGGTTAAACACTTTGGAGAGAAGACTTTTTAGAATGGCTATTAAGATTATTTAACAACTGTTGCCAATAGTACTCACCTGCCTAAAGTGTGGCGAAGAGCAAAGGTTGTGGCTCTTCTAAAACCAATAAAAGATCAGCTCTACCAAAAACTACCCTTTAATATCACTGCTTTTGCATACTCTACAAACTGTATTAAAGACTGATAATGACCCTATCAAACCTTCAGTAGAAGAACAGCTCACACGTGATCCAGGCTGGATTCAGAGGACGATCATGCTGTGGACAAGTGCTGAATCTGACACAATATATTGAAGATGGATTTGAATGTTGCATGGTCACTGGTGCAGTATTTGTTGACCTCACAGCTGCCTATGATACTGTGAATCATCGTGCTCTCTACTCACTAAAGTTGCCAAGATTATTAAAGAATAAACACACTGTCCCATCATACAGTCACTTTCTCTCAAATCGACGATTTTTTTGTTGAGATGGACGGCAAGCAGAGCAGGTAGAGATGTCAAAAAAATGGCTTGCCACAGGGGTCAGTACTGGCCCCAATGCTGTTAACATATACACCAACGACCAACCTTCCTTCAACAACATTCGACGATTCATATATGCTGACGATCTCTGCATAACAACTCAATCGTGAAATTTTGAGACAATTGAAACTCGCCTCACAGATGCTCTAACAACTATGACAGGTACTACATGTTTTGGTTCTTGAATGCAAACCCTGGAAAAACGCAGGTCTGTGCCTTCCACCTCAACAACCGTGATGCATTCAAGAAGCTGAATATCACATGGGCCGGAAAGACTTTTGGAAAACACGCCATACCCTGTATACCTTGGTGTCCACTTGACAAACCTTGTCTTTCAAAAGAACATGCAGCAAAGACACGGAAGAACCTTGCCAATTCCATTTTGGGGTGCAGACCCGAGAACTCTTAAACAGTCTGCATTAGCGTTGTGCTTCTCACAGCTGAATACCGTGCAGCAGTGTGGGAAAGATCAGCCCCATGCATCAAAGGTAGATGTAGAGCTCAACAAAGTCTGCCGAATAATTACTGGAAACTTGAGAGCCACTCAATCCCTTCGTTGTACAGGCTCGCTGGGTATATACCCACCCTGGCATACGACGTGCAGCTCTAGCCAAAACAGAAAAGAGAAAAACAGCTGAACGATCCCCGTCACCCCATGCACGGACACCAAGAGGTTGCAACAAGGTTGAAAATCAAGAAACAGTTTCACCAAGGTTAAGTGCAAAAGACACACCAACTGATACGTTCAGAATGGCAGTAATGGAACAAATCTGACCAAGGCAAAAACGCAGCTCTACCCCTACCCAGTGAAGCACCCCCCTGGAGCAGACCTTCCGAGAAGACAGTGGATAGCACTGAACAGAGCAAGAGCAAAGGTGGCAAAGACAAGAGACAACATGTGCCGATGGGATTTTTCCAAAACGAAGCCTGTCAGTGTGGTGAGGACCCACAGACCATAGAACATATCCTGCAGGAATGTGAAATGAGCACACACTGTTCAGACTTTACACCTGAGGACGCAAATGAGACAACCCGACAATGGTTGGAGATATGGCGACAGATATGATGATGATGATGACCGGTTCGTCAAACTCCATGGCGTTCATTGCGTTCTTACGTTCTTTGATCTATAGTTATATAGTATTCACATGCTTAGATCTACAAGTTCATGGTTATCACTCTCACCCAGATTAATAAACTAACTCTAGTGTGGGATAATCACGTGTTTGCAATTGTAAATATGTTTGTTATATGCTTGCATTATATGTTTATGCATTTTAATAAACGCTGATTGCTTTTTCTTCATGCCTTATACTTCTAAAAACATGACCGGCGCCCATGTTTTTTTTTATTGAAGAGAATGAAATGATTGATTGCAGACGTAACAGCAAACAGCGATTGTACCGTGACAACCAAACTAAACTGACAGGGGTGACAGAATACTTTGTTATTTTCCATCAATTTAATCCACTTTCATACTTTAGAGCTTGTAATGTATGCAAGTTTGATATTTTGTTTGGTTGAACGTTTATTCTAAGACATTTTGATGAACCGGTTCATCTACTTTTAAAATAATTAATTCATTACTAAAAAGTGTATTTATTTTTTGCCGGACCGGGTCGTGGCTAAGTGGATCATTTAACATTGCAACTTTACGGCGTAATTAACCATGATATGCATTTGGGATTTATGTATTGTGGAAAATTCCACACTTTCTAGCTGTCATATTAGAACTTAAGTATCACAGTCTGTCGATCATATTTTTCAGGCAGACACGTTTGCCTAATCCAGACTAACAATGTGTGTCCTGACCGCGCCGCATGGACCACTGTACACTCTGTCACCACCATGTCGCTACGCCACATGCACGTGCTCATTATATTTACGATACTTAGAGCACTTCACAACCATTCCGTATAGGTCTTGTTCAAACCATCGTAGCTCAGCTATCAATGAACCAACAATAGTGTTTGGGTGTCAAAATGAAACTACATACTTATTAGCTAATACTTATATTTTCGTAAGATAAATTCTACTTTTACGTGTGGCGAAGGTTAAGGTGAAGGTCAAAATGAGGTCCAGGGGCATTGGAGATTGTGCTGTTGCTGCTGCTGTTGCTAAGAATCTTTGGGTTTATTGTTCTTACTCCAATGTTACAAGACCTCATGGTAGCATTTGACACACCAAGTATATATATAGCAGTGTTCATGTGTTGTTGGAAAATTGTTCCTTGCTGCTCGTTCATTAAATGATGTTTCCATGAATTAATGACAATTTTACTTAATATCAATTTGCAGCTTATGCTTAAAGTTATTGGTGAGATATTTATGTCTTGGTATGAATCAGTAAGTTTCTGTATATGGTAAAGATAATTTTTTATTATCCAAACACAATGTACGCATGTTTTCATTTTCGTCCTTTAACATTTCAACTTTACGCGTAATCATGCTATGACACAAACGTATTGTGATAGAAGTGGCTCAGGTCTTGGCCCATGTTAGTAGTTAGTAAGTTGCAGAAGCAGCATGAGAGCTTGGATTAACATAGATCTGCTGGTTTACACAAATTTACAAAAACTATGCATATGGCACCAGCAATGATTTGCCTTTAGCTGTGATTGTGTACCAGCAAACAATGCTAGCGCCACACTTTGGGAGAACAATCAGTAAGACAATTAATATTCATCCATTTGTATCATTTAAGGTCAAGCTGATTGACAAACACAGGCAGGGTGCAAAGTTCACATGTTTACTTGAGGTCCATGACCTATGACCAAGTGTGATTGTTTACACGTAGATTGTGTTTAGATAATTTCAGAAGCTGAACTTTGTTTATACAAAGCACTTCAACTTAGTGTTACATATCTATATAAAAATCGTACTACTGAAGGTTATACACATAATAGCTAGATTTCATATGAATATGACAGTATTGAAATGCTAATCTATTTAGTAGGCTATTGGTGGTTTCATAGCTGCTGTCCACAAGTTCACATATTATAAATATGAACTAAACTTTGTTAAAGCCAAGAACTCTGGATTTTTTTACTAAATAACTTCTTCATTCTTCATTTGATTTCCACCAAACTTGCATAAAACTAGTATGGCTGTCTCCTCATCATATATTGGATTCATGGCCCTTTCCAGGGGTGCATCTAAAACATTTTGCATGAACTGAAACTGTTTTTTCACCTGGGCACCCCAAACTAATTTTAAAGCCCAATTTAGCTTCAGCCACGTCATTTATCTTTACATAGTACACGTAATGCATTGTATCCATCAGTGATAATTCTTGCTAAACAGACATATATATGCACATGCAAGTCTTCCAAAACAAACATACACACTTTAACCCACCCAACGTTATATATCCTGTGGAAGATATTCACACAGAACAAAAATGCGGTTGGTATGAAAGCTGAAAAATCAAACCCGAGTTGCATGCAGATCCCCAATCTCGGATTTCAAATCCATAAATCACCTGCAGATGAGATTTCAGCATTGGTGGCGTGTTCTCGGGCGCAAGCTCCAATCGAATTCTAAAGCCGATGTCGCACAGTCCTGTCTATTGACGCCGAGTCAGTCGTGTTATTGGAGTCAACAAGAATTTGTCTCATCAGAGGCGTTCTTTTTACACGTAGAATCATCCTCGCCATTCCCACGTGTTTCTCACCACCTGCCCCACGGTAAAACGGTGGTGTGAACATTCCCTATTTGCGACTGGGGCTTTACTCGCATCCCCGTTTGCGTAACTCCTATTACATGCTATTAACCCTTATTTCAAAATCAGGGATCTGTCACTGCCACTGGATGTTCTGTTATGAAAAGACAGAATTGAATAGAGTTGTAATCATGAGGGCTTCAATAGGACGTATAATCCTCTTGGATTACTCACCTCCCATCCTGTTCACCATCATTTGTTAATCAACCAAATCTTGTTGTTCGCAATTCATCTGCGTTTTTAGGGGTCTTATGTGTATTTTTCTGCTCTTCTGTGCCACTAATGAAAGCATATGCTATAAACCTGGATGCTTGCATTGCATCAGCATCTCAATACCAAGTGCATGTACACTTTCTAGTTTGATAGCCTTCTATAAGGGAAAGTCGGTCGATACATGCATACCATTTGCAGTATAGAACGGGTGTGAGGAAAAATATTGCAAAGCGTATTTAATTGGCATGCTCAAAGAGAGAATAGCATACGCATATCCTGAGTGTGGGGTGCCTTCATGGGTGCACCACCCCCACCCACCGCACACTTTTTTTTAATTTTCTTTCTTTTTATGTAACTGGATCTACCATTCTGCATAAGCTACAATAAAATTCATATGACCGTGTGTAAAGGTGTGCTACATTCTAGGGCAAGACAGATTCAAACTCGCCTAATTGATAAGCCATTGTGTTAAAGTGCAAATCTGCTGCACTGATTTGTATCTATTAGCACTGGCAGCTGTCGCGTTCTCACTCCATCTTCAGCTATACACTTAAAATATGATGACTGGCATGAGTGGTTTTTCTTAAATTAAAAAGACTATTAGATACACAGGAACCTTAAGAGCATCCTCAATCTGTTCTTTATAGACAGGTCGTCTTTTTACAAAGAAGATCGAAAGAACTGTCTGATTTGAGAGGTAATGTTTAATAGACAATGGGTTTATTTGGAGATTCTCCCATATAATATCAAACAAAATGAATACGTAATACCATTAAATACGTTCTTTTGCAAGTCTCCGTTTTCTTCCATCGGGTCCCTGGCCGAGGATTTTCATCAAAGTTATATTCACCCCCTCATGATACCGCAGCAACTCAGCTAGCTGTACACCAGTCCCAGGCGTTAATACAGTACTTATCTGCCTTTGAGTCATAAATCTAATGATCTCACATCTATTGAGAGTCCTGTTGCTTGTCTGCTTACAGCGGTTCCATGGCGGAGCGCACCAAGCTCACGTCCTACATCATCTTCTCGCTGCTCAACACCATCATGTACTGCGTACCGGCGCACTGGATCTGGGCCTCCAATGGCTTCTTGTACACGGTAATGTAATCAGTGTCCGCATGGTAATGTACTGTCATAATGTTTAATTTGGGTGTAATGTTATCATGTCCGGAGTATCGGCTGTGGCCAATTTGAAAACCTAGTTGAAAAGCTCACTTGTCCATTCATTCCAATTTTATTTTAGTCTAAGACCCTAAAACCACAAATATTATCATGGTTTGCAACTTGGCACGATCTGCTCCAATGAAGCATACATTAATAGCTTTCAAAACTCACGGATCTTTGTCGGCTGCCTGATCCACTATTGCGCTCTCCCTCCTCGATATTCCATGATTCGTCAAGACTGACGACTAGGATCGTGGTGATTGGTAGTCTCGGTCAACCCAGAAAAGTAAGTGAATAAGAGAAGGGTCTGGGTTGACCGAAACTGTACCAATCCCGAATATCCTAGTCAGTCTTGACGAACGAGTGCAGTAGTGTCAGTCTAGTTGATCAAGATTAGCAGGCGATTGGGGGTCACGGTGGGACACACATACGTCACACGTAGTAGCTAGAGCGCACGTTCGGCGTGCCGCTGTTGCAGATGCACTCGGAGCTCGACAGTTTGGTCAACCTCCGTAAACAGGGAATCATAACGTCCTCTTTCAGCGAGACGAACGAATGCTTTCCTGTAGCCTCGGTTTGGAGGTTGCAGTTTGGTGTGAGAGTAGCGTTAACACCAGAGGATTGCCTAATGTTGCAGATGGGCGTGGTGGACATCGCGGGCTCGGGCGGCGTGCACCTGCTGGGAGCGGCCTCGGCGCTGGTGGCCGCCGTCATGCTCGGGCCGCGCCTCGGCCGCTACGACAAGGGCCGCGAGCCGCCGCCCGCCGGCAACAGCACCAACTGCCTGCTCGGCATGTTCATGCTCTGGTACGTGGCTGTAGAACTTTTCTATTAGGCTGACCACTTTTTTGTTGGGGGGGGGGGCGGTTGCAGTGTTAGGTGGTCTAAGAAGATAGAGAGGTTTATTTTGGTAGCTTTATGAAGGTTTGAGGCCGTGAAAAGGTGGTCTTCTTATGGAGGAGCTCATGGTATAGAGGAGGTCGTAATTGGAGGTTCTACTGTAGGTGTTTACTGTATAGCAGATCCAGGTTCTCGCAGTCCATGTTTCGTTTTGTGCCAAATCAATGCGAAATGCGTCCCCAAAAAATCCGCCATGTCTAGGACCTGGGAAAATTGTGAAACATTTGGGCCCCACCACCCCTGTATCTCCCACTAGTTAAGAATATATGTTCTATGTGGTACTCCGTAACAGGAACGCGCCCCTCCCGCCCTGCTAAGACACCCATGCACTGTCTCAACCCTCATTATAAATGGGATGAAGATATCTAAAGTTTCATATTGAAAGCTTTACTACGTGTACCATGTCAAATGTGAATTCAATGCCCATGTCTAGATGGTCATCTATAACAGAGAGACCCGAGCAGACACAGGGCCGTGTAAATGGTACCCCAGTAGCTCACGTTTTCACCTACATATCCCTCACCTGTAACTCGCGGCCTAATCAGAATGCGCATCTAACTTTTCCCTTGTCTGTTTCCAGGTGGGGGTGGCTGGGCTTTAACTGTGGCAGTACATTTGGAATTTCATCTTATAGTTGTGTCCAGAGTTAAACCCTGTATAATCAGACACAGTATGGTGAATTTCATACAACAACAACACAAGAATTAATTTCATGTGTGTCTCCCGTGCTTATCTGTATATTCACTTCTAATGAAGTATAATTCCCTCTCCGCTGTTATGCAAGCAAGCTCCTACCACTGTGTCCAGGCATAGCTGAAAATGGCTTCCATTTGCCTAATGCCATATGAGGTGTCAAATGGAACACTTGTCTGTTTCAGGTGGGGTAGCTGGGCTTACGTGGGAAAATATATATATATACATTTATATATTTCTGGAGGAAAATGGATTCTTGCGGCCATATATATATATATATATATATATATATATATATATATATATATATATATATATATATCTATATATATATATATATATGCGTATATACAACAACAACACAATATATATATATATATATATATATATATATATATATATATGCCTTCTCTATATATATATATATATATATATATATATATATAATATAAATTCTATATATATATATATATATATTTATACAGTTGTTCAATACTTCTAGTATCATTCTGCTTATCTCCCCTAACAAGCACGTGCCTTCAACTATAACCATGTTGTGTTTCAGGACGTCCATGGCTCAACGCGTCCATGGGCGGCGGCGCCATTCCATTTCCGTCAGTAATCTTTTTTAAAAAAATTTGGGTTTAAGGGGCCCCCCAAAAAAATTTAAGGTTTAAAAAAAAAAAACCCCCCCCCCAAAAAACCCCCCTTTGGGGGAAATTTTAAAAGGGGGTTTCCCCATTTTTCCCCCCATAAAATTTTTTTTTAAAAAAAACCCCTTAAAAAAAATTTTGAATGAAAACTCTCACGAATATGGCCTAAAATTCAGGGTCCGTGCACAAAGCAAAAGTCTACAAATCTGCCGCTGACTGTTCGGCACACATTCGATTTTTACACTTGCTTAAACACCGTTCTGGATTGAAACAACTATCGACACAAGGTTTATCTTATTTTGAATATGTAGCACCATTTTTACGAACAATGTATCGCTAAATAATCTCAAAAGTGATTGAAATGTGATTAATATTTAGGACTTCGGCGGTCTGCTAGTCTACTAGTCTAAACATTCGTCTCGTTCTGCAGGTTGTGCTATACAAATGGGCGGGATTTTCAAAGTCACAATTGTTTAGGTTTATTTGTTTGTTTGTATTTTTGTTGTTATTGTTTTGTTTGGGGTTTTTCTTTCTGTTTGTTTTTTGCTTGACAGTCAAATTTGTTAAAAATAGCTTATACTGATGGACTTGTTCACTATATTTTCATATCATCATACCGTCATTATTGTATGAGAGCTTCTTACTATAACCTCTCTATCTACAGGTAATCTTAACCAGTAGTTGAATTTCAGTGTTGTGATGGACAAAGGCAAATTTGACATTGGCAAGATCGTGAACGGCGTGTTGGCGTCTCTCGTGTCTATCACAGGTGAGCTCTGCTTACTAACCAGACAATTAGTAAATTATATGAGTCTTATTTAGCACTTATCACAGAGGTTTGTGAATAGTCGCTGTCATATATCTAAGTAAGCATTGTTAACCTAATATCGTTGCATTAATATTCATATATATTTTAATTCGATGTGGATATTTTCAAAAATAAGATTAAAGTTACTAGACGCTTTTTTAATAAAAACTGAAAAAAAGTTTCCTTCTTCTTCCGATATTCTTGCGCCTTCACTCATGAAGATTATGCAAGATAGCTTGGTGTGACACATGTACAAAGATAAAACAAAAGTGTTAAAATTTACAGTGCAATTCCTTATACATGTATTTGTCATGAATGTCATGACACTACCCAACGACAAATTTAAATTCGATTTTGGAAATAATCACATTTCAAAGAAACTGAAAACAACAATGTGAGTGTTTTTGTTTGTTTTGTTGTTTTTGTCGTTTTGTTGTTTTTGTTTGTTTTTCCTGGATTTTTTTTGTGCTTTGTTTGTTTGTTTTTTGCTTTGTTTTTTTTATGTGTGCATTTTTACCCCAGCCCCGTGCGCGTTGGTAGAGCCGTGGGAGGCCGTTGTGATCGGCGCTATCGGCGCGCTGATCGTCCTCACGTGCTGGCCCATCCTGGACGTGCTCCACATCGACGACCCCGTGGCTGCCGTGCCTGTGCACGGCTTCGGCGGCATCTGGGTGAGAACCCGCATGGGCATAAATCAGGGCGCCCCCCCCCCTTTTTTCCCCCACCAAAATACTTAATTTTTTCTTGGGTTTTTGACATGTCTGCCATCGATCGCGCGTATGAAACCTATAAAATGCCTTAAGTGCGCCCCTCCCCTTTGACCAAAAACCTGGATCTGCCATTGCCCTGTACCTGCCGTCCCGGACCTAGCCTACCACATGGCCACGTACACAGTAGTCAATATCTGGTAGTACTCACAAACTTGTCCAAACTTGTCACAAACTTGCTCTCCATCCATACCTTGTGAGGAGGGCGGGTTGAGCAACGTGGAGGGTAAACTGGGGCTCTAGAAATTGAAAAGGTATACTTGGCATACTGGAAAAATTCCACTTGTACCATGGCATTGTACAACCCTTCTGGGGTACCGCCAAGGTGGATGTAGGCTTTTAAAGTGGTGCAGGTTTTTTTAGAGGGGCTTTTATGAACCCACTTCAGAATCGCTCGTCGAAACCAAGCTGAGCGTCTGTGAAGGCACTATTGTTTGTGCCCACCATTGTGCAAAAACTATTTTAGATATAGATTTATTGTTTACAGATTATATACACCAACCGTTAGGATAGATATACCAGCCATGAAAATTGTCCTAGCTCTTTTAGTTCTCTTTCTAGAGAAGTTCCCGTAGATTAGGTTATTTTGTCAAAAATGTCACATTGGTTTGAAGAAAGAAATTGCCTATATTTTTTTATAAAAGCTGCCACACACAAACATGCAATTTTCATTATTGTAGCACATGCTGTATTCATTTTTGAATCCAAAAAGCTATCTAGGGCTTCTTTATCTTCATATTTGACTATTTTATAGGCATAATGGTAACCCCACCCCCAACATCATTTTCGACACATATTGTGCTCAGTTTGACACTATTATTAGAAATTGTAATACATTTAATAGTTGTGTATGGTAATAAGTTGTTTCATCATAATTAAACAATTTAGGAGTGCCTATTTCATGTCTGATGTCAAAATTTGTCACATTTCCATTCTATAAACCCAAAATTATGTTTGGACACAACGACCTCTAATGACCTAAAACATTATGGAATCATTCGTTTATTTAGAATGATCATAGGGTAAAAGTACCATGAACATGGACTTTAAAGGTTGTGTGAATGGGAAAGTCGTTAAACCCACGATGGCGTGCTCATCATTTGCTGCTGCAGGGCATGCTGGCCGTGGGGCTGTTCGTGCGACCGGACGGCATCATCCACCTGAGCCAGGGCCGCGCCGGGCTGTTCCACGGCGGCGGCTTCTACCTCCTGGGCGTGCAGAGCCTCGCGTGCGTGTGCATCATCGCGTGGAGCGCGCTCGTCACGCTGGTGCTGCTCGGGGTACGTTCCCTACGTTTGACGTGCGTTTATGTACGCCGAACATTTGACACGTTTACGTTTGACGTGCGTTTTTATAGGCCAAATGGTACTTCTCTCGTGATTTTTGTCGTACGCTACACGTGTATTACTTTATCACTTTGTCTCGCGTGGGGACCAGTCATTACTTAGATAGTTAGGAGGAGGTCTGTGGGTTGGGGGTTTTTTTCATCTTTTTTTTCGATTTGACACGTTGATTTAGATTACGTTTGACGTGCGGTTTTATACCCAAAGGCTGCTTCTCCCATGATTGCTACACGTTTATCACATTAATTGTCTGGTTTGCCAGGGGACCATTACTGATTAGATATTTAGGAGTGGGTCTGTGGATGGATTTGTTGTCTGTAAGACTTATTGAATAGTCTTTTGAGACATTATGACCTAAGGGAACGATCATAAATAATGATATTGGGAGGGGGGTCGTCAAAAAAGTGGGGGGGGGGGTCGTTCAACTTTTCTGATTCTTTTTGGTGGGTCGCTGAACTTTTTTATCACACTACAGTATGTTTTTTCAAATATTTTCGTTTAGCAATTGTCAAAAAACTCAGTGACTATGTAGAGGATTTTTCCTGTTTAAAACGTTGATGGGGGCGTCGGTTAACTTTTTTTCGAGCCCCAAAAAATGGATGACCCCTTTCATGTATTTGACATACTAGTCTATACTGATGGCGTAAGGGATGATGTACATTTTGTCACGCTCCGCAAAAAGTGGAACAGTGTTCTCTTTTTCTTGACCCCCCCTCCCCCAAAAGTGGAAACATCAGATGTGTGACATAATCAAAGAATAACTACACAGTGTTTCGCGATATTTATTCGAATATTACTTATTTTTCCATAAAATAATATTTATTATATATCAGGAATGTAAATTATAATATTAATGAATGTGTGAAATCTGCTGCGTATATTTTTAATGCCACATTTAAATAGTAAATAGTGGAATTCTGGTATGAAAAGTTTTAGCGTGAGATAAACTTTTAAACCCACAAAAAGTGGAACATCAAAACTTGACTGAACCCCCCCCTCCCCTAAGTGGAACACTGTTCCACTTTTGCGGAGCGTGACAAAATGTACATCATCCCTCAGATAAAAATGAAATAAAAAGGGAAATCGAAACAAATATCAATCATTGCGAACGGTATTTTTACTGCAGTATATATGTAGTTTCAGAGTATTTTGATGTTCCGGTTTTAGTTTGAAGTGACACCTGTTCACCCCTGATTTAGATCTATGCATAAACCACAATATATGGGACCGTTCAGCATTTATGACAGGGTGGGGTAGGAGGATTTTCCAAAAAATGCTGTGAAAAAAAATAATAGCGCCCCCTCTCCAATCTCTGTGAAAAAATTGGTAACCCCCCTCGATTTCATGTGATAAAAATTGATGACCCCCTTTACAATTTACGCATTCATTGTAAGTTAACTCAAATTCTATTTGATTCATTAAAAATAGGGGTAATTTTTTTGTGAAAAAATTGATAGCCCCCTTCAAAAGTGTGTGAAAAGACTGATAGCCTCCCCCCCCTCCAAACAAGATTGTTATTCAAACCCTGGAAATACCTAGGGAATCTACTTCCAATTAAAACAACATAATTCAGAAACAATCACATTAAAATGTATTCATAAATCAAAATTAATGTCACCCATTGATTTACAAGAATATGAAAACCATAAGAACACTGCTTAATAAATCCCGATAAATATCTCAAAGAACGTAATTTTGATACTCGCCTCAAAGCGTCTATGTTAATTAATAATAATATAATGCTACAGACTATATGCTATGTATGAGGCATTAGAAAGGCCCGAGCACCACAAAAGAATCATCGACTCATTTTTCCTTGATGCATGTTGCTATGAACCAAACATCAAATATGCATAAAAACTGCAAAATCAAATACAAGTGCAGCAAATTAAATAAGCATTTTTTATATAAATATTTGCTTTTTAATCTTTGTAATCACACCAGTATTTTAATTTACTTATACATTTGAAAGCACAAAAATATAAATTGACAATAGCTCTACCAAAGCATTCCATTTGTTCCAAAAGTGTTCCAAATATTTCAAATGTTCCAAATGTTCCATTTGTTCAAATGCTGTACCAAATTAAATGTTCACATTGTTCCAAATGTTCCAATTGTGTTTCAATTGTTTCAATTGTGTTTCAATTTAGCTTGCAAAAGCCAACTGGGAAATGCGCTACAACATCGGCATTAGCAATATCATCTCACATTGCGGAGAGTCGTCATGCTTTAGATATATAGAAAAGCACAATGTCCGTGTATCAGCAATGATACGTGAAATTCAAATACTGCTTTAATCAGCAGAGTATTTTGTGATTTATTGCTACCATTTGGTTTTTGAAATTTTGAAATAAGACAATCACTTTAACATGTCACATTATTATCGTTATCATGGTTCTGTCAGTCATACACTGTTCAATTAATACGTCCTCATATTACTCAAAGTAATACTGTTCATTTTTATGTACATTACAATCTCGACATAATTGTATTCTTCAACAATTTAATTGTCATTTTCCCACTCTTTCTCTTGTTCCGCTGGTGTTTCTTGTAAATTAAATACGACTTCTGAGCTATGTGCACTTTCTGAAGCATCCCAAGTTTCTTCAGTTGGTCTTGAGTGCACTAACTCATCTTCAGGAGTACCGACAGTTACGTTTGAGGCAGAATCATTTTTAAGACTAGTTGATGCCAACAGAACAGACAAATCTATGCCTGCTGAAGCTGGTTCTATTGTATCAGTGACTCTTGGGTCTTCCGTATCAGCTTGTTGTGAACATGCCTCTGGCTCGCGCACAGGTACTTTGCTTATATCAACAAAGATTTCATCAGTCGATGGTAAATCTATATTGCTCTCAATGCGTTTGCTTTGGGGAGATTTTGGATTGTTTTTAGCAGCTTGAGCGTCTACTGCAGATAGTAAATCGACATCATCATTCTGTATATCAACTTCATCACTGTATCTATACAGTCCACCATATGTCGCATTGGCTTTGTCATATTCTTCTTTCTCTTTCTTTTCATTATGTTTTGCTTCTTCCGCCTTTTTTTTAGCATATTCATTCAAGTGCACGTGTTTAGAATTGGATCGGTTCAGTTTGGTTAAGCAAATTGTCTTTGGCATTTCATCACTTGTAAAATATTCAATCTTTATTTTATATGTACTTTCCTTGGTTAACAAATGGCCGTAGCACTGCGCATAGATGACATCAATTACATAAGGGAACCTACCACACAGCTTTCTTTGCAGTTCGATATACGCCAAGTAATCATCAAGTGGATAGTGGGAAAGTTCTCCATTTTTTTCTAAACACATCCCTTCTTCAGAACCATGTCCATTAAAAATTATTGATACACATAGGGTTTTATGAGCATGTTCTTCAAAGAAATTCGTAGTTTTTGTTTCAAATTCTTCACGATTCATGACAGTTATTGGAAACTTTTGAATTAAACTTAATCCTAATTCTGGGTTGCTGGTAATGTCTCTTAAATCAGGATGCAATTTGCAAAAGTTGTTGAACTGAAATGTGCGGAGTTTCTCATCAATCTCTGGGCTGATCGTTTTATCCATAGAGGAAGGTGCAGTAATTAACATGAAGGCTTTGTGTGTAAGATTGTTAAACGATTTGATCCACTTTTTATACTCCTCACTATCAGATTCTGCATTATATGTTAATTCTTCGCCATCTTCTATTACACCTTCTGCCAGTTCGGCAGCGAATGATTGGTCATGCCTATAGGAGTGACAAAACAATAATAATTATCAGAAAATATATTCATTCTGTTTAAGCAGCCTGTAAAAAGGCAAAAAAACAATCAATTGCTGTAATCAATCAAACATAGACAAATATTACCACATGGTTTATAATATAGACAAAAGAACGACATCTCACCTGTTCTCGACTAGAATATCTTTAAGTGTCTGTTTACAAAGAGTCATTGCCATTTGAAAATGTTCCTTCAAGTAATCCCTCTCTGTTTCAAGACTGCATCCCTCTGGCGCTAGCTGGCTACAACTCACATTCCTGTCATCAACACTCATGTTGCAGGTACATACGGGCACTGGCTCATTCTAAAGCATTAAGACTGCAATTGTTAGTTTTAAAATTAAAATCAAGGCGTTGTTATGTGCAGAATTTGGCTATGCTACACATATAGAATGAATTAAGAGATTAATATTAATTATAAATGAGATCATTGGGGAAGAGATGTCCCTGCATAAGATGTTCTGTTGTGACAAGACCTGTACTGTCTGCGTGGCATGCTCGTCCTTGTTTGATTGGGGCATAGTCAGCAGCAGCCTACTGCTTCCTTAGTCCCTACTACAGCTGCTGAGGCTCTCTACTGCCAAAAACGGACTAACTGAACTATCATCTCTGGTCTCCAGTCATGGCGCTAGCTAGTAGTTGCCTAGCAACTGGTCATGTGGTCGGGAACACACAATAAGAGGCCATGGAGATCAGTGTGTGTCCAGTGCAGCAAAAGTGCGTCGAACATACTTTTTGAAGCAGTACAGAGATCGTAGAAAAAGCTTGACATGCCAAATTTTCTCGGTCAATTAAACAGTTGCCTGACGGCACTCAATACAGAGCCAGTATGGAGCCAGTACAACAAGTATTGCGGTATTACATGCCATAATAGTAACGCAGAAGCGGAATGAAACCGATTAATATTAGTAGTAAAATTTTGTTTCAACTTTTTCAAATTAGCCCCATGCACACAAGCACACATATACGTCACAAAGACACAATTAAACAGGAACATCACACGACTGCTATTAGTAATACTACCAGCACCATATTGTAGATTAAATTAAAACAATTACCTTCAAAATCACTAATATTGCCTTCAAATACTTCCACAGAAACCTTCCCCACTTCCTTCAAGGATATAATCAAAAACGACAACGAAAGTAATGCAATATTAATATGATCAAATGTCAAGATAATAGCATAAAAATACTAAGTGACTGATAAACATGATTAGGGCTGTGAATTTTGTACTTTAATCTGTTGTGTTTCTCATATATGATATGTACAATACCATATCACTTTAATAAACAAACTGAACATACTATGAAGTGGATGCAGATTTCTTGCTCTTGATGTATTCGCTTTGGGGAGATTTTGGAAAATCTTTAGCAGCCTGAGCAGCAGCAGCAGATAGTAGATCTACACCATCATTCGGTATATCAGCTTCATTACTGTATCTGTACCATCCGCCATATGTCGCGTTGGCTTTGTCATATTCTTCTTTCTCTTTCTTTTCATTATGTTTTGCTTCTTCCGCCTTTTCTTTAGCATGTCGATTCAAGTGCACGTGTTTAGAATCGTATTTGTCCCGTTTGTGTAAGCAAATTGTCTTTGGCATTTCATCACTTGTAAAATATTCAATCTTTATTTTATATGTACTTTCCTTGGTTAACAAATGGCCGTAGCACTGTGCATAGATGACATCAATTACATAAGGGAACCTACCACACAGCTTTCTTTGCAGTTCTATATACGCCAAGTAATCATCAAGTGGATAGTGGGAACGGTTTCCATCTTTTTCTAAACACATCCCTTCTTCAGAACCATGTCCATTAAAAATTATTGATACACATAGGGTTTTGTGAGCATGCTCTTCAAAAAAAATCGTAGTTTTTGCTTCAATTTCTTCACGAGTCATGACAGTTATTGGAAACTTTTGAATTAATCTCAATTCTGAGTTGCTGTCAATGTCTTTTAAATCAGGATGCAATTTGCAAAAGTTGTTGAACTGAAACGTACGAAGTTTCTCATCAATCTCAGGACTGATCTCCTTATCTACAGATGAAGGTGCATTAATTAACATGAAGGCTTTGTGTGTAAGATTATTAAATGGTTTGATCGACTTTATATACTCCTCACTATCGGATTCTGCATTATATTTTAATTCTTCGCCATGTTGTATTACACCTTCTGCCACTTCGGCAGCGAGTGCTTGGTCATGCCTATAGGAGTGACAAAACAATAATATTTTTTATCAGAAAATAGATTCATTCTGTTTAAGCAGCCTGTAAATAGGCAAAAGACCATCAATTGCTGTAATCAATCAAACATAGACAAATATTACCACATGGTTTATAATATAGACAAAAGAACGACATCTCACCTGTTCTCGACTAGAATATCTTTAAGTGTCTGTTTTACAAAGAGTCATTGCCATTTGAAAATGTTCCTTCAAGTAATCCCTCTCTGTTTCAAGACTGCATCCCTCTGGCGCTAGCTGGCTACAGTTCATAGCCATGTCATCACCACTCATGTTGCAGATACATACGGGCACTGGCTCATTCTCTAAAAGCATGGGGATGCCAATTGTTAGGTTTAAAATCAAAATAAAATGTTATAATGGGGATGGGGGGTTATGGTCACGAAATCACACATGCCTAATGTTTTTGGCCTTTTTCCCACATCCCTAATTTGTGGGGCCGTTTTCCCCACATCTAACGCACATGAAATCCCATATCACTTTTTAAGGCATTTTTCTCACATCCCTAATTTGGGGCCTTTTTCCCACATCCCACTTCCTTATAAACCCGCCCCTATACCATTAGATACTAATAGTATAAAAATGTACTAAGTGACTGATAAACATAAGGGCTGTGAATTTTGTACTGTTATCTGTTGTGTTTCTGATATATTATATGTATAAAACCATATCACAATAATAAACACACTGAACATACTATGAACTCTATGCAGACAAACAATTCCATTCTTTAATATGCACACCATCATCATATCTAACGGCAATATACGCAGAATGGTATGAACAAGGACTTGTAAAGGCTGTGTGAGTGATCAAGCCGTGAAAAACCGACGATGGGAATTAAGCATCATGCAAAAAGCTAGGAAAGCTGCATTTAAACTTAGAAGCTTATTACATTGTTCACAATTAACCCCACGCCTATGTATTCAACTATTTTATCAATTAATTAAGCCTATTTGTTTATATGGATCAGAACTATGAGGTTCATCAACAGTTAGAATGAAAGAGAACTTTGTATTTTATAAAAGTTTAGATAATTTATTCATTGAAAAAGTACATGTATCCTTTTTGAGATATGTACACGGTGTTCATAAGAAAGCTTAAACCTCTGCAGAGATGGGTGAACTAGGAAGACTACTTTTAGGTTTAGGTGCGATAGCAAATATATTACTTTATTAAGAAAACATAAAAATCATCAAATACTACTTTAAAAGATGCTCTGACCCAATTTGTGATAAATAAACTTAAGAAAAATTGGATTTACAAATGTACAGAACTTATTGACTTTAATAGCCCAAATAGATCTTTTATACCTAAAAGACAAGAAATAGAACTAAAAATAAGACAAACCTATATTACATACTGGCATGATAAATACAGGCAGAATCAAAAATGAGAACGTATATCACATTCAAATTACGGTTTGGCTATGAAAGATATCTAGATGTTCTTAAACCTGATTTAAGACATGCTTTTACAAAATTCCGCATAAGTACTCATAAATTAGCTATTGAAAGAGGTAGATACACTCGCCCACCAACCCCCAAAAAGAAATCAATGTCTTGGTTCCTGCTTCGTGGAATTTCGGGGCTAGGAAAAAAATTGTCTAAACTTTTTTTAAATATTTTGTTCGGAAATATTAGTTGCTGAATTTTATTTGGCTGGCATGAGTAGTAAGTACGGGGGGACCGATGAAACCGCCAACTCAAAAAGAGCGTGAACTCGATTTGCGTGCCTAAAATGAGCCACTCAAACACATACAACAATAGAAACGCATCCATTTCTTTATTCGCGATCCCCCCATACTTACTACTGACATGGAACTTAGGGGGAAATCGAAGAAAGCTTTATCGTTTTGTTGTTGCACCCATATATAGCATACACAATACAGATGCGCATGTGTAGCTTGGTAATAATGAGAGGGTTCCGTGGAACTATGAAGGTCTGAACTGTTTATAGACATGTAAACGATATGTGGTGTCAATCTTCGTAGTGTCGATCTGCGGTAAAACAAATGTGAGTACTTTTTATAGATCATGACTAAAACTTCTCTGCACTTTTTTCAAAGCCAATAAAAAGCTAAAACTTCGGGAGTCTTTTGTTAAACATTGTCGGGAAGCCGGAACCAAGATATCGATTCTCATAGCCTAATGGTATTGGGACAGAGTTGCACTTTATGCCCCCCCCCCTGCATCCGGCCCTGAAAAGTGTACAACTTTTTTTAATCCTTTATGAAAACGGTCTAGTTGAATAACAACCTAGGAAATATCTAGACCACGTTCAAGCTATTGAAGTACAAGTGATTAGCTCAAATATTATATTAGTCAAAAGAATATAAGCATATTTTAATGTCAATGACTTTACCTTAACAGAGGTATTAGATGAAAGTATCCGTTCTGCTCTGTCTGCTATCTATTTCTCCTGTGCATGACTTGTCTCTGCTACATACATATAATAAGCATTTAAAACCCAAAGGTAAAATAGGTGTACGTACATTTTACTTAGTGTGATATATTTCAGATAACTGCTGGGGGTTTTAAGAAAGAGCCTTTTTTAATATATATGATGCATTATGTAATCACAAAGGGGTTAACCCGATGTGGCTGGTGGTGACGCTGCGCTGCTGCCGCCGGTACAATATTAATACCCGGTTTTTAAAAAGCATTGATTTGATTCTCAGCGATGATTTCTTGTCGCTAACGCCATGGTTTATGGATGATGGCCCATACTTGAGGGTTGGCGGCCACGGGACGGCGGCGGCAGGCAAGCAGTTCATAATCCATACATTTCCTACTGCCGCAAAGCTGTGCCTAATCCAATGTTCAGCTCCTCGGTTTTACATCGATTTCTATAGTATCATTGCAGAACCACACTATTAATGGGATTATGCCTCATTTAAAACAATATAAAGTGGTTCAGGCGATGCCGCCTCGAAACTAGCGGTTTTCCCTCCCGAAGCGGTTCTTCAAACGGGGCTGCTGGCGGTGCCGCCTCCGTACCGCTGACGCCTGTATGAATTCTAACCCTTTAAAAATGCACCGAATTTATTATAGAGTTAATGGGATAATGGCCCTAAGGATTAATTTGGAAGCATGCTCATGGAGCACGGTCTGTAGTGCTGAACCAGCAGATTACGGTTTGGAGAAGAACCTGTTTTCTCTAAAGTTGATATTCATCATATTATCTGCCATTACTAATTTTTGTTTTCAGCTTTTCAGTTGCAATTGCAAAAGAAATTCAATTGATCAATCAATCGAATCCTCAATTTCTTTGAATGGGCCCCAATTATTCGTCAATTTGAGGGTGGGGCCTGGCTGCCTAGACTACTTTGTTACCGTCCCCTCCATTCATTTTGTTCATTTTGGTATGTTTAACCCACGGTCAGACGTGCTAGATCTGATTGCACAACTGCGTCACATGTCAGCTTTTGTCTTCCCTTGCTTTGCTCTCCTTCTATATCATAAACGTTCTTACTTTATTGATTCATCTAGAGCTACACAAACTAGCCATCTCCATATGCCTTTGCGAGGCACATTATCAATGTCTGTGACACCCAACTTTATTAGACGGCGTCTGACTTGACATCATCATTGGGTTTCATACAGCGCATTCATCAAAGCATAGCTATAGGTCATTTTCATCCAGGCGGGTAACAGCTGTGAAGGATCTGTCCATATCTCAAAACAATGACGCGCCGCACTGTATATATGGGTCGAGAGTTCACTGCCCCTCGATGACAAAGGTGTTTGCTTGGTGGTGAGTGCTGGTATTAGCTTACAAAATGTTCCGCAAGCAAACTTGCATCTACCATTTATAGCCTGTTCACAGCCTTCTCCATTGAAGAAAATGTCACCTAAGTAACAGAACTCTGTCACAACCGCTCTAAACTGTTTGTAATGTATCCAAAAAGCACCATTGGAGAAAAGAGGCACAGTGATGGGATAAACAAGTAAAGAGTGTGGTGAAAAAAGAAGAGATCCCCCTTTTTATTTTATTTTTATTTATTTATTTGCCATATGTACAAAAGATATTAATAATATAAAATTCGGGTAATTTACAATAATCATAAAAACAAAAACATTTAAAATCACATATATAAGTAGTAATATAAATGGCTGGGGAGGAAAGAAGTGGATTGCTTATCAATTCCTCCCCATGTGTATAATACTTTTATGACTATAACATTATAATAGCATTTGCTTCACAAAATGATTAAAACAGTGATAGAAACAACAAGTCACAGTAGGCCTATGACTTGTGTAAAATACAAACTGAAGAAAGTGACATTTTGATTAATTATAAATTGTATTTTCCTATATAATAATCCTTAAATAGTTTTTTATAAGTGAAATAAGTTTTAGCTATTTTAACATCAGTAGGTAATGTTTTCCATAAATTAGCACTAGCATATTGAAAAGTACTTTTAGAATAATTAGTTTTAGTTTTACATATAACTCTGAAATCACTTTTGTTTCGTGTATTATAAGAATGAACATCAGTACCTTTATATAGGTTTGTCCAAGATAGATTTGGCAAATCACCTATTGTTCTTTTAAATTTAGTAGAAAAGATCTTGGATATATAGATATCTTCTAATTTTAGATGTATGTTCTCTCCTTCTTATTCCACAGATCATACTCATTATTTTCTTCTGCAGTACAATCACTTTGTTTAAGATATTAGCATTAGCTGTTCCCCAGACTACAATATCATACTGAATATAAGAATATACAAATGAATAATACAATTGAATTAAAGAGTTTGTGTCCATTACCTTCCTGGCTTTTGCTATTAAATAAAAACTTTTACTAATTTTATTACAGACATGATCTATTTGGTATTTCCAAGATAATGTATTGTCAACAATGATACCAAGAAATTTAGTTTTATCTACCTCATTGATAAGAGTTCCATCAACACAAATATCCATAGAGTTGGGAGGCTGGAGGCAGGAGAGGACCATACAATACACAGCAAACCATAATGTCTATATAGCCAAAACAAAAACTGTGACAAAACAAAACCGCACTTGAAAACCTTGACGTGAAAACTGCTGGCATTTACATGTTCGTCAAACCACTGAGGCGTAGAAAGCAGGAAAGATATTGCACTACGAAAAGATTTTTTTATTTTTTTTTTGTGCAAGACTTTCGTTGTTGTCTTAACAACTTCATTGGGTTCCCATAGTTATTTTTAAAATATTCCACATATAATCATGAATGAAGTATCCCAGGATGCTATAAGTTTACATTCTTTGATTTGTAATGAACAAAAATTATTACTTAATTGCATGAATGTCACGTCATTGACTTAGATATATGCTGGAGTTAATCATTCGGCTCAAATAAACATAATTAACCACATGCAAATTATGGGATAATATGTAAACCATTTTATGTCATCAGATAAGAATATTACCTACACAACAAGGTGTAATCTGTATGAATTGAAGCAATGATAAGAGAGAAAATGGAATTTTAGTAAAAGCCTAAAAAAGACTTTCCTTGCCCTGTCAGTTAGTATGATGAAAACAAAGCCGCATTGCCTTTGAGTGCATTGTGACAGTATCTTTAAACATGGTAAAACTCACATACATTCTAAGTTGTGTATTTATTTCACATATAATTGTTGCAATATTATGTAAATTAAATTTCCATAAATTTGATATCGATTTCTTATGACAATAATATACTATATCCTATTTTAGTAACGCAAAAATAACTAAATTATGTAAACGCTATGAAATTAATTAGTTCAGTGCCTCGTATCATAATTGACAACATTTAGTTTATCCTTTATCGAATAGTATTTGAGTTTCTACATATCATGTAGAAAATAATGTGTCTGAAACGCTTTCCATATGAGATTACCTACAAGGTAGATTATCTTAGTCACCTTAATTTTGAGGGTGCAGAAAAGTTATCTTTATACCAAATATTGGGCTGAACGTTAAGGATGGACCGTTAACGCGGCACAGCTAGAATCCTAGTTGGGTTATTGTTTTCTTTGCGATAATGACCTGGATTCACTACGCCTTTCAATGTTTTGTTATCCGAGGGATTCAGCATTGTGTCGTTCAAACTCATAAACAGAATGACTCCAAAATATTCTTTATACAACAGCATTTAATGATACGCTATGAGGATTAGGATAACTGAATTTTACATTCAATTCCTACAAGTCCAAGTTATCCATATAATGAAAGTTCCCTACCTGCCAGGTCAATTGATTTGACTAGTACATGTCAAAACTGTTAAAATCATGAACACTGAACGAGCTGTAACATATATGTTCAATGGGGATATTCTGATTCGTCTGCTGCACAAATGGGGTTAAAGATGACATTTTATTGAAGGTTAATTAATGATCTTGCCACAATAATACCATACTTTGCCAATAAGTGCATTACACCTTGGTATTGGTGAAAGATATGAAAATATCTGACGATATTTTCATTTGGTTCTGACACGTTGGGGCCATATGATCGTGGGTATGAAACTAACTGTAAGTCATAGTAATATTCATATTATCTAATCATATCATAAACTAACATAAAGGGAATTAAATTGCCTTTAAACTGGTGTATGATAGTCTCTATATCTTACTAAAATAAGTATATCATGGAGGTTTTTTTTGATGTGTAAAATATTTACGATGCTCTGCACTGATAATAAGCGAGGGGGAATTCATAGTGATTATCTTTGAGTCAATTTTTCTCATGTTAAGCTGTGAGTCCCGCAATGCTATCATACACCGTTGGAAAGCTGAGATCCTGAGCTTTCCGATGGTATATGAAATCTTTGGTGCCCTCTGATGGTACCAAATTTTGCATTGGCCCATGTACTATATACGAAAAGAAATAGTTGCAGGAATAAAAGTCAAAGCAGGGTTCCCAGTGATTTTGGAGAGTAATATTCAAGGTTATTTTCATGGGTTTTTTTTCCCCAGTTTTGAAATACGCTTTAAGGTGATGTTCGATATAATGTACATTTGGTGATGCGGGTGGTTATAAATGAAGCATATTTAATGTATATATCTATTTAAATGTGCCTGTAAGCTCACATACTAAAATATATCTCAAAGGCCTTTTATTATGTTGGAAGTTCATTTGTTCAAGTTTGTATTCATAAGCTTGTGTTAGACCATTGAATTGAACATGCTTTAGTGAAAGCTAGAATCCAGAACGACATAGATGCGAAGAACGAGTCACGAACGAATCTTCTACTTTCAATTTGGTATTATCGCTGTGCAGAAGCGATGTGGGTGGCGACCGTTACTCTCCTCACAAACAAGACTAATCCAAAATGTAGACGAATTTATAAAAAGAATTTTGTTACTGAAACACGAACTGTTGGTTGAAATCTTAGTATCAGATATAATTTTATTTTTGATAAGACATAAAACACAAGAGGAGTTATATGAACACCGACTGATGTAGGTAAATTTCATTAGATGAGAGATCTGTTACCCTCATCTCTCACGAAAGTTACCTACATCGGTCAAAATATCTCCTTAAACAGCCGAATTAAGCTTTGAATATTTTTGTGTGTTTTTGTGTATTGACATAGATTATCAACATAGATTATCGCCACCCGCATCGCTTCGGCACAGTGATAATGTACCAGCTTGCTGTGACTACGTGTGCTTCCGTGACCGAATGGTTAGGGAGTTGGACTCGTGACCAGAAGGTCGTGGGTTCGATTCCTGGTCGTGTCTGGTGGTGGGTGTTGAGCAAACCTACCTCTAACAGGTTGCGCACTGCTCCGTGGCACCTACACGTTGAATATGTACAGGTCATTGGGTTGAAATTGTGAGTGACTGACTGTGTGAGTGATCAGCATTGTGGACTGAATGTGCTCATTGTGCTGCCGTTGCAAGTATGCGAGAAATGATCAAATGATGATCAATAAGTGTGCCAATGACCTGGTGTAAATTGTAAAGTCATGAGAGCCAGACTGGGATCAGGACTATAAACCACCACATTTACATTTGACTCCGCCACGCTAGCTGAGTGTCCGCCGCCGCCGCCACTGTACGTTGCAGGGGTGAAGACTAAGCCACTGCGGGGAAAAGGTCATGAGAACGACCGAAAAATTTAGATGAGCTTTCATTACGACATTAAGACTTTTATTAGTAGTATGTATGGTAGCCAAATTTGGACTGTATTTAATGATAATGTCTTTAACAAAGCTTCTGTAGCATATAATAATGTTTTTAGACATCTCCTTGGTATTCCTAAGGGTGTTAGCATGTCCCAATATTATATGTTTAATGGTGTAGACCACTTTAAAGTACTATATAGAAAAGCTATTGGAAACTTTAGATGTAGGATATTTAGTTGTGACAATTTTGTTGCACGTGATATAGTTCAAAGTGTATTTTTTAAGTTTTATTCTAGTCATTCTATAAATTGGCGAAAACATCTGTTTTAATATATGCTTTACAACTAATTTTTAACTAATCTTTGATATGGACTGTGATATTTTACTATGCATTTTATGAGAAATAAACTGATACAATACAATTACAAAAAACAACAAAAACAACAAAAACTAACAAAAAACACACACCCACAAAAACAACAACACACATCTACAATCCAGAACGACATAGAAGCGGAGAAGGAATCTTCAATTCCACTATCAATTTGATATAATGATGGCTGTACGTCCACGCTAGCTGAGTGTCCGCTGTCCGTTGCAGGGTCTGACGCTGACCATCGGGCTGCGCATGAGCGAGGAGCACGAGGTGCTGGGCGCCGACCTGGTGGAGCACGCCATCGACCGCGGCAGCCGCTTCGGCAGCGTCGCCTCGCTCGACTCGCTCAGCCGCGCCATGGGTGAGGCCGGCAGCAAGTACAGCAGGACCTCTCTATCAGGAGGGGGTCATATAGCAATATTGTGATTGGTGATTTGCCCTAAATTTTGAGCGTGAATTGTGAACTGCCTGTATTTACGGGTATGAAATGTGATGTAACCTATTCAATTACAAATCCTGATTATTGGTGAGAGACAATGAAATGTATTAGTGACTGGTGATTTAGGAAAAAATGTTGGTGAATGGATTTTCATCAAGGCTATATACCCCCACCCCCTTATTTGGACCACATTTGGGACTAGTGTTAGGTGGTCTCAATAGAGAGGTGGTCTCTATACAGAGGCTAATTTTGGTAGCTTTATGTAGGTTTGGGACCATTAAAAGTGGTCTTATTATAGAGGTGGTCTCTATATGGAGGTGGTCTTAATTGGAGGTTCTACTGTACAGTAAGACCTCTCTATTATGACCAGGCAGTGGCTGCGTTCATTGCAACTGGTCTGAAAAAGAGGTGGTCTCTTTATGGAGGTTAACTCTCAGCGGTGGTCTATTTGATGTGAGGCCTGAAGGTCGTGAAATATGGTCTTATTATAGAGGTGATTTAAATTGGAGGTTCTACTGTATTACCAAGGAGATGGGGATGGTAGGGGTCAGTCAGTTGTGTTTTTTTAGGGCGGGGTTACTCAATTTCAGCTGTAGAAGCTCTCTTTTTTTCCAATTCGAAATCATTTGTTTTATGGGGTTTCACTACGTTCTTTTTATTTTGTTTGGGTGGTGGGGTCACTAAATTCTTACTCACTTCTTACTCATTGAAAGAAACACTCAGAAAAGGGGGAGTGAACACCCACTTACTTTTTGTGCATGGGCTTTTGTTTTGGTGAGTGAGGGATCGTTTGCTGTGATTAAACAGAGGGTTCTGGTAAGTGAGATGGGACCAATCGCAATAACGTTTGCTAGTGTACCAACTTAGCAGTTATAATATTGTGGATGCATAAAAGTGTAATTTTACTGACTTACAATTGCCCAATTTATAATGCTTTTCCGACACATATTTAGCTTATACATCTACGGCCATTTACTATGTAGGTATTCAGATGGACCCGACTGGGGAGAATGCAACAGACAAAAGTGATCCACAAAAGAGCAAAGACCATGCTACATTGGAGGTATTTATTATGAGGTTGTATCTATGTATTGTAGTGTCATGCTGTTTAAAAATAAAATGTAAGCTTATGAATGGGATTACGTGCTTCCGTGACCGAGTGGATAGGGAGTTGGACTAGTGACCAGAAGGTCGTGGGTTCAATCATTGGTCGGGTCTGGTGGTGGGTGTTGAGCAAACCTACCTCTAACAGGTTGCACACTTCTCCGTGGTACCTACACGTTAAATAGATACAGGTCAGGCGAATAAACGCTAATGTGAATGATTAGCATGTCTGCACTACGGTAGAGATGTTTTTGGCTTCTACATAAGGGAACTAAATGAAATCCTGAAACCCACTCACCGCACAACCCATCCTCTTCAAAAACCTGAGCACCGGCTCTGCACTCTATACAATTCAAAAGAAACGCGAAGGATTCAAGGACACTCTTATTCAAACCCTGCATATTTCAGACCCCCCCCCCCACCACCACCACCACCACCACCACCCACCCACCCACCCACACTTTACATGTTATATGCACTGTTTCAATTTATCTTGTGCATTGAACGATAAGACGAAAATAGTGGAGGATGAGCAAATCTACGTGCTTTTGATTTGAACGTGCTTTTGTTACAGATGAGTCCGCCCAAAGTGCGCAGACGCTCGGCATTCGGGTTTAGCCGGATGTTCTCTAAGAGAAACAGACCAGCCAGGAGTGGCATTGAAGACACGACGCGAGAAACCACCGTGGACGGAGAGTCGAATGAAGGCTTCGACTCTGGGAATCACCCCACTGAGATAGTGATTGGTGATAAATATTGACATAAAACTTACTACTAGCGGTAGGATTTTAAAAGGTGACCGGAGTACCGCATGGAGTTTGAAATTTGGTTGGTGCAAAAATGGATCCCTATTGTAAAGTGAAAAAACTTGAAAAGCATGTGTGCTCTTATATGTATTTTTCAACTGGAAACGTCGTATTATGCTATGACATTTTTCATTTGTGTAAATGAATGTCAATCTTTTTTATGAAATATAATTAGTATTTAGTAAAGCACGTGTGGTTTAAGTGGAGGGGTGGTGTATATTGTTTTATTGTGATATAAAATAGTATAGCACTGACAGATTATGTGGTATTGTCATAGCACATATGTTATCATGTCAAAATAAAAGCTATGCTCACGTTGATTAAATGAACGCAAACAATACAATTCAAAACTGATATACTAACACAAGCATAAACATTCAGCATACTAGCTATCATATAACTCAAATAACCCAATACAGGAAGTTAGGAAAAACACTCCCGGCCAATGAATTATTTGGTCAATAAATAGTATGGAGACCATCACTACGAAACGACCATTTCTCATGAACCCAAACCCATAGCGAGGGGACAGAGAACCTGTATGAAGAGACATGTCCACCTCACTCTTGAGACCATTTAGATCAGTCGCATGGGGTGTCACTTTATCAGAATGGTCCTTCTATAAAACTATTTAGTATCTGATGACAACTCCCTTTTAAAGGTTCCCAGAAGAAGAACTTGCCATGGTTACATATTATTGAGTAATAATGAAATGTGTTAGGCTATTACTTTTTATGTGACCACTCTTAAAATTTACTTTTTTTATAAAACATCGTAGTAGTATTGATATTGTGTATTATATGGTGTGATTTTAAAAATCGTGTATGCACTTTTTTTCAATGCCAAATCTTGTGAAAATCACCATTATATTAAAAGTACAAACTACATAACAAATCGAGTTTCGCTTTCATTTCCAAATACAAAATCATATCACGTGCAGTTACAAATATCAAAATATATCATGCAATCATAACTTAACCACCACATGTAAAAAAGATCTTTCGAAAAAGTTGAGCAATATCAAAATCTAGACAATGGAAGTTCCAATGTAAAAAAAAGAAACAAAAAGTTGCGTAAAAAATATTCACATTTGAATGCAAGGAAATGGAAAATGGT
>CM032665.1:37841556-37866275 GCA_019095985.1 Streblospio benedicti | reverse complement strand
AAACGGGGCCAAGGTTTCACTAGGATTTATTTTTGGCCCCTGGCAACTGGAAAAACCCGTCAATCAGACAAAAGTCCACCTGCAAAATTATGCCATTCATAAACTGATGCCAAATATTAATATATGGCAAACATTGAACGATTATGCAGCAAACATCAATTAAAAGACCACCACTCTAAAAGGCCACATCTTATGACTTCTTAAAAAACACTTTTTCTCAGTACCAGACCTCCATAAAGAGCCATCCATGAACCCTCTAAAATGAGTCCACCTTTCTATTGAGACCACTTGGCACCTGTAGTCCACGGATGGAGAGCTTAATGGAGATGTTCTACTGTAATCAATCCATAAACCACAAACCTTTTGTTGGCACACAAATTTGTCGTTATCCACCACGACAATCCATGCAGTGGGGAATCGTAGACCAAGACCTCGACCTCGTTACTGGTGGTCCTCCCCTGTTGTTCGAGAGGCGGACACAAGGTAGATCTTGCTGGCAGGCAGCGGGGGGCCTCTTCTTCCCCATCGTGGGTGAGTGGGCAGTAGATTTCATGCATGTGTGATCAGGGACACTTCCTTATCATGGTTCCTCATCATTGTCAGCATTGAGCTTTAGTTTTGTTGGTTAACACATTTGAAATGTATCATCATCTAATATCATTAATACTTAGTATCTAACATTATATAATTATTTGATTATTGTAAAATATATCAATAACTTGTAATGGTAATAAACACCTTAACTATTATGTCTATTTTAAATTTTAGTTTTTACAAAAGTGGTTTTGAAAATATGATACCCCTTCAGAGTTAACACAGCTCAAATGGTCCATCCAAGAAGTCCTGTCAAATATTCTTGTGGTTCCACATGATTGAGTTCTAATATCACATAAATAGTCTCTTTTTGAGTCAAACAAAGGACAGGGGTTGACTCATGCCCAGTCCCACCCTGTTTCCAACATACCCACTGTAAATGACCCAACCTCATATAAATACATCATATAATAAGCTAATTCAATATGCACAGGCAAGTCAGGTTTTTGGAAAAGGTTTTAGGTTTTTAGTATAAAGGAGGGGAGCATGTCCCCGTATTCTGGATATTTAAATTAACAATTTAAAAAAAGCAAAATCTGTTTGACAATGTATATTTTTGTGGTCATATATCGGACAATACTTTTTGTAATGCATACACATAAACGTTTAAATTTACTACACAGCATTATTACTTCTACATAACATCTCAGTCTATATTTCCGCATCATTTTTTCAATATGCTACAGTTGTAATCTTTCAACATTGCCAAATATTGTGATACATATTAACAATTTATGCAATTGTATCTTATGCTTTCATCACTAGCTGTTCTAATCATCATCCCACAAGGTGGCAGATCCAAGATCTCAGAGACTTGCACACTTCTATGTGCATGCACAGAAATATCCAGCAGTTCCAGTACCTGGCCCCCAACCTGTGTGTATCTGCCACTGCACCTGCTACACCTCTCACCTCTCACACGCAGATGCCCTCTTTACATGTGCCGTGCCCGCTGCCAGTCCTCAGAGCACAGGTCGAGCGCTGGCGGCACCCTCACGCTGCTGCTGCTGCCGTCGTGCACCACTTCCCAAGGCGAGGTTCCTTGTACAGCCTTCACTGCGACAAGTCTCCCTCAGCACGGACAGGATGCCGACCCACGCCGTCAGTGAACCCAGACTAATGCACGGGAGAAAAGAATACACAATACACCTAGTTACAAGTGCAGGACAATACGGCATTTTATTCAAATACAAATGGTAGTAGCTGTAGTTGGACTCCATGGCAGACAAAAGAATATTACATGTACATGTAGTTGAACATAGTATGGTTTATGTACATAAACATATGGAAAAAATGAATGAGTTAAAGTCTTTCACATTGTTTTATTACATACAAATTTGTTTCATGAGCATATTAGCTAAATCATCAGTGCTGATGATACTTAAAATCTCAATCTGCATAAAAAGACCCATGTAAAGATGTTTTCAACATTCATTACAAAGACATCCGTAACGCGCAGTCTTCATACGCCGCTTGGGCAGATTCTGGTGATATGATCCCACATTTTTGGCGTGACGTGGGACTCCAGGTTGTTCTCTGCAGTAGGATTCTACCTTTGACTTGGTCTCCATCGTCCACATGTTCATTTGGACCATCATTTCTTTTAGATGTCTAAACAGAAGCAATACATACAGTACTCTAAGCGTCATAGCGCTATGTATATATTACCTTGGTTTTTAAAGCAGCGAGTCTAAACCTATCTACTATTATGACATATTTTCTCACTGTAGTATGTAAAAATAATCATATGTCTTACCAGGTAACAGGGCTTTTCTTCCCAATCACGTAGTTTTTGTATGATCTCATTTTCTTCAAGACGTCCCACTATTCTGTTATCAATACACATTTCCGTAGGACTAGTGCTAGTGTGACTTATTGTGAATGGACCTTGTGCAGGACACAAGCTGAAGGCTTCTGTCTTGATTGGAGCTCTATGGTAGTCGTCCCATTGGGGAAGATCGGGAATATGACACGTACATTCTAATTGTTCATCTGATCTTACCCTACAAGAATATAAAAATTTGAATAGTCCAATGTAGCACTTGGCTGTTTGTGTGACTGAGGACGTTTTAACAATGATGTGTACATATGCAATTGAATATGTTTGTGTTAAATTTCAATCAGAAAGGTAGTCAGATACCTCCATTCATTATTAAAAGCACCATTATAAGGATCTAGATCAGTGATTAGAACCCCATTCCTATCCAATGTATCTTGTCCTTTGGGTCTGTCCAGTTTCCCGCACAAACCCGTGCCTAGAGGATAACCACCTTGGTCCATACAATCTTTAGCGTGATTTTCTAGGGTAATGCTGGTAATCCAATCTGTGTTGTATATGATAGTTACTTTCATATTCGTTGGACGGATGTATATCTAAAATAATGAATAATTCGACCCATACATGTACATGTAGAAATAAAATATATTTAAATGTCGACCAATTTTATTGGGACTACGGGAAAATGAACCTGTGATCATGATCATGTCAAATTGCAGGTGACGTTTTAAGAGGTTTTACTTATTTACTTATATTATTTATTAGTGAAATGACCGCTCTTTAGCGATTAGGGACGCAGCTAAATTTGGCAGCGAAGACACAGTATCATAGGTTTCCAGGTCAACATTGTAGATTGAACTCGGTTAGTCGGGAGGAGGCGGTGGGGCTTGAAATGCTTCTTTCATACTTTTTTTTTCTTTTTCAATACCATGTATTTCATCTGACCATACAACAACGTAAACACATAAAAATTAGTTTTCGAAATTATAAGTGAGTAAGGGATTTTGCATCGTCATATATCACGGCTATATACGCAGTTGATATGATCAAGGACTTGTAAAGGCACTGTGAATGATCAACCCGTGAAAGCCGACGATGGGGATTTTGTGATAGATATAAATATGGTGACATTAAGTTCTGCCACAACGGTAAAGCGGTCTTATGCCTTAAGTGCTTGGTGACAAATCCATACGATTACTGCTGTACCTTCTCTCGTCTGTCGTGTTGCATAAATAATTTTGCGACAACGACAACGATGGTATTTCCTCGATTATTCCTTCACGATTTGGTATGAAAATTTTGTGCTTCTAAATCGTGACGATGGGTCTTTAGCCGTACTTATGGTACTAAAACAGTATTCAATAAGTAAAACTGTTTGTATTTTGCACCGAATTGATAAAACAATTTGATGAGCCGCGTAATATAAGGAAGAACACGGTAGTTAGAGAGCGTACTTGATGCCTATAATCACGAGGAAATAATATCATGATATAAACTTCCAAGGCCATTGATAATGAATTTGTATTATGTGATTGGTGAGCGGCAATCTAAAACAGCTTGCAAGTCAGTGATAGCTAATAATATGTGATAAATAAACACACACACACACACACACACAAAAAAAAAAACAGTCCACGTGTCCAACCGATAGCCATTTATTCACACTACAAAAAATGGTGCTCTTAATGAAAAAGAAACACGCCCTTTCCTAAATATGGTTGTCTACATGCAGTCTAATATCATTCACTTCATCCCACCCGCACACCTTTTCCATACAGCAGTCACATACAATACATTCGTCACCGTCTAGTGTATCACACTAGTTAGAGCTTTTCGGATAAATATTTCGTGAAGCTGATGAATCTGGTTCCATAATGAAGCATACATATGGTTATCCTACTATCGACGTATCGTTGAGGTCAGGCCAATTGAGCCGATAGGTACTGACGTGGCGATTTGCTTTATGCAACGGGTTAGAACAAATAAAACGTAATCGTACATCGTATCGTACATTGTAATCGTAAAACTTATACCGCTATCGTGGGATCTTTATGCAACAGGGCCCAGGCATTGGTTACATTAGAAAGAAGCCTCCGTGGCAATCATAATATTTCCTTAAAACGTACTGCGCCCTAAGAAGAGAATATATGCAAACACTTACTTCAATGATGTTATAAAACTGATAGGCTATGAACAGACTCTTTTCTTGTGTTTTGCTTGGCAAATAATGTATGCGCAGTCCCCTTGATTTGTCCATGCTTAAGCACATGACTTCATCCTCACTCTTCATATGTATTGCTGAGATGCACGAAGTCCGATCACATGTCTGCCCTTGTCTCATGCAGTCAGCAAACGTTGTAGTTATCTTTAGAATTAACATTAGAAAACACATAATTATGAATATGATTTTGAGTTACGGCAAATCAAATTTGCTATTTGTATCTCAGATGTAAAAATAGTCATACAGTTGCCATACAGTTGGAATATCATATTTTACCATCATTTTTTGTGTTCCTACTGCATCATCTAGGCGATAAAGTACAAAGTCTCCTCTCATGTGGTTGGTATATTTTCTGTCAATGATAACACTTTTTATAAACATGTTCAACCCCCCTCCAATATGCTTAATCCTCTCCCCGACGTCCCCTTCCCCCTTACTCATTCCACTACCGGGACCTTGTGTGGACAGGACCATCCATGGACCATGTCTTAATAAATTCTCAACAAGGGCAATGCACAGTTACTATTATGTTAAACCAACCACCACTTGAAATCAATGCACGGTCTCATGTGCTGTACAATTTGTATTTCAAATTTGTAAATTTTGATAAGTAAACTCAAATTGCCGAATTGTAGATGCTGAAAAATAAATTCTGACTTTGACTGGTGGGGTTGGGGGTTGCAGTGGGGGTATCATTCATACATGAATAATAATTGTGGCTGGATATTTTCATCAATAACAAAACTTACGTTCCAGCCCATGTATTTATGTATGGGTCATTACGGATACTACACAAACTGCCCGGATAACAATAATTCAAGGCTTCATGTTCCCTCTTGAGATGAATCTGTAACGCGAAAATAGCAGTCGAAACAATTAGTAAATCGTGCAGAGTTAAATAACGTAATTTCATGTAACAACAGAGAGCATTAACAATCTCTGATAACAAATACAAAATGTACCAATAACAGAAGTTTATCAAATGACTCTGGTAAAGTTATACCTTACTTTGGTTCATAATTTAAACATTTTTGCATGTTAAGAAAAAAACAAGATTCATACCTGGAATGAATCTATTTCCTTATTACCAACTCTCCAAAATGATTCAAATTTAGATTTAGGTTCTTCAATGTAAGCAGTCACAGTGTAGCTGCTTTGCTGATTGCCCCATTGGCCTACAAATGTTACACTATATACAGTCTTGGATTGAAGTTAAAACATGTAATCAAACTAGATCTCCATTGGGAGATAGAGTGAGCATCCATCATATTTGAACGTGTAAATCATATTTATTTGTTTATGTAATACAGAATACCAGTTATAATTACAATTTATTGAAATGCAATGTTGGTGAATACATTAACCTTAGCAGTGAAGTACAAACAACCCTCTGACATTTATGAAAAAAATCTCATCCCAACAGATTTTGGTGGTGTGATATGTGTAGGGCCTATATAGTCGCACGTGTGAATGACCTCAAGTACATATACCTGTGTCTTTCATCTGGAAAGTGTGCTGGTGAATTTTGTCCCATTTATCACATTCCACTATAGTGTAGCAGCCGTCGCTTTTGGACAAGAGCTCTGGCTGGAACTGCAGGTCGTTCTTGCAATGCTGTTTGTACGGAGTGCCATGGAATCGGAAGCCGAAGAACACCTTCAGATGCTGCTCATCCACGGGGATTCCATGTTTGCAAAGCAGCGGAACCGTTGTGCGAAATGTAACGGTTGCAGTGATATTTTCTGGTGTTAAATGTAAGCCAGATGTCCCGTTCTGTGAGTAATTAGAGATAGAATTAAGAAAAATATGAGCTATCTTGTTGAGAGAAATTAATAGCGATTGTTCTACATGATAATATGATTGATCACGTATTACCATAATAATTCCAACATAGAATCGTTGACTTTCTTTCCATTGTCCCCAATAGTTTATGCCTTCGGCTGTGTACCGTGCACGACCCCTGCAATAGATCTGTAAAAGACATAGGCTACTAGAAAAACCTGCATGCTCTATGCTATGTGTTACAGTTTCATTTTCATAGTTTTGTACAACAAGAATATTGTCAATCTTCACTTCTAGCATAATTTGTGGCAGCAAACATATCTAACATTACGGCAACATAATCTATTGAATACATGTCAGATACGTAAGCCAAGTTCATGTCTGCAGGGCCTGTGATCCTCTCAATGTGTGACATATTACTGTACAGTATATATGTGTATTTATATATTGTAATATGTAATAGTGCCCATTCCATGTACAACCATCGATGTGATAACTGCTCTTATAAAACTTCATTGAAGAAACCCTTGTAATTCTGCTCTTTCACACTGACGTTACAATTCGAATCAAGGACATGGATCATTTGAAGCAAAGCCTACATAGGATATGTCAACATCAGAATTGTGTACATTAAATCAGCCAACACACCTGTTCCCCAAAGTGTCCAGTGAGGTAGCTTTCGTGTAGCACTGCCTTGGTGTGCCCTGGAGTGAGCTCCTCCTCGTACAGCAAATCCGGGGGACTCCTTACTTCACTGTACCACTCCACGCCCAGCTGGATCTCTGAGTCAGCGTCCGGCAACGACAGGTCGCAGGTCAAAACGAAGTACGTGTCATCACCCTCTTTGATAATCTCATACCCAGATAGATCTGGGTTTCTTGGAAGTACGGGAAGGTTTGCAGCTTAGAAAAAATGAGTAAATATGTTGAAGGCAGTTTCATTATAAGGAAAGTTCTCTCTACATTTTCAAAATAGTACTGGCAACAAATACTGAAACAAAGATAAATACCTTCAGTGAGGCATAGGAGCATCACAAGAAATGTAGGCTTTAACCCGTCTAAAAAACGAGACATTTTCTTGATGTCGCATCAATGTCAAAAATATATGGTTCACACATTTGGATCTATGCAATCAAAATGCCTTGTCATCGTAGGACAAGATGTTTATGTATGTGACCAGAACAAAGAACCACTGTTATGTTTATTTGACCAGAACAAAGAACCACTGTTATTGACAGGGCCTCATCTATTGATACTGTTTGCCGCATTTAAAACATCTACGTGTATTGATCAGTTGTTTTGATCAGTCGTTTGATCAGTTTGCATTTCGAATTATGGTTAAAACGCTGCAGCTGGTCATTATCAGGAATCCATGATAGAAGGCGGTAAAAAAAGGATTAATTCACGCGTACTATAGAGCAGGAGCCCAGACCACTCAGGCGGGCTGGAAAAGTAACCCATTTTCTGGTATATGGTCATTTTCTAGGTTCAACACTTTATAAGGAAATGTGAGTTTGGCAAGGTGGGAGTGGTGGGTGTGGCCAGGGGGCATCTGAAAGTAGTCAAAAATCCATCTAGATGGACATGTAAAGCTACCACACAAAACCACTTGATAAATGTTCGGCTTAATCCCAGTAACCATAAATCACCATTGCCAGAATGTTTCAGTGGTGGAAAGTGACCGCCAGTGAGTATATGGCTGACGGGGATGGGGTGGCTTTGCTTGAGAGAAGGTACGAGCTTGAGAAGGTGGGGAGAGCTTATGTCAGGGGGACGGGGAGACTTTGAGAGAAGGTGAGTGTGATTATAGCATATAGGGTTGTTGGGTGGGGGCTTGGCTTGAGAGAAGGTAGGGACTTGAGAGTATTATGGGTGGGGGATTGTGAGTATAGGTAGGAGTGGTGGTGCTTGACTTGAGAGACACTTACAAAAGATTGGAAAGAGGGGAGGTTCACGCGGGTTAGGGAAAAGAGCTTGAGACCACGGGGGGGGGGGGGGCGGTGCTTAAGCCCCCAAAGCCCCCCCCCCGGATCCATTGCTGTAGATGGACATATGAGATAACTAGTTCAAATCAATTGCAAAATGTTTCACATGGTTCTAATTATGTTAAAATACCTTTGCTAGAATATTTCAGTGGTGGGTTGTGCCTGCCAGAAGCCCCCAAAGACTCCCGTCTCCGATATCCATCTAGATGTACATGTGAGGTAACTAGTTCAAATCAATTGCAAAATGTTTGGCATGGTTCTAGTTATGTTAAAATGTCATTGCCAGACACATTAATTGGTGGGTTGTGCCAGCCAGAAGCCCCTTATTTTAGAAATCATGTTGGTTGCTGTAATCCTGTCCACATGAAAAGCCATCAGTGTATCAGCTTCTTTATGATTACCTTGAAGGTCTTCTGGACTTGTGATTGTTATACCTTTGTTCTCAGGGACATATTTGTAACATTCACCCCCATATATAGGAGGAGACCCGTTTTTAACCACGAATGATGTGCCAATAATAATCCTTGCCCCACTCTTTTAACATAAATTTGGCAAGCTCGTTCTAAAATATCCCATTACTCAGTAGTTTTGACCCACTTTTTCTGATGGTCTGATCCGGACCAGTTATGATGTACAGACAATCCATTGCACCGCGCAACTGTCTTTCACTCTCTTTTATTGACTGTTCTACATACTTCTCAAAACAAACCTGAACTTCATCAGTGCCCTTACCAGAACGCACTACTGAGTGCATGTTGCGAGCTATTGATGCATAAGATGCACCAATGTTTGTGTGAGACAGGATAGAATGAATCAAAAGTCCACCATCAATAGCTTCCACACTGTTATCTCCTAGTACATCAGCTCCGGTTATTTTTTTCTGTCTGCATAGACTCAAGCTTTCTAAGTAGGCTTGCTTCATCTGTTTTCACGAGCGCTCCATTATAGTGTGCCAGTGAAAGACAGTATTGCGTAATTGGATAAGACACAACCTTGCGAAGATCAAATGATGTGTTATCTGAAACTACAATTATCATTCGTATAAACATGTCTCTCAAGCTCTCAGCATTTGTCTTCGCTGTTTGGGTCACTGGTATCTTCATTTTCATTTTCACATTCTGGGCAGCAAAGTTTTGTACAACTGTACATTTCAAGGGTTGAAGAGACTGATTGCTGTCACTGTTCCATTCATCCTGAAATTTTTGTCTTTTAGCCGATCCCCTTTCATATATATTTACTAAAAATACTCTTCTGTTACTTTTGATGCTGCTTTTGGCAATGTTGGCAATTTTGTTGAGCATCATCAGGAAGCGGGTTGGAATTCATCATTCTATCAGCAAAAAATCAGCTGATTGGTCAATCAGCGTGCTCAATTAAGCAATTGACTTGACTGCAGAATTCTAATCATAACCTGTAGTTGTTGTATTTATTATTTCAAAGTTTTTTGCAAAGGGTTGAAGAGACTGATTGCTGTCACTGTTCCATTCATCCTGAAATTCTTGTCTTTTAGCCGATCTCCTTTCATATATATTTACTAAATACTCTTCTGTTGCTTTTGATGCTGCTTGGCCCGTGGCAATGTTGATCAATTTTGCTGGAGCATCATCAGGAAGCGGGTTGCAGAATTCATCAATCTTTGCCCCAAGTATAGCCATTTGTGTGATATCTTGCTTGCTTCTGGGGTTGCGGCACTGCTGCTGCGCACACTCTTGGCTCTAGGCCAGCAAATGTCTTCAACATTGTGACACCCATAGCTCGGTGGGTCATAGTCAATGACCATTGGTGCATAGAATTGTCTGAATTTCTAAAGGACACGATTCCTGTCATTTTAGATGCAGCATCACGGTTTACTGTCTGCTCCAAGGAAAGGTTAATAGCTGATCTGCTGTAGTCCTTCTTTATACGTCAAATGTAAAATGCTCCTGCCTCAAGTACTTCACGCAGCTTTGGGTTGGCGCTTTTCAACTTTTGAAGGAGTAGCATTCCCCACCTGGTATAGTTTGGTCAATTTAGAGCAAAGAATATATTTAACAGGAGGGGCAACACAATTTGAAGATAACTGCCCACATCATTGGTTATTACACATCTTTGTAGCTATTTAACATATGATGTAAGCATGTGTTTATCTCGTGCTATAAAATATTTTCACTTAGGGGGACAATTAACTTTATATCAAAAGAGAAAAATAATCTATTTTCAGCTTTTTATATTTTTCTTTATCAAACTGTAAACAATGAAGAAGAACACTTTTGAAATAAACATTTTATCATCAATAGTTTTCTAATCATAACACACCTTGTGGACTTCAACCCGTAGAAACAAATATTGACTCCTTATTTCCAGGCCTATTAGGTTGTATGGGATATATTAATCAAATTTTACATTGCAATGTTTATTATACGATAAGTAATAAATCCAAACCCTCATCCAAAGTGACAAACAAGTGTTAACGGCAAAATCAAATAACAACCATGATGGAACCATATTACGGTAGCGACCATTCATTGCATGTGGTTGATGTGGAGTTTTATTGACGTGATTCGTAAATTGTATAGGCAGGCAACATATAGCCATAATGGACCCAAATTTGGGGCATTATGGTCAATATAAAAATTGTGCAGAATGGTCAGTATTTCTAACTTAAGAATCCAATTTGAGCATCCTACAGGTGGCTCTAACAGTGTGACCCGGCCGGGAACTAACTGATTGTAATAATGCACACATTTATGGACCATTGTAGTGCGTAAACAAATAAGTGCCCACTGTTTGCCATTTCAAACTTGAAAACTGAATTTTAGTACTCTAGCTGGAACAGTGTGGTCCGTATAGTGGTGACAAGCCAGGAACCAACTTACTAGTATTCATCATGCACCCAAATATGCACCTAAGTAAGAAGCAATTGTAGTCGATATGAAATAGGTGCCAGGAGGTCACTATTTGTGACCGACAAACCAAATCTGAGTATAATGCAGCTCAAACCATGTCATCTGTAAAGGTTTAGCAATGCGGGAAAGCAAGAAATAGTCATAATGACCCCAGATAGGGGTTATAGTGGTCCATATCAAACAGGTGTAGAACGGTCCCCATTTTCAACTGACAAACCAAATTTGAGCACCTTATAATATATAAATTACCTCAATGTTAAATGTTATACTTGAAGAAAAAAATCAAAATTTATCTTTACGTGGTCAGCAGTAACATGCTCAGATGGTATTTGTGAATTTAATATTTTAGCTGAGGGGAAACAGCGTCTCTATGGTGGTGCTGTCATAATGACCAACCCTACCCCCACCTTGCTCAGACAGGTCAGGGAAAAGTCAGGGAATTTTAAATATATCTAGTCAGGGGAAAATAAGATTTAGGAAACAGCCCGGCACAAACATTATGGCAGTTTTTTTTTCAATTTTCTGTTTTTCAATTAATAGTTTAATGAAAATTATCCTTTTTGTCGATAATGCAATATCCACGTTTAACAAGCTTACGTCGAGCCAATTAGAACATTACAGTGTGGTACATTTGTGGCTGCCTGGTATTTTTATCGCACTAATTGGTCAGGGAATTTTGATATTGAGTCAGGGGAAAAGTCAGGGAATTTTGTTTTTCAATCTTTGATGGAACCCTGTTAAAAGCAGGGAAGAGAGACTTGTACAAATGACATGATCAATATCAATAAACTACATGTATGTTGTCACAAAAGTGGAAACTAGCTATAGTACATACCCTGTATGGCACTTGCAGGTAGCCTCAAAGTTATATATAAAGCTCTGAAGCAATGGAGCATATCAGCAGGGTATGTGCTTCCGATGGGAACTTGCCGTCACTTCAGCTCAGCTGCTGAAGCAAGCATTGTGTTTCGTTTGTTTGTAACTAACTAACTATGTAACCAACTAAGTAACTGACTATGTATGTCCCCGGACAACCTAGCAGGCGTACCGTTGCACCGATTTTCTTCAAATTTTACACAACTATGAGGTTTGAGGCGACACCGAAGTGATTCAAATTTGGGCAATCTGCCAATTAAACTGCGCTTTCCACAGGGCAATTATGGTCCAATTACAACATTCTTATTACTATTGAATGGACAATTACAGATCAATATTCTATTAGCTGCAACTATTAGCTACAAAATATACTAGTTGGTGCTATTTGCTATTTGGTATTATAAGATCAATAAATAGACTGTGGCATATTATTTGTGGCTGGTATATTGTAATGGTGAACTTTTAATCATGATTTCCAAAACATTTTAGTAAACAACTTTGTTGTCCATGAGTCAACGTTGTTCTAGCGATGCTGTGTTCTTTGATCACTTTTGATCTAGTTTATTACAAGTTGTTATTTGAAAGTTATTTGGAAAAGTTTTGGAAAGCTGTTTTGGAAAAGATATACTAATTGTGTGAAGATCGCGGTAACTGTAAGGTTGTCTAGTTTAATGTACTATTTTATTAGGTTATAAGTATTGGAAGTAAATTGGAGATATAGTATGTAGTTAATGGTCATGGTTGTTTGGTTTTACACCAGATAATTGGAATATTCGTTTTATGATTGAAATGTAGTTACTTTTATAATTATATAGTGAGTAGATTATATTAGGCTGTGTGACAAATAATTGAATGTTAATAGTGAATTGGAGTTATCATAAATCATGTATGTAAGTGTTAAATATGTGAAGTCTGGGAATAGCATTGCAATTTTAGTTCAGCAGTGTACATGTACATATATTATGTAAATACTGTACATCTTTCAACTAAATAAACTTGCATTTTTCCATCAAATTGTTCAGTTACTGTCTGGATAGTAATCATCAAGCCCAACCCTATTTCACATGACCCCTCCCCAAGGGATCTTATGACATATGTTAATAGTTTATTAGGTTGGATTAACTGCGTACTTATGATGTATTTTACCTCTTCTCTAGAAAATGTTATGTTTCAGCCAATCACCCAGAATATCAGCATTTGATACTTTGCGTCACACTTACTTTACAGAAGATGAGGTAAGTTGAAGATTAATTATATGTTCATTACATGAAATATTGATCAAATATAAATGCAATGTGAACAAAATGTTGAAAACATTTGTGCATGAAAATTAGCAGGACCTACTTTGGTCTACTTTTTCTTCTTAATCATTATTGTATGAGTATACATTGAAGCAGCCTCAGCTTGTAGGGTGCGCTTTCATTTTGATGATATGCTCATGCGCTCATAATACGAGAACAAATGTTTTTTCAGAAAAATTAGATAAAAATTGTAAAATGACATTTCCAACATGATTGACACTGGCAGACCCAGGTTTTTGGAAAAGTAGGGGTGAACTTGAAGGATTTCAGGGGTTTTGTATGCATGATTTATGGCGGACATGCCAAAAATTCTACGAAAATGCCGGTATTTTGGTGGATCTGCCTATGATTGATACAAAACTCAGAGGGAAAGAACAATTTTTATTGACACTGAAACTGAAGTTATGATTGTAATTGTATCTTTTTTATTTTAAAGTTACAATTGACCCTAGGCCTGCTGGGTATTCATCACAGTAGCAATGTGACTTTGTTGAAGATGTGCAGACTCGACTCCTCTGAAAATAGAATCATCATGACAAAATAAGGATACAGTAGATGGATTGCCATATTTAGATTTTTGAATAACAAATTCTCACAGACCATTTTACCTCTTAGTTTTAACCCTTCCCCTCTCAGTTCTCTATAGCAAGCACCTTCCTAGCACTTTATATTCATAGCTGAAGACAATCTTCCATTTCTTTCAAGTGGCTCTGTCGGGACTTAAACTCACAACCCAAGTTCTTGAGATCAGAATGGTACCATCATCCCGATAAGCTATTGTGATGAAGTAAAATGGGCGATTGTCTTCAACTATGTCAACATAACAATAAGAACGCGCTTTCTAAGCTGAAAGAGGGTTTGAAATGTATTTACACAATTAAGTTTTGTAGACATGCATTACCTATTTTTCCGTTTAACCACAAGCGTTCCCAAAGCGACACCCATAGCACAAACAGCACCTGCACTCAGCAGAACGACGTGCCACCACGGGACGGGGTCACTGACAGACACTGGGCACCCTAAATCAACAAAGTTGTAAATTCATATGTCAAGCATGTGAAACATACTTTTGAATTATATCAACTTTAAGGTTAGTATCCAAATGGCTGCCGAATAGAATGAGCTTCATTGGATCTTTGTTTTTGTTTGTTTTTGTTGTTGTTTTTGTATGATTTTTGCGGGGGGATTGTGGGGTGGGTGGGTGAGTATAACGTATTATAAAAATAGGTTGTGGCAATAAGGGAGGTGTTCGTGAACCCTTTAGATATCCAACTAATATATATTGATTAGTTAAATGACTTCATCTCTATACATATAGTTATCTAAGTAGTATAATCTAATTCACATTTATTTTCATAATTATCTCAGCACAATGATTTCAGAAATACTAGTGTGTCACCCTCAGTACCTGAGTCTCTAGTCCAGCGCTTGTCATCCCTGTGAGGATCACACACGAGGCAAGGTTCACTGGGATTATTGGCTCCTGGCAACTGGCAAAATCCGTCAATCAGACAAGAGTCCACCTGCAAAAATTAATCAGATACCATGCATAAATTAGTGAGAAATATTAATCAATGCCAAACATTGAACATTATGCAGCAAAACATTCCATTAAGACCACCAATCTAAAGAGGCCACATCTTATGACTTCTCTAATAAGACCACTTTTCTCAGTCCCAAACCTCCATAAAAAGACCACTATGAACCTCTATAATGAGTCCACCTTTCTATTGAGACCACTTTGCACCTGTAGGCCACGGATGGAGAGCTTAATGGAGATGTTCTACTGTAATCAATCCATGTCCACAAACCTTTTGTTGGCACACAAATTTGTCGTTATCCACGCGACAATCCATGCAATAGGAATCGTAGACCAAGACCTCGACCTCGTTACTGGTGGTCCTCCTGTTGTTGGAGGCGGACACACGGTAGATCTTGCTGGCAGGCGGCTGGGCCTCTTCTTTCCCCATCTTGGGTGAGTGGGCAGTAGATCTCGTGCAGGGTGATCAGAGACGCCTTTATCATGGTGCCCTGCATCATTGTCAGCATTGAGCTTTAGTTTTTGCTGGTTTACATATTTGAAATGTATCATCATCTAATATCATTAATACTTAGTATCTAACATTATATAATTATTTGATTATTATGAAATATATCAATCACTTGTATGGTAATAAACACCTTAACTATTATGTCTATTTTAAATTTTAGTTTTTACAAAGTGGTTTGAAATATGATACCCCTTCAGAGTTAACACAGCTCAGGGTCGGTCCATCCAAGAAGTCCTGTCCAAATATTCTTGTGGTTCCACATGATTGAGTTCTAATATCACATAAATAGTCTTCTTTTGAGTCAAACAAAGTGGGTGGGGTTGACTCATGCAGTCCACACCTGCCTCCAACATACCCACTGTAAATGACCCAACCTCATATAAATACATCATATAATAAGCTAATTCAATATGCACAGGCAAGTCCAGGTTTTTGGAAAAGGTTTTTTAGTTTTTTTTAGTATAAAAGGAGGGGAGCATGTCCCTTGCGTATTCTGGATATTTACATTAACAATTTAAAAAAGCAAATCTGTTTGACAATGTATATTTTCGTGGTCATATATCGGACAATACTTTTGTAATGCATACACATAAACGTTTAAATTTACTACACAGCATTATTACTTCTACATAACATCTCAGTCTATATTTCCGTGCATCATTCTTCAATATGCTACAGTTGTAATCTTTCAACATTGCCAAATATTGTGATACATATCAACAATTTATGCAATTGTATCTTATGCTTTCATCACTAGCTGTTCTAATCATCATCCCACAAAAGGTGGCAGATCCAAGATCTCAGAGACTTGCACACTTCTATGTGCATGCAGAGAAATATCCAGCAGTTCCAGTACCTGGCCCCCAAGCCCCTGTATCTGCCACCGCACCTGCTGCACCACATCCCTCTCACCTCTCACACACGCAGATGCCCTCTCGACAAGTGCCGTGCCCGCTGCAGTCCTCAGAGCACAGGTCGAGCGCGGGCGGCACCCTCACGCTGCTGCTGTTGCTGCTGCTGTCATGCACCACTTCCCACAAGGCGAGGTTCTTGTACAGCTCACTGCGGCAGGTCTCCCGCAGCACAGACAGGATGCCGGCCACGCCGTCAGTGGAGCCCGAAGACTAATGCACGGGAGAATACAGAATACACCTATCTACCAGTTAGTTACATGTGCAGGACATAACACTGCATATTATATATGTAGTTGAACATAGTGCATGTACATGTACATAAATATATAGAAAAAATGAATGAGTTCAAGTCTTTCATATTAGTTTATTACATACAAATTTGCTTCATGAGCATGTTACTCAATCATCAGTGCTGATGATACTTAAAATCTCAATCTGTAAAAATAAAGAGATATGTTCAACATTCAACATACGAAGACATCCGTAACGCAGTCCTCATACGCCGTTTGGGCAGATTCTGGTGATATGATCCCACATTTTTGGCCGACGTCTGACTCCAGGATTTGTTCTCTGCAGTAGGATTCTACCTTTGACTTGGTCCTCCATCCATCCACATGTCCATTTGGACCATCATTTCTTTTAGATGTCTAAACAGAAGCAATGTATTCAGTTGCAGTACTCTAAGTATATCATTAGTTTTCCTATGATCAAGAATATATATTACCTTGCTTTTAAAGTAGTGTATCTAAAAACTACCTATAATTATGACATATTTTCTCTCTGTACTTTGTAGAAATAATCACATGTCTTACTAGGTAACAGGGCCTTTCTTCCCAATCACGTAGTTTTTGTATGATCTCATTGTCTTCAAGAGGTCCCACTATTCTGTTATCAATACACATTTCAGTAGGACTAGTGCTAGTGTGACTTATTGTAAATGGACCTTGTGCAGGACACAAGCTAAAGGCTTCTGTCATGATTGGAGCTCTTTGGTAGTTGTTCCATGGGTAATCAACATTACACGTACATTCTAATTGTTCATCCAATCCATGACCCTACAAGAATATAATATAACATTTTGAATAGCGTCCAATGTAGCACTTGGCTGTTTGTGTGACTGGGAACGTTTTAACAATTATGTGTTCATATACAATTGAATATGTTTGTGTTCAAATTCAATAAGAAAGATAGTCGGATACCTCCATTCACTATTAAAAGCACCATTATAAGGATCTAGATCAGTGATTAGAACTCCATTTCTATCCAATGTATCTTGTCCTGCGGGTCTGTCCAGTTTCCCGCACAAACCCGTGCCTAGAGGATAACCACCTTGGTCTATACAATCATTCCTATGATTTTCCATAGTAATGCTGGTAATCCAATCTGTGTTATATATGATAGTTACTTTCATATACGTTGGAGATATGTATACCTGAAATAATGAATAATACGACACATACATGTACATGTAGAAATTAAAGATACTTTTCAGCGACGAGTTTGTGCCCGCTAGACAATGCAAAGTTTTTTTGTATTTGGTATACAATTTCATAAATGCAAGATAAATTCTTGGCCTTTGCGCAGGCAGAAAGTCCCTGTTAGACCGTAAAATATGACCAACGTAGAGTGTGACCGGCTATAATTTACGGCCTCCAAAAATGCTCTAGCTGCTAGGGAATGTAATCATCGTATAATACAATGTCATTGAATTGTATAGTTGTCAGGCATCTCATATGTCTTATAACTTGTCGTGAGGCAATGAGACTGACACTGATAGTCAAACCTTGAAAGGTAGATGCTTTTTCATGTATCATACTTCTAGATACGTTGACAAGTGACCGAGAAAGAAGGGGTTCTGTAGAGGCTGCCCACCCGATGCCCAACTTTGACAAGGCGTTGATCAAGCTATGGGCCTCAGCATCATGGGAGGTGTGGTGGTATGCATACTACTATGATTTACAAACACCATACCATACACATTACTATTATATAGAAATGTAGCTAATAAGGACATAGACAATGGTATCCAGGGCATCCGTTTTAGGCTTGATTTATGCTCTAGTATGTACTTTATCAATTCACATTATTGAAATAAGCTGACACAGTCCGATGCAATTACAATATTTCCACCAATATTCTATATCTTCATTCTGCAATAAGTTAATCAAGAAGGGTTTTTTGATTTGCTGGATTCAAATCGGATTTGAATGGCCAGTATTGTATTACCATAAAAACTAAGTCAGACTTTGTCTAGTATTATATTTGTAAAGATGACTGATAGGGTCTGTATATCATAAGTTCTACTCGTATTGGTTGGTATACCATATCACCGTACTAAAACAAATCAAATAAAAAAACGATCCACAATGCAAACCAATTTTAATCCAGCCAATCAAAACCAACTTCCTGATTAACTTACTGCACAATGAAACTATGTAATATTGGTGGAAACATTTAAATTGTAATTACATTGGACTGTGTCAGCTTATTTCAATAATATAAAGTGATAAAGTATACACTAGAGCTTAAATCAAGCCTATAGCGGATTCCCTGGCTCCCATGGTCTCTGACCTGTTGGTTACCTTTCTATGATGCTGGGGCGCATGGGTCAAGCTAGCATAGGAATAGACACGAATGTGGTGGTATTTGAAAGCCCTCTAGTTGCACCTTAGGCATATGATGAGGAAAACGGGTGTGGCAGTTTGAGAGAAGAAGCCAGCCGTCCAACGCATATGTAAATCGATTACAATTTACGGATGTTGGACTATCTTAAGGGGCCTGACCACAATTTATGTTAACATAAATCATGATCGGTCACAATTTACGGTTGTTAATATTTTACGGTCTAATAAGGCCCAACCATTCAGTTTCAGAAACAAGATAGACCTTCCCTAATATTGATTAGGGGCGCAACTAAATTTAGCAGTTTAGCCAGGGGAGGGAGTGGGGCTTGGAATGTTACATACAATTTTTGTTTACAGCACCATGTATTTCATCTGACCATACAACAATTTAGACATAAAAATTAATTTTCAAAATGATTCGTGAGTAAGGGATTTTGTGGACCAATTATGCATAACGAGTTTCAAATTGGAAAACTGCACTGGTGATTTCATGAATGTGATTTGTAATAAATATAGATATATTGAGTTATTGACATTAAGTTCTGCCACAATGGAAAAGCGGTCTTATGCCTTAAGTGCTTGGTGACAATGTGCCATGGTGTTAGTGGTCCAGGGTTTGTGATCAGGCATTGGTTACATGTGATATACGTATAGAAAGAAGCCTATATGGCAATCATAATATTTCTTTAACTATTACAGAGCACTGTGTCCTGATTGAAGAACATATGCAAACACTTACTGTAATCTGGTTATCAACCTGATAGGCTGTGAACAGACTCTTTTCTTGTGTTTTGCTTGGCAAATAATGTGTGCGCAGTCCCCTAGATTTGTCCATGCTTAAGCACAGGACTTCAGGCCCACTCATTATACGTATTGCGGAGATGCACGAAGTCCGATCACATGTCTGCCCTTGTCTCATGCAGTCAGCAAACGTTGTAGTTATCTTTAGAATTAACATTAGAAAACACATAATTATGCATAGGATTTTGAGTTACGGCAAATCATATTTGATATTTGTATCTGAGATATAAAAATAGCCATTGCCATACAGTTGGAATATCATATTTTACCATCATTCTTTGTCTTCCTTCTGAATCATCCAGGCGATAAAGTACAAAGTCTCCTATCATGTGGTTGGCATAATTTCTGTCAATGATAACATTTTTTATAAACATGCTTAACTCCCCTCCAACATGCTTTAACCCCCCCCCCTTTCCCTTCTCCCTTACCCATTCCACTACCGGGACCTTGTCTTAAAAAATTATCATCAAGGGCATTAGGCGTAGTTACTATTACACCACGACTGTCTCATGTGCTGTACAATTGGTATTTCAAATTTGTAAAAGTTGATAAATACACTCAAATTGCTGATTTATAAATATTGAAAAATAAATTCTGATTTTGCATTTCTTTATTAAGTTTACGACAGTGCATGAGCGAAAATTTATGACTAATAGAATGGCGGGGATGGGGGTAGGGGGGTATCAGTTATACATGAATAATATTTGTGACTGGATATTTTCATCAATAATAAAACTTACGTTCCAGCCCATGTAGTTATGTATGGATCATTACGGACTCTACACAAACTGCCCGGCAGACATTCATCCAAGGCTTCATGTTCCCTCTTGAGATGAATCTGTAAAAAGTAGCAGTTGAAACTATTATTATATCGTGCAGAATTAAACAACGTGATTTTATTTAACAAAACACATCATTAACAATCTCTTATAACAATACAAAATGTACCAATAACTGAAGTTTATCAAACGAATCTGGTAAAGTTAACCCTTGCTTTAGTTGATAATTTAAACATTTATGCACGTTAAGAAAAAAAAACAAGACTCATACCGGGAATGAATCTATTTCCTTATTACCAACTCTCCAAAATGCTTGAAATATAGATTTAGGTTCTTCAATGTAAGCAGTCACGGTGTAGCTGCTTTCCTGATTGCCCCATTGGCCTACAAATGTTACACTATATACAGTCTTGGATTGAAATTAAAACATGTAATCAAACTAGATCTCGATTTGGGTTATAGTGAGCATTCATCAATTAAAAGTGCAAATATAGATTTGGTTTATCAAAAATCTCATATTACCAACAGACTTTGGTGGTGTGGTATTCTTCATTTTCCAGTTGCGCGGACGTGTTGCGCAGTAGAATAATCAATACAAAACAGTTCATTGACTACTTCCGGTCGCTCGCGTCATTGTAAACTAACATGACTTTAGATATTCTATGGTAATTTTCAGCGATCACTTATCATATGTCATTCACGTAAAGTATTTTCCTAATAGAATTTTGAGTGAGGATTATGAATCTGTAATCGGATTTTAGTCAGCATTGAAATTGACGACGATATGGGCAGAATACCAGTCTTCATGAAAAAATGCAGACGACCTGTGTAGGTTGTGAATGATACAAACGTTTTAACTTCACTATTATGAAGAATGCATGCCTCAAATAGCATTCCTAATAGTATTTTGAATGAGGATTATGAATCTGTAATCGGTTTTTAGTTAGCATAAAATTGACGAATTTATGAACAAAAGCTGGTCTTGGTCAAATTTGCTGACAGCCAGTGACAAATAAAGTGTTGAAAACTTCACTATATTGAAGAATGCCCGCTTCAAATAGATGTATTTACTTAATTCTCCAACGTCTATCAGTGTAACAGTCATCAATGTTGTGAAGAATACACACTTTGAATGCTATAGCATTAAATGCGATTTTAAATGGGCTTATAACATATACCGGAAGTACCCATGGACTTTTGTGTCTCAAAAAGTAAATGAAAACAGACGAGTAGTATAAACTTTTCTCTGCAACTGAAAAGTGAAGAATCTGTAGGGCTTATAAAGTCACACACGTGAATGATCTCATGTACCTGTGTCTTTCATCTGGAAAGTGTGCTCGTGAACTTTGTCCCATTTATCACATTCCACCAGAGTGTAGCAGCCGTCGCTTTTGGACATGAGCTCCGGCTGGAACTGCAGGTCGTTCTTGCAATGCTGTTTGTACGGAGTGCCATGGAACCAGAAGCCAAAGAACACCTTCAGATGTTGCTTATCCACAGGGATTCCATGTTTGCAAAGCAGTGGAACCGTTGTGCGAAATGTAACGGTTGCAGTCATATTGTTTGGTGTTAAATGTAAGCCTGATGTCCCATTCTGTGAGTAATGAGAGATAGAATTAAGAGAAATATGAGCTATCTTGTGAGCAGAATAGCGATTGTTTTACATGATAATATAATGGATCACATATTACCATTGCAATTCCAACATAGAATCGTTGACTTTCTTTCCATTGTCCCCAATAGTTTATGCCTTCGGCTGTGTACCGTGCACGACCCCTGCAATAGATCTGTAAAACACGTAGACTACTAGAAAACCGTGCATGCTTCATGCTATGTGTTACAGTATATTTTCATAGTCTTGTTCAACAAGAATATTGTCAATCTTCACTTCTAGCATGATTAGTATCAACAAAGACATTCAACATTACCGCAATATAATCTATTGTTTGAATACATGTCAGATATGTATGCCAAATTCATATCTGCAGTAATGGGCCTATGATCCTTTCAATGTGTGAGGCATATTCCTGTGTAGTATGTATGTGTATTTATATATTGTAATATGTAAATAGTGCCCATTCCATGTACAACCGTCGATGTCATAAATGCTCCCATTAAACTTCATTGAAGAAATCCTTGTAATTCAAACTGACATTACAATTCGAATCAAGGACATGTATCATTTGAACCACCGCTTACATAGGATATGTCAACATCAGAATTGTGTACATTAAATCAGCCAACACACCTGTTCCCCAAAGTGTCCAGTGAGATAGCTCTCATGCAGCACTGCCTTGGTGTGCCCTGGAGTGAGCTCCTCCTCGTACAGCAAATCCGGGGGACTTCTCGCTTCACTGTACCACTCCACGCCCAGCTGGATCTCTGCGTCAGAGTCCGGCATCGAGAGGTCACAGGTCAACACGAAGTATGTGTCATCACCCTCTTTGATAATCTCATATCCAGATAGATCTGGGTTTCTTGGAAGCACGGGAAGGTTCGCAGCTGTTGAAAAACAAGAATGTAATTAACATTATGACGACCATCACATTCAAAGGAAAGTTTTGTTTTTTTTTCAAATAGTTTTTGGAGCAAATGCTTAAACGAAATAAATACCTTCGGTGAGCCCTACGAGTATCAAGAGAAATGTGGGCTTCAGCCCTTCCAAAAGACGATACATTTTCTTTCTGTCTCACCTATATCAAAATGATATGGTTCCATAGACGTGTATTGATGATATTAAAATTCTTGTATCCTGATAGAATAAGATGTTTATTCAGCCAGAACAAAGAAGCACTGTTGTGTTTATTTGTCCAGTACAGCGAACCACTGTTATTGCCTGGATCTCAACTCTTGATAATTTTTGCGTTGACTTATTTTAAACGTAGTGATATACATGAATGTTTGTATGGTTTGTATTTTGGAACATGCTTGAAACCACCTCGTCACTTGGACCCTGGTACCGGACCACGGCCCATCTTCTTGTGCGCCAAGCCACTTCTATACTACTTATTTATTTCATGGTTAACTCGAAGTATGCTTCAAGTGCCACGGCTTGTTGAACCTTCACTCTTACTTGAAACTGGTAGTGCAAGCATACAAAGATGCTTTCATGGTGATAAACAGTTTTAAAAGAATGTACTGTCACACGTTCTTATTGTGTGTGATGGTGATGATAACAATGGTATAATTTCACACATTTGAAAATGCTTCTGAGAACGGAGCTTAGATTCAACGAAGATTTGTAGCCTGCAGATCTAAATATTAAGACACTATGCATTTGTGTGCCCCTACAAAACTTTATATAAAACGAAATATAGCAAAATGTCGCAATTCATTGCCGAGAGAGGCTTTTCCAGTAACCACTTGTGATCTCGTCCCAAATCAACTAGAATTATTATGAAAACATGTAAAATATATTTCAATGGCCCCTGCAAGACCCCGCACCACCTTCTGTCCAGGATCACTAACCACTTGTACTAAAGCAATTTGTTGTCTGGAGAAACATATGCCAAGTGCCAGAGACCGCTCTAAATATTGCAACCCGCTGTTGATTTGCCAACACATCGCCCGGCACTCTGGGTTGGCACCGAGTCGGCCACTCGACCATCACGTGTCCAGAGGACGAGCAGGGGTGGTCACGGGTTCTTAATTTCAGCCGATAATCCATAGACGGATGTCTATCGAATATCAGTGATTTTTTGGCAGCCTTGTTAGGATGACACACACTGCTCATAATGTTGTCCCAGAATGACTGGAAGATGCCCTGTTGCCCTGTTACAGAATTCTGATGAAAAATAACACTGTTAAATTTTCGCCGATAATCCTTATACTGCGCCTATCGAAAATCAATGAATTTTGGCAGCCTCATTAGGGTGACACACACTGCTCGTAATTTTGTTCCAGCATGACTGTCTTGGCCTGACCCCCTGGAGTAAATTTTCCACGAAACATAACACTGATAAATTTTTGCTGATAATCCTTAGACCTCGCCCATCAACATTGGTGATTTTTGGTTGCCTCGCTGGAGTGGTGCACACTGCTCGTAAGGTTGTTCCAGCAAGACTGGAGCTTGCCCTGACTGATGAAAAATAACACAGTCAAATTTTCGCCGATAATCCTTAGACCGTGCC
>CM032665.1:37783765-37831464 GCA_019095985.1 Streblospio benedicti | reverse complement strand
GGAAAAAGGGAAGAAATTGGACCTCAAGGCGGTTGGCTTTGGGCCCCAGTGGGGGTTTTTAGCAAAACCCCAACCCAACAACTCACACTGAAAAAGGTTTTAAAAAAGCACATTAGATTATCAATGCTTGTTTTAGTGATTGGAACAGTTTACATTGACATTTTTATTTCTGAACCCAGTGGTATCACATTTAATGTTGTTCATTTCAATATCGATGTAGCAAAATTAATATTTTGGTCCTCCGTTTATTTCTACGACAGATATGTAAAATTAAACGAGCTATCATTTTTGTAGTTAGTAATCGGTAAATCAATAATTACAGAGATCGAGTTGAAATGTGTTTTTTTAAATAGATTTCATGCATCACTGCAAACAAAAAATTGCAATAAAATTAAAAAAATTGTCCTTAACAGTGATAGTCGGGGTTCGCCCGGGACGCCCGAAAAACCCGGAATTAGATTTTAGCAAAATATGACCCGGGAATACCCCGGAATTTGACCATGTCCCGGAAGAGTCTTTTGAAAACGAGTAAGTTGAACAAAAAAAATAATAAAAATCCTGTGTCATTTCCTGTGTTTATGTAAACGAACTCGATTTTGCCAAAGTGATTTATATGCATATGCACCGGTTTTCTTACTGCTTCCAAATAAGGATATTAATACTCAGCCTCGAGCACATCGCGGCGTTGTCACCATAACGCCAAAGCATTTTCTCTGCTTTGATAACGGCTAATGGAGCCGCTACTCTTAATCGCATCACGCTATGGTCGGTGTTGAGATATGATGGCGTGTGATAAAGGCTAATTTTCCTATTGAAAAATGGGCGCCTTAGTTAAGTCGTTTTGGAGGTAAAAAATAATTTTTTGAAACTAATGGTTTTTCATCGTCACATTAACATACCCATCACAAATTCACATGTCGGATCAATTATAAACCGATTATGAAGTCATGGACGAAAGGATATTTCTCAAATCATAGGCATTGTTCTATAATTCGCCTTTTTAAAGTGTGTCTCGAACCTGTCATTTTTAATCGAGGCCGGCAACAGCCTCACGTTTGGGAAATATTCTAGACAAATATAGCCATATTCCTATTACTGTGTCATAAAAATAAGAAACTCTATGCGATTCTGAATACACGTGCACAATTTATGTAAAAAAAAATAAGCATATATGGAGGCCCAGAAAAGTTATTGTCTTGGACTTAAAGCTGTCAAATGGCACTATTCGCTAATGTTTATATTACGTGTTGACGTTTTTTTCCGTATGCCGATATGAATGGGTTAAAAAGGCATCTCCGATCTTGTGGGTCTGCAGCATCAGCTTTTTACCAATGGAAATTGGACATATTTTGAATCACGCTTAGCATGGGTAAATGGGAAAATCGGTGTCCGAATTTATACCCCCAAACAGACAAAAAGAAATGTTAATAACTTTGTCAATTTTTGTCGGATTTTGGGGATCTTTTTAAATGATTCCCATGTTTTCAAATTTAAAGAAAAAAATAGAAATTTATTCAATTAGAGACAACACAAGTCTGAACAATTTCAATGGGAAATTTTTTTTTCCTTCATTAAGTAGTAATATTATTCGTATTCAATATTTTTCTAGGTATTTTTATGACAGTGAACTAGATACCACATCATATTTTAGATGACTCAAATAGCATATAAATATGATCATGATCAATATTTACAGTTTACAATGTCTATAAGGTATTTCTATGTCATAGTGAACTAGATACATTATATTTTAGATGAGTCAGACAGCATATAATGATGATCATAATCAATATTTACAGTTGAAGTGGCCACTCTGACCCGCGAGAACGGCAAATCGACGATCCGGGTGTTGCCAGCGTCGGAACTCGACGTGTACATCAAGGCATACATGGAGGAGGAGGCAAAGATTGAGGCGGAGAAGAAACGGGCAGAAAAGGCAGCTGCCAGTCAGTCATAGAGCTGTGGCGCATTGTGTTAGACATGGGGTGCATTGTGAAGGGAATTGGGGTGCGTGGGTCAGGGACTATTGGTATTTAACTTCTTATGGGCGATGCTTGAAGCTAAATATTGGTATGTTTGGGCAAAGATTTCTAAAGATGTGTGAAATATTGAAATTTGACAGTAAAGATTTTTTTTTTTTTTTTTCTGGATTTTTTTTTCACGCTGTTATGTATGTGACAAATTGTCCGCCATATCTGGAGTGAAGAGTGCATTATGAGAAAGTAAATACGAAGAAAATGTTGTAGATCTTTTATTGAATGTGAATGTGTTGTTCAGATTATTTACATTGTCACTATTTAAAATATTCCCGATTAAAAATCTGAATTGATTGAAATAGTGAAAAATCAATACAAAAGACCTTGTTTATGAATTTGATTTTAGTAAATTATTAGTCATATACAATATATAGGTCATTCATGCATCAGAAAACATTGTTTTAAATTTTGTATAAAAATAAATTTATTGAAATGAAGGCATGTTGTTTTATATGCATTAAAAGTTATGCCATTTGTACCACCCTAGATTCACATTTAAAATCAATTACTTGGTGTGCTAAAATTATTATAGATCCTGACCATGGGAAAAGAATGTTCGATGAATCTAATTCAAATTCACAAAATAGAAAATTGTGACCAAGTATAAACATCAATTTTACGCATCCATCTAAATGTGCCTGTGGTAACATACATTTAAAGACCCTTTAATATTTACTTAAGATGTGTTTCTTTTCATGCCATTTTTGTATTTAAATTAAGAAGTTATAAAATTGCAAAAAAATATGCAGCAAAGAGAAAAAGTGGTACTCTTTTTGATAACACCTTACTATTATGTATTTCTTATTAGACGCTCTCTTTTTTCCTAAAAATGTAATTAATTCGTAACTTTTTAAATAATTTGGATATCCGTATTTGACGCTTCGTATCCATATTAATGTTAAAATCTTACTCATTTAAGAAGAAATACAACAAAATAATGAAAGCAAAGTGCTATCAACCAAATCAGATAATTGTAACGTGTATAACTTACCAGTAGGTACATTATCACAATCTATTTGGCAGTAATTTGTAAATATATTTTTTGTAAAATGTAAATATGCAAATCATTCCAAAACATTGCACTCAATTGATTAAGAAAAAATCCATATATTTTATGGATCTAGACATACTTTGAACCACATATATGAGGATAAATTATGATTTTGATTTTTCTCTTCTTACAATTAATTCTGGCTGGTCCCCAAACCATTTAAACAGAATATATAATTTTGTAATAAAATTGTATATAGTTAGCCATCGAAAAAAATTGATATTGATAATTAGAATTTATTTACATGATAGCAGCATCAAGTGGCAAAATGAACACTAATGCATACAGATTTGTTAATTTTTATCTTAAATAATTCCTGGTAATTGATGAATCAAATCAGAATAGAATTTTGTTAAATAATAAATTCCTAAAAGTGACATAGGAAAACAGTCATTTATTATGAAAATATCACATTTGCTTACTACCACCATTAGACAATTGGTCCGTCTCTGGCAAATTAAAATGAACACTTTTTGCACTACCCTGTCTCTTGCTCCTGCAAGTGTCTTTCAAAATCGGTTTCACTTGCACAGCTTCTTCTTTTGAATCACTTTTTTCAGTCACCGGTTTCACATTCCCATTCATAATGCTAGGTGTTTGTTTGACTGTCTCTGTAGCTTCAAGATCTTTGGCCATTTCCAGTCTATACCTTGGAGGAAAGAGTAAAAAGTTAGATTTCAAAACTCTTGCCTTATCCACTCCGGAAATACTGTCTACTTTGCCATTGTTCATGTCTAAATTGACTTCTCTTGGTGTCTTGTTTTCGACATTTTTATCGCTATGCAAATTGCCATTCGTTTGTTTCATTGAAATACCATTTCTCTGGTTGTTGTTACGAGGGAGAGCGCTGCTGGGTCGCTGAATGTTTGTATTTCTTGTATCTAAACCACCTGCTCTCTCCTTGACACTTGCGCTACCAGGTCTTGGATTCGTATTTCGAGTAATTGCACTAGTGGGTCTCTGATTAGCACTGCCTGGTCTTTGGCTGTACTGACGGTTATTATTACTGCTTGTACCCTGGGTAAACTTATCAGTACTACTGATCCTTTCCTGCTGTTGCTGCTGCTGCTGCTGCTGCTGTTGCTGCTGCTGCTGTTGCTGCTGCTGTTGCTGCTGCTGCGACTGCATGTTGGATCTAGCACTGGTCGGCCGCTGACGAGTACTATATACATTTACATTTGGAGAAGTACTGGGTACGTTCTCATTATTTCCAGCTTTGCTGATAATGCCTTTATTACTTCCATTAGCACTCAATGGTCTATGTTGACTGGCACTGGAGGGTCTTTGCGAACAAGCTGTTGTACCATTTGCTTTGTGCTCAACTCGAACAATAGGTGGTGCCACTGAAGTGTGCACTGCCACTGGCGTCTCCTGAATTACTGTCTTCAATCTTGGTGAATTTTTGTCAAATTTTCCTGCATTTAAGAAATGCACACTCGTTCTAGCAATAGGTGCTGAAATCGGTCTAGATCTAGCACTCTGTGGTCTTGCGTATGTTACATCATCATATCCAGGTGTGTAATACGGACTTTGCCTAATCTCCATAGGAACTCTGGCAGATGCTTGCCTTACTGGCTTTGCTCTAGACATTGTGCTTCTGTTTAGAGCAAGATTATCCTCTACTAGTTTTGGTTGGTCATTAGGAGCTTTATTCGGAAAAGATGGCTTTTCAGAATCATCATCCGCTTGCCTTGATAGAAGCCCCGTTGTTTGTGGAAGTTTAGGATTCACCAGCGATGTTTTATCAGTATATTTAATACCTCCTGAATTTCTAACACCATTTTTAAATGAAACATTAATAGTGCTTTGACTACATTTATCCACAGATGTAAAACTTTCATCATTTGTATCCTCTATGACACTAACACTATTATTCTCAGCATCATCCTTACCAGTCACCAATATGTTCAAGAAACTCTCCTGCTGTTGTCCATTTCCAGAAGTACCCTTCAAATTGGTACCATTGTTGGCATATTCCGCAATGGTAGATATGTAACTGCTGGCCACTGATGGAGTCCTCTTATGGACACTAGAATTGATTGGTTTGTTACTACTGCCAGCACTCAGAATATCCTCATAGAACTTGCCGTCCACACTTAGTGCCTGTGAGTACACACTTTTCGCTCTATAGTACCACTCGTCGCTGGTCCGTGCCCTTGACAAGATCCGCCGTTTGTTTAGGCTGGACACTGTCGGCGTGAAAAGCTTTGATTTTGCTGTTGTTTTCGAAGGCTTATTCTTGACCTTTACTCCATGCTCTCCATTACTTTGCTCATTTGTAATTTGACTACTGTCGCCATTGTTTGCAATGTTGGGCGAATCATTACCTAAATCTTTGCTTTCATTCACATCAGTTCCATTCACAAGTTCATGGCTGCCTTGGTTTGTACAGTTTCCTGTTGGGTAGGTTTTTGAGCTCGATGTATCATTTAATACTATATCCTTTGATTCCGTACTATCCTCTGCTGGTGCGATGGACTTGCGGTATCCTTTCTTTGAGTTGGGTCTTTTACTGGGTTTATTCCCACCCCATGCCTGCGAAACAACTGAAGTTGCCTTTTTCGTTTTCGTCTTTCTCTTTTTCTTTGCTTTAGGCTGCAAAAGTCCTGCATCAACGGGTAGTGGACCAGATTCCTCGGCTTTCAGGTATGACGTACTTTCGGTCACTTGAACTTCTATGACTGCCTCTTCAATATCACCCATTTTAAATTTTATTAATGTTTACCAAGTAAAATTTATCATAGCCACTGTTCATAGCACAATGTCGCACTTTCTGATTGCAATAAATTAATTTATCTATGCATTTGATGATAACCAAACAAATCATGTCACATGTTATTGTTATTAAACTGATAAATTAATTGATTTGGAGGACTTGCTCACTGCAATCAACGATTAATTTGTCTAAACTATTACTTTTGTTATCAATATCCATATTCGTGATCTTGATTCAATGAAACCAAAGCTATCGTTGATGTGCCAGATGTTTTAATCATATTGGCTAATGTATGCCATAATGTAGTACAAACTATCCATACTGTTGACCTTCTAAAAACAATGGGTCCGTGAAGAACATGGTAAATTTATTCAATTCCATTAATAAACATCCATTAATATTGCCGTTATTGACAAAGTGCATATCTGCGTGAATAATGAACCAGTTTTTATTTATAAGCCTCTCATGTCCGGAGATTGTCCACTTTCGCAGATAGGTTGCTGTTCAGCATTCATTGCTATGCACTTGCTCCAAGAATGCCTTTCGTTCACAATGAACAAAATTGAGCTTTAATCCATGCTTGGATGATCTAATCCCTTAATAGCTGGGCACCCACATACTCCCATTACTTATTATGGATCTTGGGACACAATTCCTTGAACACAACTGTGATTCATTTTTTGGTGGAGGAGGATTATAGCACGATCTATAGCTGCGTAAGCTGGAATGTGGATCAATGTGGACATAATACAGGAAGGACCATCTCTGTGGACACCTACACCATTATTGACTATTTTTGTTATGACTGTTTCCTGCCGCACCAACACCATTTTTCAATCACATTTGAAAACCATAGTTAAACAGCAGGACAACATACAAGTAGGAGTATCCAGTTTACTTTCGCTGCTGTTCATTATTCATTGATCTGCTGTATGATCATTAGCAACCCAGTCCAATGACAAGAAGTCCAATAAGTCAAGTAATGTGTGTATAATGGTTTGATCAGCCAATTTACATGGGACAGGCTAATAGGTGTCATGTTTTGGACCTGGGTTCATTGTTGGTGGTATTTACTGTAAAGGGATCAATGGGTTTGACTTTGATAATGAACCTGGAGGCAAAAGAGCGATTTGTTTATTTACTGATACTGCAGGCATTATAGTTTATACACAAGATTCTTTGAATTATCATAATATCTTGAAATGATTTACAGTTTTGTAAATAAAATACTTATCACTCTAAAACATGATTTCATGTATCAAATAAATTGTAATCTAAAAATGATTTAAGATATGACGGTAAATATAGATGGATCATTTTGTACAATATAAGTTGCACGATTGATCCTTGGATAGTGAAAAATGGTCAGATATATTTCGAGTGGGCTGTGGTAAAACTGACAGATTTATAGGCAAACTTCAAGATCATTTTTCTGTGGAGTAAATATTTGTTCTGCAAGATAAGTAGCGCATAAGTGTTGAGGAAGGCATAGGTGGCCGCAATGTATCATATATCATTACATAAAATTATCAGGCGCATAACTTTTTCCACTTCAAGCGCCACACATTTTACTTCTGCACACTTGAAAATAATATATATGTATGTCAATAAGCAGTGTAACCTAGCAATTAAACATCATGTAAATACAACGTAGTCATATAAACACGCCATGTAAGTGATAAATATACACGTATGCAGCAGTAACTAAATGTTAAACCATGCTGCACAATTATACCCAGTGTGGAGCAAAATGAGAGCATTATTTTATTTTATACCTCATATCAAATAGGACAAATGTTCTTTGAGCGTGGACCACGGACACTTTTGTAATAAAAAAGACCCCCCCCCAAATAATCTAGTGGTCCGTCTCTTAGGATCATGTCACAAAATAAATCCATATTTTCAAAAATAGTTCTTAGTTCTTTTATTCTTTGGTCCACACATTTTTTATGTGGCAGACAGCGGATTTTGAACTTTTGTTTGCCATTCAAAAGTCCAACAGGTTTTGCACTCACATACATGTATACGTATAGTCAGCTGTATGTAATTTATTCACAACAGCCCCAAGTGAAATACACGAATGGGGTACACCAAATATAATTTGTAAGGAATAATCCGTTTAATGTTACCACGTCAAAGTCAAACATTTGTTTATTATACTACCAGTAATCTTGATAACAATTTCTAATATTTTAAGTTTAAGTAATACAAAAATAATTGTCTGATTATTTTTGACACATGACATTTGGTTGTGTGTCACACAATAAGACAGAAACAAAAATCAATATAATCCAGATTAACTTAAACCTGATTATATTTAAATCTGTTATCTGAATGTAATTAAACCCCAATGCCTGTAGAATTAGACTTTTAGCTCACATAACTAAAGTGTTTTTATGATAGAGAACCTTTTTAAAACAACATACATGTAATTGATTTCATACAAAACAAATAAAAGCACATAAAATCTTTTCATTTTTTCGAAGAAATGGAATTAGGGGATTATTATCTCTCAAAATATGGAATGTATTTGAATAAAATTTTGTCACCATAGTCCTTAAAACTCATCTGACATCTTTGAAAGTTTCATAAAAATCAGAAAAGTATTTTCTATAGTTTCCCATATACAATGTAGCCCTATGGTATTTACTGTACATACCGGTATGTCAAGTCTAACCTTGGAGATATTTTTGCTATGGGGTTTTAAAGAAAACTTTAATACATCTATTTTATGTTCATAAACCTTACACAGATATCACAGGAATTTTCTAAAAGTAAACTGACACAGTCTAACTCAAATACATTTCATATATATTCAAAGAGATAATCCCCAAATTTCTTTTTTTTACAATAGATTATTACCAAAGAAATTGTTGCATTTCAATTTTTAGTTTAACTTCTATCTACATAAACAAATCTTCATCTGCATTAATATAGCTGGCTGACTTAAGACAATAAATAGCATACATTTTTGTATTTTCCTAAAAACAGTAACGCTCAAAGTTCTGCACAATCGACGTCTACTTACCTAATTGTTACAGAAAAAGTAAAAAAATATTCCATAACCACACAAACTGACTGGAAAGCATTAATGTTCAATTACGTATGATGAATAAGACTATGCACGTGTAGAAAATATTCTGCTTTCCAAAAGAAATGAGACATTTTCTGAAAACTTATTAAAACAAAAATAAATACCAAGTTCGTTCAATCAGGTCAACACCATGTGCGGAGTGGAGGCAAGGTGGGTGTTGAGCACCTTTCAATTGGAGAACCCCACATGAAGAGTCACTCAAGTATCCTTTCTGTCCTGATTACTGCCGTCTAGTGGCTCGGCATCATAGCTGTTATCGCCGGCCTGTGATATCTTGGCTGGACCCCCAGCGCAGCCCGCACAATTTGTGGTGGCAAGGTGGCTGTTGAGCTCTTTCAGGTTGAGAAACTCAGCTGAGCAGTTGCAGCAGATGAAGCCCGGCCGTCCGACGTGAAGTCGCAGGTGGCTCTTCACATCTTTCTGGCCCAGCATGCCCTGGTGCAAAATCAGTAGATGCATTTTTAAACATGTTTGAAAGTTTTAATATTTGAGCTGCAGCAGGTCCTCTCATACTTATTTAACATATATCAAACACCGACAGTTCATTCTACCTGCTTTATTATCCAACAAGTCCTAAATGTTTTTTTTTCAAAATTCCTAAATTTCTACAGTTTTGCGTGTTTCGACAATAAAGTTTGGTTTCAATTTAGTTTCTGAAGAGGACATTTTATTGTCAAAATGTGTAAAACTGTAGAAATTTAGTAATTTTGAAAAAAACCATTTAGGACTTGTTGGATAATAAAGCAGGTAGAATGAACTGTCGGTGTTTGAGATATATTAAATAAGGATTTATAAACACATTAAAGATAACAGCGTCATTCTTTGAAAACTTAACAAAATATCCAATCATTGAATGTACTTTCTTTTTTCTTTATTACCCTGCAAAACTGTCTAAAATGTGCTGGTTATACTACTGGAAGCAGTCATTTTCCACAAACACCAATGTTGGTGGCTTTGAAATGCATGTGTTTCAATGTATATTAAGGACCTCTTTAACGTTTTTTAAAGTGTTCAAAAATTTTAATGGAACCTTTTATACATTCATCAAAAATCTTAATTGTTTTTTAAGCAATGTTTGAAAATTTTATTAAATGGAACTTTTGGTACATTCATTAAAAATCTTAATTGCTGTTTTTAAACAGTGGTCAAAAGTTTTATTAAATGGAACTTTTTTGTACTTTCATAAAAAATCAACAAAGTTTTGACAATGCCTGAGGTCAACAAAGTTTTGAAGGGACAAACACGAAGTCTTGCCGCAGTATGGGCAGTAGTAGGGGTAGACTAAAAAATTTCAATAGAACTTTTTATACTTTCATCAAAATCAACAAAGTTTTGAAGAGACAATGCCTGAGGTACCTTGCCACAGTACGGGCAGTAGTAGGGGTAGACTAAAAAATTTCAATAGAACTTTTTATCCAAAATGTTTTGAAGAGACTGCACGAGGTACCTTGCCACAGCAGTAGGGGCGAGACCGGTGCTGGTCCATGTTTTACTGGAAGCACAGACCGGACACGAGCACACGGACACCGCCCCACCGCCCGCCGCTGTCTGGAACAAAGTGTTCGGTACACCTTTAGGGACTGTTCATTGTTTATGGGGAGGAGGGGTGGAAGATTTTCTGAAAATTTCTGTACAAAGTCCCCAAAATCCCGCCTTTTTTTTCATGTACAAAGTTGATGGTCCGCCCTCAATTTCCATGTGCAAATAGTTGGCGGCCTACCCTTAATTTTCTCCGCCCCCCTCCTCATAATTAATGAACGGTTCCTTACGTAGTGTGGTGAACAGTTCAGTATGTGATAAATCCCTGTTAAAAAAATGCTCATCAATTATACATGTAGCGGTAAGAACATGCAAGCTATAGAGAAGAGATGATTAGAATTGTATTTTCAAAAAGCTTAAGAAACACACGATTATTTTATTAGAAAAGTATGTGTCTACAGTTACTAACCAGCAAATATGACAACACACTGCGGGACTGAAGAATATCACGTACTCACCTTATTGGATGACCTCAAGTGCCAACATCAGTTCAAGAAACGTATATACTTTAAATATCGCTTAATTAATATTCCACATATATTAACATTCCACACACCACATGATTAAGACAAATTATTTCATCAAATGTGCAGATTTATTTTTGCAAATATAACTGTAAAAATCTTATTTCAACATCTTGAGTAGGCTACATACAGAGATTTTACAATCTAAACAAGCAGGATCAACATTGACTTTTGATTCTTTTTTCATCTGGTTGACATAGTAATCATAGTAAAGTCATAGTCATGGAAAAGCTACTTCAACATTTTATTTTTTACTTAATTATTGGAGCAAAACTTGATTTTCAGCATTTAGTCAGTAGGACATTAGCAAACACAACACTTTTAACTACTACAGACAAGAGTCAGGCTTAATCAGGATTCGGTTCTGCACAACCATGCAGTCTGGAAAAGCTTGAGCAGAATGTGTTTAATGCCTCACTCCTAATTCGCGTGGCAGACGGGAAGAGATCAGACAAGTAAGAGAATTACTGAGCAGTAATGTATTCAATCTCAAGTATCTCTACCCTGGTTGTGCAGAACTGAATCCTGATGAACCCAGGCAGTAGCCGTGGCGAAAGAGGTACAACAAGATGTACAAGAATAACTCACATAATGCCAGTAGCTTACGCTGCATACATGTATGTCTTAACTACAGGTATGTCCTCATACAAGAGAAAACTACAAAAATATTGGTAAGTGAGTTGTACATGTATGTATCTATTTCAATCATAAAATAAAAATATAGAACACTTTGTGAACAGACTACAAACTTACCTAACTTCGTAAACAACAAAAGTAAAATAATTATGAAAAATTTAAATGTATGGTCATACAACTTAAAACATACCTAACTACAGACACCATGTATAACGCTGGAGAGTAGTAAAATGCAAAAATAACTACATTTACATGTGCCATACTGACTAATAATTTCATTTTTAATCAATGACCAATAAGAACGTTCCTTGCGACAAGTGTACATTGTTCAAGAAGAGCATGACATTTGATCACTAAAATATTTTGACTGTCCAATAAGAATAACAATTTTAAAACAAGAAATCTTCACAATGTTAAATCGTTCATCACATTTTCATGATTTTAATAGTCCAATTCTCCAAATAGATCTTTTGCCATGTATCCCATGGGCAAAATACTATTGGGTATAATGGTATACACACTTAACAGCAGTTTTGGCATGCATGCATTCTCTATTCCATAATACGATCTTCAACTGGACATAAAAGCCAATATATTTAACTAGTTGAATCTATTGGTGGGTTTGAGAGTCGACAAGCTTTTGTGTGATCCATGAAAGTCTTCACCTTGTTTTCTATGACAGAGTTGCAAAATGTACAGAAATAGTTCAGTCCATTGCCGCCATGTCTCTTTAGATGAGTCTGAAAAATAAAAGAAACGAAAATAAGTTGTACGAAAATTTACTGCTATCCAATACCAGTCGATACTAGTCAATTTTTAAAATTTATTATCTTAATTCATCATCAACATCCTTATCAATGCAATTTGCATTGGCAGTGAGTAAAAATTGTTGGTTAATTGCAAAGATTTGAGTCATTTGCTTCCTTACTCAAATTTAGCTTGACTTTTACACTTTTAATTCTATTAAAAAAATTAAAAATCTTGATGTCAAATAATTCTTTTATAGCCCTGCTGGGACTTGAACCATCCACCACTATCATTGTGGTACCTAATATACAGAAAGTTCATGGAATAAAATTTTCCATCATAACTTAAAAATGGTACTGAATATCAAAATAAAGATAATAGGAATGATACACTTTTCTTTTGCCGCATCTAACATGTAAATTTTATTATTCTGATCGCTTTACATAAAAGTGGCATATTTTCAGTCTTTATCAACAAGCCCATGAAATCTAACTTGGGAATTGGGTCCCATGATTCAGAATAATGATTTTTGTTAAGTTATAAGTATTGTCTCATTGTATTGAGTGACGGATGATGGCTTTACAATAATAGTGCAGGCTGGAAAATGGAGACAAAATAAATAACCATGCAGAGTGGGATAAAATCATGCAGGGTGGAAAAAAAGTTCAAAATAAATAACCAACCGTACACCGTTATTAAGCAAGTTTGGAACCTACCTTAAGGTTGGTGGCAAATTTGGAACCTACCTTGAGGTTTGTGGTGGAGTTGAAGCCCTTCTCGCAGGTGGGACACGTGTACATGTAGTCACGGCTGCCGTGCTTTGCGAGGTGGAAGCGCAGACCAGGCTCTGTGGCAAACACTGCCGGGCAGTGCGGGCACTGATGGCAAAAACAAGGCACAGTTCATAATATAAAAGTTGCAGAGATAAAAGACAGCACCTCTCTCTCAAATACCCACACAAGTGGTAGCCTTAAGTGCTCAATGAGAGATAGCCACTTAATGGAGGTTTACAGTGGTATTTTAATGAGGTGCTCTTTGTATAGAGATGGCCATAATTGGAGGTTTTAATGTAGCAATTAAAATAAACTTCCTTGCTCAACCTTAAAACATACATGTAGATTGTGCGGGTTATGTTATCGGTCATCCAGAAAGTATACTTATTTACATGTATGTATGCTTGTATTTTTGACACATCATAGACCAATAAAAATGAGAACACACCCGCACAGTTTAGCCAATGACACAATAACAGGAGATAGAATAAACACATTGAGTAATATTGGATGGAATAGAAAAACAAGATTCATATACTTTTTAGATGTTTACTAAAGAATTCTTTGAGATTTATGGTTGATCAGACGTACTTGTGCAATGTAGATTCAAATTTCAATGATTTGATTTTAGAAAATAGACTTATTATTCAACTACATGTATCTAAAAATTACTATTGCACATACATGCACAATTGCACATGTAAGTCGGTGATGCAAAGCATATTTTATGAAGATATTTGTGGGCAAGATATAACAAAAACGCAAGTACCTGGATCGACTTTGGTGTCCTGGTGTGCTTCCATTGCATTGGTGACTGTTCAGAAGATTGCTGGAAAGATGGCAAGGCTTGTGTTGGTGACGACCATGGACTCGATCCAGCAACATTGGATAGGCCTTGTCTGGGGAAAGATTGTTGGTTCTTCTTGGCGTTTTCAAAGCTCTGGCTCAACTGAAATTTACAAAATCAAATTCATATTTGCCCTCAGTAGTTACATGTATGTGGACAGTGTACAAGTGATACACTCTTGGAAAACATCGAAAACAATGTGGCAGACATGCATTGATTATACTTATGAATTTCAACCATGCAAAATTTTATCAAAATTCAAAATCAGCAAAAAAACAATTTAAATGAAGGAATCATTGCGTCATCACTAGGACATACATGTATGATATTATGAACATATATATAAGGTGTGGAGTATAGACATGGTTTATTGTACCATCTTGATACTCGTGTATATATGTAGTAGAACATGCTTGTGAGGTGCTGGTCATTTTCATAACTGATATGCATGTATCAAAAGTACTGGTATGCTAGTTGTCATTGCTTTTACCAAAAAAATCAAAAAGTAAAGTCATTCTCATTTATGATATCAGCAAGTCGGGATCAGCAAATGTGAATTGTAATTGTCAAGTTTACTTACTTGTACTATCAGGTATATTGGCCGTTTACTAAAACTGTGTATGTAAGAGAAATGTAACGGGACAGTCACAACTACGATTGATTTTTCAAATGTTCACAAAAGTAATATTGAACAAATTTCATCAAACTGGTTTTGTTCTAGTAATAACAAACCAAAGTTTCATCAAATCTGGCAAAATACAATATAAATGCAAAACTACATGATAGTGTAACATTTCTTAACTCTTTACTTATATTAATTAGTTTGTTAATCAAAGATACTCTTCATACCATATGTATGCCTGTCAGCTTTCAACAACGTACTACAAGGTACAACTGTATTTCATTTATATAACAAGAGGCATGAGAAGCGATATATATATATAATTTAGAATTAAAATTAATTCTTATCCATGTCAACTTGATTAACATTGGAAAGAGCAAACTCTTTCTATACTTAACTACAAAAATGGTAATGTATTTCTTGACAAAACACTCTTATGCATTGTTCAAAAAAGTAACACACTTCACAATAATTACAATATACATGTATGACACACTCATATTAATGAATTGGTACTCCTTTTGATATGAAAATATCACCAAAAACACAACCTTCACACATCTTCCTCATGTCCTTGTGTCATCAATAAATGCAATGTTACGGTTGAAGCCTAACAAACTTAAAATTCAGTGATAGGTCATCCTTTTTAGCAGCTATGGATATCTCGCAAAATCTTTGAAACTGATGATAATATATTAACCACTTAAAATTTAAACACTAATAAAACCAAAATCTGATGACTAGGCGTCTTTTCTAGCTTGTGTGAAATTCAACAGTATGGTTTTGAAGCTGGTTGTAATTTTTGAATGCCTGAGAGCAGTGTTTGCACTGGAAATAACAGACGCCAGTGTGATGAGACAGGTGCTCCAGATGGTTCTTCTTGCACGAGTTTCCGCGGCCACAATACGTACAGGTATAGCGATGGATTCCTGCAAACAGACCTCACCGCATTAATCATGGTGCATGTTGGTGATGGCTTGCACATATTTTATTGAAATACACTTGAAAATGGATAGCTAAAATGTGATAGATGTATGTAGAAGTTGTTCCATTATTGCCTTTTTTTTCTATTTGCTTCGTTATATCTAAAGCGCAATATAACTTAGAAAACAGAGAAATAAACAATGATTACTACAAGAATGCGTGAATCGAAAGAAAAGTACATACCTTTGTGAGCGTTCATGTGATTTTTATAACCATTGTAAGTTGTATACGATTTGTGGCACATGTTACATTCCCATGTAGAGGACTTCGTGGACCCTGAAATAATACAGTGAATGAAGTTTGTGCTAGTAAGTTGCTTCTGGATTGAAGAAAAAACAACAGAGTCAATCCCTGTCATTACTCTGTGAAAACTTTTAAAAAATCAACTGACGTTTGTTAAGGAAACCGTCCAACATTATAATTCCCATATCAAACAGATTTTCAATCAAATATAGCAATTTTGGAGAGGCAATTGTCATAATCTTGTCACCAGATGTAAGAAAATATTTTTTGGTTGCTTTTGTTGCATTGGGAAGCATCTCACTGGTCCAAACACTCATAATGCAACAAAGCCCTTTGGACCTGGATATCTATCATTCTCTCGAATGATACTGCTCTGCAGAAGCACTCACCCTAGGACTTAGCCCGTGGGCCTCCGAATGAAAGTGGGACCTTAATTGTATATGAAACCTCAAAATGCACATATAAATTAACAAAATTCATACATGTAGTTTAGGACTAATAATTGAATCATTAGTCCTAAATGTAGTGGAGTTACGCAAATCTTTTGAAATTAGCAATTGCATAACGGTTTCATTAATTTCTTATTAAAAATCATGAAAAACCTTTAACAATCAACGTAACCTTTTAACAAGTCAATTTGACTCATCAAAACCTCTGCATCTAAATGTAAAGATTATGAAAAACTGACAATTGTTACATGAAAGCAAATAATTAAAAAACAAAAGAAATTAGGCAGAGATTATTAACTTTTATGGCTAATGACGCACCTGATTTTTCCTTGTATGCCGATGAATGTTGCTGCCATTTTGGTTGCGATTCCCCCTAAAAATGTATCAAGAAATAAGAAATGTGAGCATAAATAATAAAACACTTTAAATTTCAACATCGTTGGTGCTGAAATGAATTATTTTTGTTGAAGTTTTTAGTTTCTTTCTAGATGCGCGCGTCAGCACCTCAACATGACGATCTGCTGACTTATGTCGATGTGGTGGCGCACGCATCTAATATGGTTATTTCCAAACATTTAATTCAAATAGTCAAAGTATCTCTAAATTTTATTAATTCATAAACCTTTTCAACTGCTGTTCATCTCTGGTAAACTAATTAATTACCAAAGTGAGCAAGGTATTACTACCATATTGTATTAGTGGTTAGAAGCATCAACCTACCTTTATGAATATAAAATCTGGTCGAGTTACTAGTACATGTAGTTTTATGTGAAATATGTTTTATTGTGTAAAAACTTGAATTACATTGTATTTCATCAATGTTATGTAATTCTAATGGAGATCATTTGCTTAATTCTAGTGGGCAATGATTTATTCTACAACAATAATTCACAAATTCATAAAAAAGGATCCACTTAAAAATTTTGATTTTAAGTCTGCAATGGAGTTGACGATGGATAAAATTTAGTATCTGTTTAGAAACCTATCTTTGTAAATTTTGCCATAAAATTTCACAATAAACATATTTCATAATTTGATATATTCAAACAAAATGGTCATTTTTTATCGTGAAAAAGTGATTTTATTTGTTCAGTTTGTAAAATACTTCAAATGAAAATACCACTTTACTTAAAATTCTATTGTCATTTTGTAAGTCAATATTAGTTCTTGAGCATCTATCTCCATCAACACTGAAATGTACATATTTCCAGAAATAAGATATATTCCTGATATTTTCTATATTGATTTCTAATTATCTCTCTCTTCTACATGCAATAGCTAGGATGATCCTATCACTTGGTTGACTGAAGTTCTCTGGGTAAAATCTTTAATGATTGTCTCCGGAAGACTTCCGCTTTCATACTCAAATTATGTGTGACATTGGTGGCTGTAGCGGAATAATTTCCCACACGTCTTGCATGTAAAATACTTCTCATTTGTGTGGTTGGACAAGTGTTCTTTTAAATCCTGAAGTAAAAATACAAATATGTTAATGATTGTGGTGGTTCAAGAAGATTATCAGATTTAAAATAATTCAATTGAAACCCACCATATTTCTTAGAGCACCAATACAGACAGCCACAAGCATTTCAACAATTACTTTGGGAATCAAATATGTTCAAAAGATTGATTGATTCATTCATTTAATGTATTTTTTTTCTTTCAAAAGAAAATAATGATGGAAAAACTCTTTTGTATTGTAACACAATCTTGACATATCTATATTATATCTTATCATATCTATAGTTATCTTTTTTAAAAAGCTTATATATTATTGCAACATTATATCATTATATAAAGAGACAAAGTTTATATGAAAATTTGATTGATTCAATACATACCGTATTACTTGAAAATCCTTTACTACAAAATTCACACGTATATCTGTATGCGCCCCAGTGGAGATTCATGTGGTTGGTGTAGCCAGTCTTGGTCTTCATCTGTTTGTGGCAGATTCCACATTCTAGTCTCCCAGACGGATCAGCAACATTGGTCTGAAACTAATTAAGAGCTAATTAAGAGAAATTTGAAATTAGCATTGATTTGTAAGCAGGGTATGAAATACAGCCTACCCGGCGGCCCGGTGCCGGCTGATTTTGGCCCAGGCTGGCTGGTTTTCAAAGTTCACTGCCCAGTGGGTAGGCTATTTTTAGGGAGTTCTCAATATTAACATAATTAAGGGCCGTATACTTTTTGTCTGGGCCGGCTACATTTTGAAGTTGCCGGCCCTGTGTTCCGTGAACAAATTTTGATGAGTTTCATACCCTGTTGTAAGGCATCAGCATATATATATCTTCGATGTCACCAAGTCATACAAGGTCTGTATATAGCAAGTACATCTATTTTCAATAATTTTTTTTTCATCATGTTGTCTGCTTGTGCATAATAATAAATATGTGCATGAATATCATTATAAACAATGCACAGAAATAACTTTTTGAATTGACAAATATTTATTTTTCCATCTACAAGTATTTCAACACACTAAAAGAACAATAAAACTGGGCAAACTTAACGAGACTTTCTGGAGATAAAAAATTTCTCAAAATGTGCTTTTTTTTAATTTTAGTATAAAAGTACATTCATTTCCCTTTTTAAAAATGTATAACACTTTAGGGGTTTCGGGAATAGAATTTGGTTTATGGACCATACAAAAGATCATACAAAAGACAATAAAAAATTCAGTCAATGTTAATTTTGCCTGTACCGAAATTGTATACATGATCTTTTGTATGGTCCATAGACCAAATTCTATTCCCGAAACCCCTAAAGTGTTATACATTTTTAAAAAGGGAAATGAATGTACTTTTATACTAAAATAAAAAACAAGAACATTTTGAGAATTGTTTTTTTAAATTTTTTTTCTCTCCAAATTCTTTTATCTCCAGAAAGTCTCCTTAGTAAGAAAAAGTTGAAAACAAAATAATGACCATATGTTTTACACTGTGCCAAAAACGTACCTAGTTTAAGTATTATCTTCTACATAATACCAAAGTATTTGTCTTTAAACATTTCTCAATGTTATGAATTAAATGGTTGAATCTAATTGTTAATTTTTTTTACATACACTCTTTGAATAGTACATAGTAAAAATTAATAATCATCCCAGTCTATGGCCTTTTTCTAACCTGTGAGAATACAGACTTTCTGTTTCTGCTGCTCATCTTTGAGAGGGAAATCTTGAGAAAGCCCCATATTTTTAAGAACAAAATAATTCAAATACCGGTAGTAGTACATAATTTTCCATGTGAACAGCATTAAATCAATCTTCCACAAACATACAATGTACATTAAGCACAGTCCTTTCTTAAAATATGTCAATGTCTGTGCCAATGTCAATATCGATAAAGTTCTGTCTAATTCTAAAATTCCTTTAAAAATAGTTCAGACAAATTGCAAAAAACACTCCATATGAAAGTCCTTTGTTTTGAGACATTCCATGAAATTAAATTATTTAAAAACAAATTAAACTGCAAGGAACAGTACAGTCCTAAGAGTTCTTATATTATGAGACAAAATCACGCCTAGTCTTTCTTTTGAGGCATTCCATGAACCTGAATTCTGTGTTTTTTCAAATTATATCGTGAAGAGAAGCTGGTTTGACAAAGTTTGCACTTGAAGTAGAACTGGTTCGTGTGTTTTGTCATATGCTCCTTGAGTCCAACTTTACTGCTGAAGTCCTTCTGGCAGATTTCACATTGGTACTTGAAGATACCTGAGAAAAAACAAATTGAATTTACTTTTATATCACTTTACAATATAAAACTCATTTGACGCTGAAACAATCTTCAACTTTACTAAATCAAGTGGTCCTGATGAGACATAAATTCACAGCCCCGTGCTTGTGAGATGAGAATGATACCATCATCCCTTGAAGCTCCATAATAAACATCAGTTATGCGAAAGGTCATAATGTATGAGAATAAGCTAAAAATACTTGTGTAAAAGTAAGCATTTGGAAAGTGTACATAAATTATGGAAAGCGTCTATGAATTATATCTCAATTATGGACAATTCAACCTTTTAAATTGCAAATCTTACATTTGTGTAGCAAGATTATATGGGCCCCAGCATCATGGAATGGACTTGTGTGCTATGTATACTACTATAGTACCATGATTTACAAACACTATGCCATACACATACTATTAAATAGGGTATCTACTATGCACAGAGAACTGGGAGCTAACATATCCGCTTTAGGCTTGATTTATGCTCGAGTATATATGTTATCACTTAACATTATTGATATGAGCTGACACAGTCCTATGCAATTACAAATTAAATATTTTCATCAATATTTAATAGCTGCATTCCGCAGTAATTTAATATGGATTTAAGTAATTTTTGATTGACTGGATGACAAGTATTTGTAATTGTATTTGTAATTGAATTGTAATTGCATAGGACTCTGCCAGCTTATTTCAAGAATATGAAGTGATAAAGTATACGCTAGAGCATAAACTAAGCCTAAAACAGATGCCCTGGCTCCCAGGTCTCTGTGAATATTTGTTAGATACCCTTCTATATAATAGTAGCAATATGTATGGTAAAATGTTTGTAAATCATAGTGGTATACATACCACATACTCCTCCCATGATGCTGAGGCCCATGATACTGTAATTGAAATTAAATTCATTAGATTTCTGTTTAATAAATGATAACACTATTTTTACCCACAACAAATTCATAAAAGTTTGCACGATTTAATATTTCTGGGAATCAACAACACAGATCTCGCCTATACATGTAGTCACACACAGTCATGTGCATGCTGATCCCCTTTAAGTGTGAAGTTGGAAATGGTTTTAAAATCAACTATGAATTGGAAACATTGCTATAAAATGATATGGGAAGGGGGAAATTTGAAGGAAAAAGTGATTTTGTCTTCAATCAGAAAAGAACTTAAATAAAAGTAGGAAGTGGAAAATTAGCTAAAATTTAAGTAGGAGCAGGGCCTCCTTCTAGACCTTCATGAATTGATGGACTTCCTACATGTACTTTCACGTGCTAACACTTAGTGACAGGCAGAGGAAATCTGTGACAACGGGAATTGCCAATCATCGAAAAATATTAAGATGTCAAAGGTTTTATAGATTTTTTATAAACTTAGTGACGTCATTGAAGATTATACCATACCTTGGTGCATGTTCATATGGTCTCGCAGTCCGGTCTGTGACTTGAACGTTTTGCCACAATGTGAGCAGACCAAATCACCCGGCACATCACAGGTCAAAGAAGCAGCCTGCAGACTCATCTGCTCCAGAACAGCCTGTAATGTACAGATCAACTTTTCAACATGAACATACATATACATATGCTTGAAAAATTCGTATTCTCAATTTCAACGTACCATTCTTTGGTTTTACAGTCTTTAGAGCAAAATACTGTAGACGTGTGATGAATAATAAGCAGACCATCAGATTCTGGGAGGGATCGACAGTTTTCTCAGTATTGGTTTCATTTTGCTCAAGAGACAGCGAAAACCAAAAAAAATTTTTTTACTCATAATCACTATTTTTGTAAGTAAGTTTGTTTTTACTTGGAAAGATGTTAGTAGTTAGGAAAAAAGGGAAATTGCTCTATTTTATCAATTCAGATATTTTGCATTAAATTCATAGACATTTTGCATTTTTTTAAATTGAGACATTGATTGCAACATTTTTTCAAATTCGTGTGATCTCATGGACCAAAGCATAGTTTAGAGTTGCAAATAAAAATCTAAGAATATGACATCTCACTTCATTTCAATATAAAATAAATTCAAAACTCATTAATAACTTGTGGCTTACCTCATAGTGATGTAAAGATATCATTGTTCTCACAAATCATACTTTGAATAAACACAAGTTCCATATTTGAATAGTATATTTTTTTTCAAAAATTCACTACAAATGGCCTCACAGAGAATTCTAAGCTCAGATACATTTTAGAAATCACCAGAAAACCATAAAAAGCAGTCTTTTCCACAAATGCCACATCATAACACATAACAAATATGATTTTATAGTCAACCTTCACATCAATATCTATTCAACCATGAAATATTCTTATTCATTAACGAGATTATGAGATACATAAAAACTATATCTTATTCCAACAGCTACAAAAACATATTTCACACTTTACGGTTTGTCGAGCTTGAAATCAATTGATAACTTGCGATCTCGAATTCCATCATCAATTCGATGATCATCACACGTTGTGCGACGACGAACGTGGTCTTCATGCAAACGTAGACTAAGGAGCATGCTTTTCGATTCTATGCGCCTTTATGTCTTTGAACGTTGAGAATGACTGCGGACACTTGTCACACTTGAACTGTGGCTCGCCCGTGTGCGTGAACACATGCTCCTTGTAGCGGGTGCTGCTGGCAAAGCCGCGTCCACAATGTACACAGTTGTAGCGCTGGATGCCTTGGTGCTTGGCCACATGTGCCTACAATAGCAACACACAACATTCAAATTGAAATATCTGTCTCCCCGTGGGTTTTTTCCAATCATTCCATGCCTTAAATGATTGCCGCTTTAACACTAACATTTAATTTAGATGGTCCGCAGTGACTCATGTTTGATTTGATTTTCGTAAGTGCTGGTAAAAGTTGAATGAATTTTTATCTACATTTTATAGAATTTAGAATTTAAAATATATTTTTGATCAGCTTTTAAAAAAATTTACACTGTAGAGGATTCTAGTGAATTGAAAATAAAAATACTTTAAATTGTGAATTATAAATACAAAATTAAAATAAACATTTGGTTAACTTTTCCAAGCACTCAAGAAAATCAATCAAATAAAAATAGATAAACAACCGCACGACCATTAACTTCAGGGACAAAATGGACAGATTTAGTTTCTAATCATCTAGGCATCTAATTGTAGATATATGTTGATGTGCATAATTGTAATTACTACATTGTATAGAAAAAGTAGAAATTAATAGCCATAGCAATGAGGTCTGTTTCTATGGCAGTAATATTCAACCTTACAATTACCCATGATTTCGATACTTATTTTGAATTCTTAGATATCTTTGTAGTGTAGTATAAAAGAAAATGAAGCTAAATCCTTACCACAAATCCTGTGTAAGTGGTCAAAATCTTCGCACATATTGGGCACTGATTGATTCTGCTACTTTTTGCCCCTTTTGGAAGATTCAGGATGCTGTGATTTGTAATCTGTGGACAAAAGAGCAAACTATGTTTTAAGTCTGGACAAAAAATTAAGTCATATTTGTACTATGGGTACATTCAAAGTGAGTTTGATTGTTTGAATGAAGAAGCAAGGCAGGATAACTTACCGACTTTTGCACCCACGAAAAAGTGTTTGTGGCAGTGAATCTATACTAATATCTAGCATGCGTCTACAGAGAATAATATACATTTACATTCATCATTCAATTAAAAAAGAATATACAACAATTTATTGAATCTGACCACTAAAATTAATACCATACAAAAATCCTTTCAACAAAAAATACGCGTTCATGTATAATACATAAAAGGTTTGGTAAGCTGCAGTTTCTGGATATAGTACAATTTATTGACGAGCCACTGAACAATTGTGGAATTTGCTTTTATAAAATGTGGGAAATTGAGTTTTGCACAAGTCACATGAAAAGTACATTATTCCAGTGTGTTTTGTCATGTGCTCTTTCATACGATTCGGGTTTGTGAATTGTTTTTTACAAATTTCACAAGAGTATCCTCCATTTGCTCCTCCAAACCTTGGTGGTATCCAGGATGATGGTCCAAATACGCTCACACCCTGCAAAAACATTTAACTATTATTATACAGACACAAGCACTCGAGAAGAATATATATAATGTGTTTTACCTATTCCAAACTCCATAATATTCATTCAAGTATTTTCTATGATGCAAATAACGTTGACAGCAGCCTAATTAAGCAAAAAACAGTAAACGGCAAATATTTTTTTATAATGCAAAATTATTTTACGAACGAGATTAACTGTGAAAACCAGAACAATAATATTCCATGAAAAAAATCTAAACATCATAGCTTTTATTTCTTTATTACACACATTAGATAAAATTGACAGAATACATGAATACATGTACAAACCAAATAGACTACAACAGTACAAATCTAATAAATATTCTTAACTTCCATTCTATATAAAAAATAAATGCAAAATCAATTTTACATATTTCTATTCTAGTTTCATTCTAATAATTCAATCAGTAATTCACATAGCCAGAGCTTGCTAAATGAAATCCTACATAAATGGTAATAGCTGATCTAAGTTTTAAAAAATCATACAAAATACTTCATACCCTGGTGCACAGAAGTTCAATACATGTTACATGTACATGTTGTCTGTAGAAATATTTACATGAGACAAGCATATACATCCTAAATTTCCAAATTCTAAACAAATGTTTTATTCGAAGCTTTCAAATACAGGTATAAAATGAAACCAAAAGACAATAGAACAATTTATTATGAATATACTACAATGGAGTCTGATATACATACTACAAGACAATATGTGAAAAATAATAATGTTTAAGATTGTTTTTGACAACAAAGATGTTTATGAAAAAAGTATACAAGATGTTCATATTTGAAAAGTATTTGTATTATCATGTTATCTTGTCTTTTGAAAAATTTTTTTTGCTGTTCACTATTTTCAAAAAAAACAATCAAACCTTTTCATGTTTTATATTATTATATTAACATGAGTCAACAGACACCTTTTCAAATTTGACAGTTAGTGTAAAAAGAAAGAAAAGACAAGATAACATGAATCCATATGAAGTATACCAAGTTATAGAATACTTTTAATTTGTACTATCATACATGAAGTAAATAACATTTGAAAAAATAGTTCATCATGAACCAGACTTGGGGTTGATAATAATTGTAATTAGAGTATTTGTAATTTTTTTTTATACATAATTGTAATTGACCTTTTTAAAATGGTGTAATTGTAATTGACTTTTCTATCTATTTTGTAATTGTAATTAATCATAATTTTAATTGCTTTGTAATTGAAATTTGATGGACCACACTACAACTTCAAACCATTATTAATATTGATTAATCAAAATCACTAGTTTGACCATACAGGTAAACTTAATATCTATGGCAATCAGTCACCATGTACATACATGTTAACCTGTGCCATCAGGCATATAGTTGTGGTCTACTTTTTGTGATCTATAAATTTATCATACCTCATTACAGGCAGCATGTCAATACAGAACACACATGATTGTCTGACTTGATTGTGTTAAACCATTGTATAAGGCCATGTTTGTTCATTCAGTATATATACCAGGGTCAGCAGTCAGTATATTATCCTTTGTTTCATAATTTTCATATTTTTTTCTCCATACAATATAAATTTACTTTCCACCATGATAATGACATGTTAATTTTTTTAAATATTCTATATGCTTCACTTGGCACCATTGTAACTGAAGATGAAAATTTTACAGCAATGGATAACAAATGCTGCTGTTATTTAGCATCAATCTATAATTGAATTGTTGAATAAAATTTCAGCTCATAATTGTAATTGTGATTGAAATTTTTGTCTGTAATTATAATTATAATTTAACCAAAAAATCAGACAATAATTTTAATTGTAATCGATACTGAAAAGGAGCATGTAAATGTAATTGAATTTCAAATTATAATTGACCCCAAGTCTGTCATGAACACTTTATCAAACTAGATTCTTTCTCACTTCATCCATTTTATTCAAGCAATAGTTCAAAACACAAAGTACCCAAACCTATTTCAGTTGCTCACAAAAAGAATGTTAAATATCAAATACAATTATTTTCATTGTAGAAACAGTATTATGATAAGAATTAAGCAGGAGGGGAAATATTTGTCAAATTATCTACAATTTACATCAAATCAATCTATAAATGAACCCATGCTATACTATACATCAAAGACAAACTATTAAATAAATTATATTTGGCCATCGATTAGTCATAGATGGGTTTTTTTCTTTAGTCTATCCATGAAACTTACAAAAACAGGCAACTGAGGTTTACCAGCCACGTGTGTGCCATAAAAGTTGTGTGTTTTTTAATTTGATTTAGTGTTCATTTTTTACAGAAAATTGCATGTCTGCGCAAACTGGACCTATGAATAAATAATTTGCCGCATTTTTCACAGGGCGCTTTACTGAATGATTCAGAGTGTGCTTCACGATGGAGAGCTAAGTATTTCTTGGACTTGAACGTTTTGGAACACATTTCACACTTATGTATTCTGCCTATGCCACATGTGTTCATATGAGTGTGCAGATCACCTTTTGTCCAAAAGGATTTTTCGCATTTGGCGCAGGTATGAGGCTTCAGTCCCATGTGTTTATTAGCATGTCTTTCTAACTTCGTTTTCGAAAAGAATCCCTGGCCACACGTCTCACACACAAATGGAGCGCTCTCCGAGTGCTGAAGCATGTGCCTCTTTAGGGAGGTTGATGCGGTAAAGCTCTTTCCGCACACAGTACAGGTAAAGTCATAGCTAACGCCAGTGTGTACGTTCATGTGCCTTTGGAGGGAGTGTTGGGAGGAGAGGACCTTGTCACAAACATGACAAGTGAACTTTCCAGTATGCGAGGACAAGTGCTTTTTTAGGTTAGACTTATACTTGAAAATCTTTCCACAATGAGAGCAATCATATCTGCCTGGTTCTTGTGGCTGGGGACTACCAGGACTACGTGATGCATCATCGTCATTTGCGCGGTTCACCTTTGTAGCGCATTCAATTTTCCTGAAACCTTCCCTGTTTGCTCCTGCAACCCATCGCACTGGCCGAAGTTCTCCCTCATCCTGAAAAGAAGAGTTTACTATAATCATTATGTATATAGAGATAGCAAATATCCGTTTTGATAAACAGTATTTGGGAGTTATGTAGAGACCCGAGTGTTTTAAGCATCAGATTCTGACAAGAGTAAGGTATACACATGGAAGTGCAAATTAGAAATGAAAGGTATAATAACCTTCTCAAAATCTTACCTCTTTTTAAGGTACCAAAACCTCATGAAGTTTTCAAGGACTAAACTGACTTTGAGTGCCAAAGTTCTTACACATGAGATCCAAAGTGAAATGTGTAATATACAAAATACTTTATGCTGCTTTCAGGCATTTTAAGAGAACTATCCCAAAAACGGACTCCTGTATACAACCATGCAATAGTCCATCCGCAAGTGAAGGCCAACCCACAAATTGGACTATCATTATTTTTGGAGTCCAGAAGTTTTTAAAGCATTTATCTTCTTTGATTCGCAAGAATCTGCATCAGTACGAAATATCATGAGCTTTAGACAGTATGGTATGGTAAATTTATAGAAACAAAAGTAGTGAAATATTTTAATATGGAAACAAGAAAACCGAAACAAAAATAGCATAAAACCATCTATACAACATAACTCTTATTCATATCTTACAGACTTAACAGAATAAAAGAAAACAATTTACATACACACTAATAACTAACATACACTAAGTAAATTCATACAACAGAGGGCAGAGAGCCGCTGCAGACACACACAAAAATATTCTGCATGTGCATTGCATCGAATGTTTACAGAAGACCAGTATCAGTAATGTGGGGTATACCACTGTTGAGTATAAAACATGTCAATTTAGTTGAAACTGTTGAACTATGAATCTGAATGAACACTTCTTTGATGTCCTTTAAGTTTATATTGACTTGGAAAGCTGACACCACAAAACCCACAAAATATATAGTTCTGGCCTGTATGCTTCGTCAGGTGTTCCTTAAGACGAAAAGAATTTGGTGTTGCACGAAACTTGTTACAAAGTTTGCAGCTGTAGAGACCGTTCTCTAGTCGGTTATACAGATGTTCAGGAATATTTTTCATGCTATTCTTGGTATAATGCGGTCCTTGCCCTTGCGCATAACTTGACAGTAGACATGGGAATCGTGGAGAATCATTTTGCTGCTTTGACTGGAACATCTGAAAATTACAATAAAAAATGATTAATTACATGTAAAAGAAGATGGCTTAGGCATATTGGCACACTGAAGTAATAATAACTAGCATGTGGTAGACAACAGACTGGTTGAGGGCAACCAAGGTCTGGGTTGAGGCATCTGACGTGAATAGCCGCCGAAATGTTTCACTCAAATGGGTTTGCTTCATACCAGGATATATTTAATCACCAGCATGACCTTTCTCAAAATAAACCAAAATATGACTTGCAAACTCTTAAATTTTAACTTAAAAAATTAAAACGACATTAATGTAGAAATCACAGGGATTCTAAATGTATTAGTTTTATTTTCTCATAACAAATATAAACGAAAAATACAAACAGGTGCCTACTAAATCTTGTAAAGGAACCGAATGTATTTGATATAAAATGTATACTACTAACTAAAAGATAAACAGCACTTATTAAAACCTACTTAATCTACATGTTTGCATTTATTGCAATGATGCAACTAGCAATAGATCACACATTCCACCCTATATTCTGATAATTTTTGTACATGGTGTATTAATCCACACCTCTTTCCAGAAATGTTTTATACATAATCAAAGAAAAAAAATGAAAGTACACTTAAAGAGTAAAAACTGAAAGCAAATGTACACATAAAAGCAAGTACATGTACATGTATGTCTGTGTAAATATTGATAATTTGAGAACAGTTCTGGTTTACAAATTGTTACCAAAGGCTTAACCAAGCAATACAGGTTAGTTTCGATTGATATCAAATCAATAGTTGAGTAAGAGTCAAATAGTCACATGAAAGTTGAAGTTGACGAATAAAACCCATGTGAAAACCAAGTTCCGTGTTTTGGTATTCAAAACTAACGGTGTACGTAACAGTAGTACAACATGCATACACCATTGTTCAATAGAATATAAAACAAGCAAATCAGTTGGAACTGCTAGATAACAAGTAGGAATGAACCTTAGTGTGATGTAACTTTCGCTTATAGTCACTTGAAAAGCTAGCATCACAAAACCCACAATATATATAATTCTGTCCTGTATGATTCGTCAGGTGTTCCTTAAGACGAAAAGAATTTGGTGTTGCACGAAACTTGTTACAAAGTTTGCAGCTGTAGAGACCGTTCTCTAGTCGGTTATACAGATGCTCAGGAATATTTTTCATGCTATTCTTGGTATAATGCGGTCCTTGCCCTTGCGCATAACTTGACAGTAGACATGGGAATCGTGGAGAATCATTTTGGTGCTTTGACTGGAACATCTGAAAATAAACAATATAAAAATGATCAATTAATTTTTTAAAAAACAAAGATATTTTAGGCATTTGATGAAGAAACTGAAGAAATAATAACTAACAAATTGTAGACAACAAAATCTTTTTGTACTATAAACTCAAGGTCTGGGTTGAGGCATATATTGAAAATTAATTATAATGTTTCATTATAAATGATTTTTGTTTTTCATATATTTATAGGATTTATTTAACCACCAGCATGACCTTTCTCAAAATAAACCAAAAATATGACTTGCAATAATTTTTTAAAATTTAACTTAAAAAAATAAAACAACATTAATGAAGAAATCACAGGGATTCTAAATGTATTAGTTTTATTTTCACATAACAAATATAAACAAAAAATACACACAGGTGCCTACTAAATCTTGTAAAGCAACTAAATGTATTTGATATAAAATGTATACTACTAACTTAAAGATAAACAGCACTTATTAAAACCTACTTAATCTACATGTTTGCATTTATAGCAATGATGCAACTAGCAATAGATCACACATTCCACCCTATATTCTGATAATTTTTGTACATGGTGTATTAATCCGCACCTATTTCCAGAAATGTTTTATACATAAACAAAGAAAAAAATGAAAGTACACTTAAAGAGTAGAAACTGAAAGCAAATGTATACATAAAAGCAAGTACATGTACATGTATGTCTGTGTAAATCTTGATAATTTGAGAACAGTTCTGGTTTACAAATTGTTACCAAAGGCTTAACCAAGCAATACAGGTTAGTTTCGATTGATATCAAATCAATAGTTGAGTAAGAGTCAAATAGTCACATGAAAGTTGAAGTTGACGAATAAAACCCATGTGAAAACCAAGTTCCGTGTTTTGGTATTCAAAACTAACGGTGTACCGTCACAGTAGTACAACATGCATACACCATTGTTCAATAGAATATAAAACAAGCAAATCAGTTGAAACTGCTAGATAACTAGTTGGAATGAACCTTAGTGTGATGTAACTTTCGCTTATTGCCACTTGAAAAGCTAGCATCACAAAACCCACAATATATATAATTCTGTCCTGTATGCTTCGTCAGGTGTTCCTTAAGACGATAAGAATTTGGTGTTGCACGAAAGTTGTTACAAAGTTTGCAGCTGTAGAGACGGTTCTCTATTCTGTACAGGTTCTCAGGAATATCTTCCTTGTTATTCCTCTTAAAATGCTGTTTTCGCCTGTAACTGAATCGTTGAGAAACATCTTGGTGCTTTGACGGGTACATCTGAAAACGATAAACAGAATATACTTAAATAGCTTATTCAATTTTTAAAACAAATTCTATTTGTAAATTTAATGAAGAAAATTATGCAGATAAAAATATACAACAAATTGTTAAAGAAAATCTTTTGTACTATAAACTCATGTTAGAAAAAATAGATATTAATATATTGAAAATTAATTATATTGATAGATTATATTATGAATTATGATTTTTTGTTTATATATATTTATCGCATATTTATTGATATCATATGTCATATAATACTATGTAAACAACTGTATATAAGTTATCACTAAAGTCTACTTGCATAAAAATACAAAAAAACAACAACATAAGATTGACAATTAGAGGACTCTCTCTCCAAGACTATAGGGCTATATCACATAGTCCATTAATTCCAACATATACTATGTATAACATATAGCCTATTAGGTATAAGAGGTCTTAGGTGTACATGTATTAGCACGTAAAAATATGACGTCTACCATGCTTATGTTACCTTACCTATCTCAACTTACTTCTATCCAGCCACTTTTTTAATGCTTTACGCTTACAAGACATAAATACACAAAATTCACATGGTAGTCAGGTTGAGTGATGTGATAAAAAAGGCTCAAGGAGAGAGATGTGGGATTTCCTGGAAGTAATATAACATGTAAGCAGATAAGGCAGAAAAATTATGGGACTTGAGCAAAAGTGGACGAAAAAAGGGACGTGAGAAATAAGATAGAGGGATGTGGGATTTCTCAACGCCTTTTAAAAACAACCAGCTCATATCTGCTGAATATTGCAGTGTCTTTCACAGAGCTTTTAACTAGTGACAGGTGACATCACAGTATGATGGAAGCCAAGGTCTGCGACTAATCGTCTCAGAACTAATATAATAAAAGAGTTCTTGACCCAAAAGTTTATTTAAATATATGAGAATACAATGCATAACAAATTGTACAGGATCATTACTATCTATCAGTTTTGTTTCCTTTATTAAACGCTACAAAGCAAGTAAAAATACAAAGCAAAGTGTGGTCCACTGAATCAAACCCTTATCTATTCAAGGGATCGTTCAAAATATGACGTCATCATGGTAGGGGGGGAGGGGGGGCAGAGAAAAATGATGTCATTGGGGACTGTGGGGGTGGGTTGCAGATATAAAAAAGTGCATTTGTTAATAATTTTCCATTGGAATTGTATTGGGGAGAAAAATGACGCACGATGACGAGGGGGGGGAGGGGAGGGTTCAGAAATGCCCAAAAATGCAATGACGTCATTTATGAACGATCACTAAGACCAACATCACACGCTATGAAAATGCAAATCATCTAAGAGAAAGAATAAAATCTAATAAAGTAATTTATGTCTTTCACATCCATGATCTGTCATCCAATGTTTACTACAAACATATCTAATGAATACGAAATAAAATCATTTATAACTGCTAAATCAATCAGAATGAACCATTTTCTTATGTCCCTTAAGTTTATAGTGACTTGAAAAACTAGCACCACAAACCCCACAAAATATATAGTTCTGGCCTGTATGCTTCGTCAAGTGTTCCTTGATACGGAAGGTATTTGGTGTTGCTTTAAAGTTTGTACAAACTCTACAGCTGTAGAAACCATCCCTTTGGCGGGTGATCAGGTTGTCAGGAATATTTTTCATATCATTCTTGTGGTAGTGTGGTTGATGTTGCCATGGCAACGGATATAAACGCACGTGCTTTTGAGAAACATCTTGGTGCTTTGATGAGAACATCTGCAAATGATAATAACACCATGAGAAATAAGCATCAATAAGCAGAAGATAGCTTAGGTGTACATGTATGTAGCATGTTCCATCTTAACGTTTACACTGCAGCGATACATTTTATGGTTTTGAGACAAATTTTCCTTTGGAAATTAAAGCGAGACACCTTCAATTAACTAAAACTAACTAAAACTAACTAACTAACTTAACTAACCTTAGTAACTTAACTAACCTTACTAACCTTACTAACTAACTAACTAACTAACTAACTAACTAACTAACTAACTAATTCAAAATAAAATAATGGACTGAAAATGATGTCAAGGCCAAATATGAAATCATTCCTTCTGGGGACTTTTTTGCACTTACAAAATATGCGTGATCATTCACAAAATAATCAAATAATAATGGACATCCTGATCCTGATACTTAAACACTTGAACCAACAATGTCTAAATTACACAGGTTTATTATTTACTAGTTCTGCTTCCTTTATATTCCATAAAACAAGTATAACCACAAAACACCCACTGGTGCCTACTAGTACTAATCCAATACTCAAACAAAACTTAATTATGGAAATCCTAAAAATTTTCAGAACAATATAAAAAAGAAAGCAAGCTTAATTTTAAAGAAGTTCTACTTGTACAATGTACATTACAATGTATGTCTACACGATATGAAAAATTAAAAACAGGCTTGAACATTGTTTCATGCATCAGATGTGTCATATAAAACCTGCATTTAGCAAATATTCTTGTTCCCAAATAGAAATTTGCTTTACATACTATGTAGCATAACGGTTGAATTTGATAAAACTAAAAAAAGCACAATTTTCTACATATATACAAGTAAGCTAATCATAAGAACTAAGGTGGACTGCAGGTTTTTCTATGTATCTTCATCTTATAATAGCTTGAAAAACTCGTCCCACAAACACCGCAGAAGATATAGTTCTCTTTTGTATGTTTTGTCAAGTGTTCCTTCATATGAGTAATATTGGTAGTTGCAACAAAGTCATCACACAACCTACAGCCATATACACCATTTTTCATAATGAAGATATGAGACGGGATGTTTTTTAGCTGATTCTTGTGGTGGTGTGGTCCTTGAGATCCTTGAGAAAAAGCTGGTGACGGCAAATATGGACGAACATGTCGCAGTTGGGATCGTTGGAACATCTGAAAACGATAATCATACCATGAGAACCAAGAAATAGATTATGTGATATACAATATTGTCAGACACACTATTTTTGCAGAGCTTTAAACCTCTCTTACCTGATCTTAGAAGTCTATCTGTTCACAGAACTTTTTTATGTATCAACAAGAATTCCAATTAATTTTAGTTGTTAGTGGGATTTGACAAAAATGCAACGTGAGCCTTCTCCATTCATGGTTACCTAAGATCATGTTGAAGTGCATGTATCGCTGCTGCATAACAAAGTTTATATTCTTAATTTCCATCTATCACCCTTCGAACACTCCAAGAGTCTGAGCAAACATATTCTGAATGCATCACTCTTAATGAGAGTAAATTTTCAGGGGCAATTCTTCAGTGCTAAAACTGTTGAGAGATTTTCCTCAAGATACTGGCATAAAGCATCACAATGTAGGAAAATAAAATATACATGCTCATTAAATAGAAATATCATTTGTTTCATTTTATTACACTTATTCTGTACAAACATGAGCTTCCAAAGAACAAAAAGTCAAAAAATAACATACAATCAGTTGCCTACTTAAGCTTACATAACACAACCAAAATGATGAACCTTAACTATGATGTAAATGTTTTAAACAAGAAAAATATGATTGGCTAAAATATAAAAAAACAAAAAAAAACAATCTTACGTAGGTTTTCACCTCAAGACAGACTCATCATTATCAATACATCAATCAAAAAGTATGAAACAAATTTGAGTTTTGTCATGAAGAACAGTACACAATACATGGTTTGCCACATGATTACAAAAATAAATTTTGCGACTTTCCCGTCATCAAATTGTATTTTCTATGAACAAAAACGCACTGACCAAGAAACCAAGTCTTTTTTGCCTAACATTTTAATAATTTGAGAACCATTTGTACATAATGCCATGAATAGCTAACATTGCTTCTACAATAGGACAACCTTCAATTTGTATTACATACTGAATGTATGCACATTTTAACGCTTTAAACTACAATTTTTTAGATGTCCTTTTAATTTCCAACGAGTTGGAAAGCTAGATCCGCAAAATCCACAGAATATATAATTCACTTTCGTATGTTTTGTTAGGTGTTCCTTAAATCTGTGGGTATGTGGTACTTGGAAGTTATTACAGACGCTACATGCATAGACATTGTTGCTTTTGGTAAACAGATCTCGAGGGATATTTTCCATCTTGTTCAAGTTATAGTACGGTCCCATCGGCATTAGCATAAAATCTGGAGGTGCCAGGAATATCTGCAAATGAAAATCAAGCCATGAATGAAAGATGAATAAGTGAAGGTTTATTTGATGCACAAGTCACAATAAATATAAAAAATCAAAATATAAAATATATATCATTTAAATAATAGGCTATGGTGTCAACAAATAAAATACCAAACCCCCAAAAATGATGAGGCACATGAAACCAACATAACTAATTTAAAAAAAAAGACTATTCAACTTATCTTTCAGAACCAAATTAAACATCATCTCTGGAGAAAAATAAAAGCATTTTCTAAGTAAATCTAGGACAACTTAGATTATAACTACTTTTCTCAGCAACCATATATAATAACATCATGTATGCGTAACTGCTAATTGATTGAAATTACAGTATAATCATTTTTCCCTAATAGTAGGGGCTGTTAGGGGAAAAATCTTTCACTTTTGTACAAAAGCGACAAAATTTCAGTATTTGTCAATTTTGATATGCTCTTTTATTTAAAAGCAGGACACACATCAGCCAACTATCATTTTAGCCGCCATCTTGAATTTTAATAAAATGGTCGCCATAATTTTCATACATTTAAATCTGATATAAAATGAAATATATTATAGATACAGCGATAAATAATACATCATTTTATTGCTTTTTACGAGTTCTTCCTGATGGAAAAATAATTATGCAAATTAATTACATGGGAATAAATTTAAATTGCATAAATTAGTATAGAACTAAATAAATCTCTTGGTATTGTTCTATACATTGGAAAATTCTATGAGAATTAATGAGTTATAGAAAGATTTTTTGATATTTTTATAAACTTTAGACACTATTCATGCAACATAGGTAAAATATTTGACCATTATCTATTTAATTTGAGGTTGCCATAGTGACAAATTAACAATGCCAATTTGGCAAGAAATCCATGCATGTGACTCTAATCTATATACTAGCCTCAAAACAACACAATTAAACATGTAAACTGTTCAAACATGTTTACTTTGTCACTTAATTTCACTTTTCCATCTACATAAACATTTAAAGAGTGAGATTCACATAATTCAATATGGCTTCCACGATGACCAAAAAATTAAGGTTATTCGTAACTTGGTCCATATTTCACTTATAGATATGTGTAATATATAAAATAACCATTGGTAGAAGTATCCCAAGTACTGCCAGTGAACTTGCATTCAAAATCATGGACATACTACCTCATCATAATATTCAGATGAGTTTTTAAAATAACAGTTACACATAAAATTCATGCATTTTCCAAATAATAGTTCAAAATTCCTTCCACACAAATTTGAAAATCAATCATAAATAGTGTGAAGTAAGATGTAACTGTGTTTTGAATGCAAAATCGTAACTGATTTATTTTCAACACATTACAAATTGATGAGAATCTGAAATCACAAATATACTTGAAAACAAAATAAACCAAGAACATGCACACCTTTAAAATCTGGATGAGCAAATGTTTTCATGTTGCTTCTGTTTGTAGAGGCTTGGAAAGCTCACTCCACAAAACCCACAAAAAAAGTAGTTCTTTTTGGTGTGTTTCGTCAAGTGTTCCTTTAACCGTTTGCCGTTATTTAATGTTGTCTGAAAGTCATTGCAGACTTTACACCGATAGACACCACTGCTTTTGGTGAATAGATGCTGTGGAATATTTTTCATCAAATTCTTGTAATGGTGCGGGAATGGAGAAACGCCTTCATGCTGCGATAGGCCTTCGCTGTGGGATGTAAGCCTCTGAAAAATGGATAAAACGCATCATGAGAAATAGTCTCAATCAGAGATTGCAACATCTGATTTTCAAAACACAGTTAAATTTGACTTGACGATAGTCATATACAGCTGCTTAATTATCTTGTGCTTCACATGTGGGCAACTGACTTAGAACTGAATTTTTTTAGTTGGTAACAGTGTGTAATGAGTTTCTCCAAATACATGGTATGATTAAGACTTGTATTGGTATACAGAGAATTATGGTGTTTGATTGAGATTCACATAATTCAACATGGCTTCCAGGATGGCCACCAAAATTAAGATTATTCATAATTTGGTCCATATTTCACTTCTAGATATGTGTATTATATAAAATAACTATTGGTAGAACTATCCCAAGTACTGCCTGTGAACTTAAATGCATTCCAAATCATTGACATACTACAGTTACCTCATTTATATAATATTCAGATGATTTTAAAAATAAAAGTTACACATTGCATAATTATTCATGCATGTTCCAAATAATAGTTCAAAATCCCTTCCAAACTTGAAAATCAATCTTAAATAGTGTGAGGTATGATGCAACTGTGTTTTGAACGCAAAATCTTAACTGATTTATTTTCAACACATTACAAAATGACAAAAATCTGAAATCACAAATATACTCAAAAACATCTCTTTTCTTAAAAATAAACCAAGAACATGTACACCTTTAAAATCTGGATGAGCAAGTGTTTTGATGTTGCTTCTGTTTGTAGAAGCTTGGAAAGCTCGCTCCACAAAACCCACAAAAAAAATAGTTCTCTTTGGTGTGTTTCGTCAAGTGTTCCTTAAACTGAACACTGTTACCCGATGTTGTCTGAAAGTCATTGCAGACTTTACACCGATAGACTCCAGTGCTTTTGGTGAGTAGATGCTGTGGAATATTTTTTATCAAATTCTTGTAATGGTGCGGGATTGGAGCAACGCCTTCATGTTGCGATAGGCCTCCACTGTGGGATGTAAACCTCTGAAAAATGGATAAAACACATCATGAGAAATAGAGTCTCGACCGGAGATTGCAACATCTCATTTTCAAAATACAGTTAAATTGGACCTCAACAGTCATATACACCTCTAAAAATGAATAAGAACACACCATAAATAAGAATTTAATGTTTAAGTTTAAACCATTGTGTTGTATTTGCTAAACATCAGAATATTTTGGTAATGATTTTGAAAAAAATAATTCCTCACAATTTGAATTAACTTTTTGTAATAAAAACAGTCATATACCTTGATGTATCTTTGTTTTAATTAACAGTTTGTGCTTCACATGAGGGCAAGTGACCGACAACTGAGTTTTTTTAAGGTGGTAACAGTGTGTAATGAGTTTATGATTAAGACTTGTACTGGTATACAGAGAATTATGGCGTTAGATTGAGATTGACATAATTCAAAATGGCTTCCAGGATTGCCACCAAAATTTAGATTATTCGTAATTTAGTCTGTATTTCACTTATAGATGTGTGTAATATATAAAATAACTATTGGTAGAATTATCCCATTCAAAATCATAGACAGAGTATCTCATTATAATATTCAGATGACTTTTCAAATAAAAGTTACACATTGCATAATTATTCATGCATGTTCCAAATAATAGTTCAAATCCCTTCCAAACAAAGTTGAAAATCAATCATAAATACTGTGAGGTAAGATGCAACTGCTTTTTGAACACAAAATTGTATCTGATTTATTTTCAACACATTACAAAAAGACAAGAATCTGAAATCACAAATATCCTTGAAAAATCTCTTTTCTTCAAAAATCAACCAAGAATATGTACACCTCTAAAATCTGGATGAGCAAGTGTTTTGATGTTGCTTCTGTTTGTAGAGGCTTGGAAAGCTCGCTCCACAAAACCCACAAAAAAAATAGTTCTCTTTGGTGTGTTTCGTCAAGTGTTCCTTTAACCGATTGCCGTTAGCCAATGTTGTCTGAAAGTCATTGCAGACTTTACACCGATAGACACCAGAGCTTTTAGTGAATAGATGCTGTGGAATATTTTTCATCAAATTCTTGTAATAGTGTGATCCTTGCTGCTGCTTCGAGACTGTGTGTGGAAACACTGCCATCAGCTGCGGGAGTGGAGAAACGCCTTCATGCTGCGATAGGCCTCCACTGTGGGATATAAACCTCTGAAAAATGGATAAAACACATCATGTGAAATAGTCTCAACCAGAGATTGCAACATCTGATTTTCAAAATAGCGTTTTATTTGATTAATAAACAATCTTGTACAACTACTTACTTAGGTACCTTGTGCTTCATCGTGGGCAACTGACCGTTTTTAATTGGTAACAGTGTGTGATGAGTTTATACAAATATATGGTATGATTAAGACTTGTACCTGTACACAGAACCATGGCGTTACTAACAACCATGGCGTAACCGATAACTGAATACTAAAATGCATTCCACACGGCATGTTTTTCTTTTATCCCGTCTACTAGAGGGTGGATGGGAGGTTGGTGGTTGAGGTGGGTTGGCGGACGGAAGGGTCATGGGGTAGGGACATTTAATATGTTCCACACCTGTTTACCAGTGATAGCTGGGGGGAGCGGTATTTGAGGGGTTGAATCGTTCCATATACTGTATATATGGCCGTGAGATATGACGATGCAAGGATGGCCAGCTAGTAGAACAATAAATATAAAAAATAATCATAAAATGAAAAAATATGCTGTCATCAAATAAAAATATGCTGATATCAAATGGAATCAATGTCAAACTATCAAACTATCATTTATTAGATTTAGGTCTTACAATCACAGGCTTAACTACAAAAATTGTAACAAATTTTAACATAAATCCCGAATGTTAACCAATATTTAAACTACAAAATAGCGATACTAAAAATGAACAATAAAAAAAACTAAAATCTACTCTACTGATATCCCACAAGTTTTCACTTGTTTCAATTTCAAACATAGCACTTTTAATTACATCAAGGATAAACACTAATAACGCAAACCGCAAATGTAAAAAATCTGCAAATGGATTTTAGTGCCTAATAAGAATAAGTACATTCTACTGTCTAAAGTTCTCACTACAATGTTTTTTATGTGCCCTCACTTTATATTGGCTTGGAAAGCTAGCGCCGCAGAAACCACAAAATATGTAATTCTTTCCCGTATGTTTTGTCAAATGTTCCTTGAAACGGTGTATATGAGCTATTTGATAGTTGTTACAGACTCTACATGCGTAGACTTCCTTGTCCTTGCTGTATAGGTGACTGGGTACATTTTCAATAAGGTTCCTGTGATAATGCGGTCCCTGTGAAGCCAACAGTTGAAATGGATCACGAAGCTGTGCCGGGTACATCTGAAAATGGTAAGCATAACATGAAAATTTACGGAATCATAAAACGTGACGAGAAATTGAAGTCTTTGACATTGAGAAGAGGGATTTAGAATTTTCGGATGTATTACAAAATAATGTCAGCAATATGGAGCTTTGTTAGGCTATTTTATATAACTGTGATTTCCAACAGTGACAAGAGGTCAACGCATACCAGGTACGTGAAATTTATCATTTAAATTTATCATCAATAATGTGAACATATACATGAATATAAATAACACTTTTCAATTACTCAAGTTTAGTAGAACATGAATGACCATTTCAAAAACAGTGCATATGACTTTAATGCTTTTGGATATTTTAAACCCAAAGCTATATTCTAACACTAAGAATTCTGCAAATCAGTGTCCATGTTAATGCGTTTTTAAAAAATATATTTCAAGTAGATTTCTGTTAAAATTCAACAGCATAATCAAATAAAAGCTCTTGTCATCTAAATAATAACAGTCACTGACCCAGACTTCAAAATGTACACACAAATAATTCTACATAGAAGAAAATCCCAATTGCTGCCAATCTAAAACAAAACATTTTTCAATTAAAAAAACATTGCAACTTAAATATAAGAAACAGCATTACTATCTCTCACATTTACCTGATGTTGAACAATTGAATAAGGAACAAGCTGTGTAGTGTCTCTTCAGTTTATGCCCTGATGGAAAGTCTGCTCCACAAAACACACAAAATATATAATTTTCTTGCGTGTGCTTCGTCAAGTGCTCTTTAATGCGATTGATGTTTGTTGTACTGGGAAAGTTATCACACTGTCGACACCCATAAACACCATTGCCCGTGGTATATAAATGCTGTGGAATATTTTTCATGAGGTTCTTATGCTTGTGTGGTCCCGATAGTCTCGATTTCCATGGAAAAGTTGATGCAGATGGAAAAGATCGCACAACAGTTGGATTTTGCTTCTCTAATGCCCTCAGAGAGATCTGAAATTGTAAAGAAAGTACAATAAAAACTTGTGTGAACTTTTATGGACAGGAAATATAATTTCTAATACATTGGAAACTTGGGACACATTTATAGCATTATTTTTTTCTGATTATCCACCTATCGTACTTACATGTTTGAGAAATAAATATAGCAATTTCCTGGTATAAATTATGTTTATGTATAATGTCAGAAGATCAAATGAGAAGCGGGTTGTGTAAAGGCATGCAAAACACAAATTCAAATTATGAATACAAGTACCTTTATTATAAACCTACAAGTTAACCAAAACAGATAGAAAAATTGTATTAAAGAGATGATCAGTCGACAAAATACACTAAATATGTATGAATATCTTTGTAACAAACAAGTATGCACATAACACATTAAAACTTGATTATATGTGTATAACATCCTACACAGTCTACTTAAGAAAACAAACAGGCTTGAAAAAGTTAATGCAAAGTATTTATATCAAACACCAAAAGGAAAGTCTAATTTATCAGGAATTCCAGCAAATAGCAATTTCCTCGATTTCCTTCACAATATTTTAGATCATAAATCCCTCTAAAAACTTTTGACGCCTCAAAATCTCTATTTACCTCCTTATTGCTATATTCAAATACATTACAAAATATTCATATAATAAAGTTATAACAAATGATAAAATCATGGGCTCCAAAAAATGGGAGTGGGGAGAGGCAGTGAGACGGGGAATATATACTACATTTACTACACAAATACTGTCCTTATAGGTATAGAAATAGAGCTTCCACATCCACAACAATAGTGTTTGCATAATAAACATATACACCCCAAACTCCCAAACCATAAATATACTAAAATCTTAAATTGTTTCAAGTTGCGGGACAAACACTAGCGTGAGCCTTCAGCTTGTAACGTGATGGGAAATCAGCACCACACATGCTGCAAAATATATAGTTCTGCTGAGTGTGTTTCGTCAAATGCTCTTTCATATAAAACATGTTGCTGGTCGGACGAAAGTCGGTGCAGAGTCGACATTTATATGCGCCTCCTTCTTTGATAATGAGATGTTGGGGAATGTTCTGGATTCGATTCTTGTGATGATTCAGTCCTATGAATCTGGGTTGTGCAGGCAGTAGATTACAGACAGAACCAGGGAGGAGATGTGATGGTCTTGATGAGATCTGAAAAAGAGAAACAGAAACATGTAATTCTTGTGTTTTGTCTTTTGCTATTGTTAGACAATTTCAAAAAAAGAAAGAGAAAAAGGCTTTTAGACACATTTATTTAGAGATTCAATATTCCAACATTTTGATAATCAATAGACAGTATCCTTAGCTGAGAAAATATTGAGTTTTTTTACATCAAAGAACTATCATATATTCATGTAAAAATGTGCAATCAGTGTGATTTTGTTTGAAGTGACTTTTTTTTACAATTCCTTGACTTTGACTATTATTTGACTATCTTTATTCACAGTGATCATGTGGGTTCAAATGCATAAAGAAAATACAATACATATGTACACAAATAATTGTCAATATTTTGAACAATCTAACAATTTTCAGACCAAGTCCACTAGTTACTTTGTATATTCTGTTTCAATTGAGCATAACAAAGGATAAACTCTAATATCATATGCAACACCCTTCCAAAATGACACATGCCATCAAATGACATGCACAAGCATAATCACAAGCAAATACGCTGAAGATTGTTCACAGGTCACCTGACCAAGATGGCCGCCGATTGGCCGGTAACTCTGATAACCTTGAATTTTTCAATCACGCTCTTCAAATTGTACACATCCAACTGCATTTGAATCTATCAATAACCTCAAAGTGATGCTGCTGGCGGCTATTGTGACGACGCAGGGGCATTGAAGCGTTTATCGCTGGCGTCGCCATGTGCATTCTGTTTGTGCGCCTTGAGGTAGCGGAAGTAGCGGAAACTGTCTCCACACAGCGAGCAGCGGAAGTACGAGACCCCAGTGTGGCTCGTCAGGTGCTCTTGCAGGTTCACACGGCAGGTGAAGCCTTTGTCGCAGTGATCGCACTTATACCTGAAACACGCAGTACTCATTGAGTATAAAGGCTATAGAAGTCTATACGAAGAAAACTAAGCGAACATTTGGTATTTGTAATGTGAATTTGGTTAACAGCTCTTGGGGCTCATTATTCTAGATCTAATTTTGTATTGGCTGTATGGGAATATTAAAAAGATTTAATAAGCAATTTCCTTCATGTTGTAAGGCACTAAGACTTAAAAACAAAGTGAAATCAAAATCCAAATGAAATGCCAAATAGATTTAATCATATCTACATTACAAGAAAAAACACATTTAGCCTGGGTTTTCACTATAAAGGTGATACATTTGACTAAAACGTTATCGTTTAAAACATTTTTGTTTACTCATTTAAAAAAACAAAAAAGCTATTTACTTGTATATTCCCTGATGGCTGGCGACATGTTGTTTGTAGCCTTGAGCGGACTTGAAGGACCGGCCACAGATATTACAGTTGTAGGGAGTTGTATGATTGAAGTCTGTGAGCACCTGAAAACAGAATTTACAATAAATTATTTTGTTAGTCTTTTAGCCAATTTTTTTACAATAAATTTTATCAAATAGATAAAACAAAGATTCATTTTCTTTTCTTCCACAACACCATAAAGATGTTAAAACATGAAGAATGCTTACATGCGCATGTTCCAGCAACCGAGAAGGGATAGAATAGGGATAGAATAAACAATAACATACCTGATAATCAAATTTGGATACTTTGATGAAATGCATCAAAGGTTAACACCCAAACAAAAATTGCTAATATTTCAGAAACATAATCACTTCAGTATTTCATAATCTTTTTATTTTCAAAAGTCTAAAAAAATTATATCCATGAATAATATGTTAACAATCAACTATTTCAAAATGGCTACGAAGTCTTTAACTAAAAATAACTATTCATCAAAAATAAAACTGAGCAGAATCTACAAGAGCTCAACCCCCTATAAAGGGCCACCCACACCTTTTGGACCATCTACACTGTTCAATATCCAATGTAAATATACACATTCGTGCAATACATAGTACATACCAACACCTTAAATTAACCATTTTTCAGTCTAAAATCTCATGGCTCATGTTAATGATAGACATATAAAGTAATCTATTTCCCTGTCTGTCTCTGCTCTGCTGGGGGCTGGTATTGACAATCACCACCGCCGCATTGTGTCTGGTGCTTTTTAAAGTGACCCCATCGTCGGAACTTTTCACCGCAGTGTTCGCAGTTAAAGTAGCTCTCGTTGGTGTGCTTGCTCATGTGTTCCTTCAGGTTGCTCATGCTCGTGTAGCCTTTGCTGCAGAACGAGCATGCATATCGAGGCTGGCCCGCGTGCACCTGATTAAAGTGGCGCTTCATGTTGGAGTGCAGTGTGAATGCTTTAAAACACACCGGACACACTTTGCTGTCGGCACCTGTGTTGGAAAGCTGGTGCAGATTCTCTGCAAACTGCTGAAAAATAACGGGTTTGAAAGTGAAAGATAACAAAAATATATTTGAATGTGGTTTTTTTTCTACTACATGTATTTATTAGGCGTAACATAGGAAAGTTTTTATGACAGAGAAATTTTCAAGGAGTTACATTGAGCCTTTTCAAGAAAAAATAAGTCGCATTAACATCATCAAACTGAATAGCAGAAGAATGCAAGTTTAAACATGTATAGTACAAAGCTATAGAATCGGTAAGTTATTCTAACGCCATGAATAAAACAAATATCTTCAGTACTTTCAAATGTTTCTCCAGAACAAAACAGATGCATAAACAGACATATGACACGTAGATAATTGGTGACTGTTCCCATTCACATGATTCCATTGAAATATCTTCCAAACAACAGTGAGTTCATCATTCAAATCAAAGGGTATAAAAATTACACTTGTTCTCTCATTCAGCTATGATTTCTACAAGACATTTTTACATCATTGGGTAGAAATCACACCAAACTATATCCTACACAATTTTAATAGGCCCTATGGCAAAATCTGATTGTGATTCAATGATATACTAAAAAGTTGATCTACCAGCTGCAATGGTCACTTTCTTTCTGTTCTTAAGAATATTGCTATGAGGCAACGCCAGAATTTCCATGGCGTCCAAAATAAACTATCAGTAATTTCTCAGTTCTTTCTAATAATACAGTTATTTCTTCATATTAACAGCTATCACAATTTACCAATATAGAACTCAATATTTCGACGGCAAAATCTGTTTGTCTTTCTCAAGAGTTCAGTTCTTTCTGTTTATAGGAGGATTCCTGTGAAATGCCGCCATTTCCTGCGGTGGTGCGCTAGTAGCAGATGCAGCAACATTAAACTGGCAGTGCAACTTGTGATGCATCATCTTCTGAATAGTAGAGAAACTGCGCGGGCAGTACGGACAGAACAGGTAGTTGATGCCGGTGTGCTTCGTGATGTGCGCCTTTAGGTGGCTGAAGTTGGTGGTCGGTTTCAAGTTCGGGCACAAAGTGCAGGTGTAGCGTTTACCAGTGAAGGTGTAGCATCCGGCGGGCAGTGGTGTGCCTTGCGTGCGGGTCCGGAACAACAATGGCTGGAAAGGGAGAAACAGGCGATTTAAGCAAATTTATGACGACATCCTTGACTTGGAGGTTATATTAATACTTCTGGGTTTTGGTTGATAATATATAGATCAATTTTCAAGTGCTTTTTAACTTGCCAGCTCTTCCCACACAATGATGTCACTGATCAAAAAGCTTAAATGTACCTCAAGCCACCAAAAAAGGATAGAATAGGGATAGAATAGACAATAACATACCTGATAATTAAATTTGGATATTTTGAGAAAATGCTTCACAGGATAGCACACAAACACAAAAGAAGTTCCAAACAATAAATCAGTGTTGATAAATGTTCATAATGTTCATAAATGTTCCGTTATTAGAATCCATAGGACACATGGGTCTGCTAGTCATTATAGAAATTGAGCTATATATGCTACATGTACTGAACTGTTCAATTCATCCTCACCTATGTTTTAAATTTTACGTGAATCTTCAGAAAAAAATGGCAAAATCATTATTCACAGTGCAGTAAGGTTCATCTATAGTCATTGCCTGAAAGTTCTTTGTATGATATTATCAATTTGTGCAGAATTTATTATACACAGTAAAAAATTCGAGCTTGTAGAATAATACAAAATTTAAAATATTGTGAGATCTTTGTCATAGAAAGCACTAACTTTGATTAGTAGGTTTTACTATTTATTCTATATGTCACAAACACTTTGACAGAATATCAATTGTTTCTAAACTAAAATCATGAATTCTGCTGTAAACAACTAGGTAACAATTTTCTTTCCAAACAATGATCGAAAGTAATCAATTACAAGTTAAAGTTTTTATCAACTTTACTTGAGTGAAAAATATCCAAGTCAAAATTCTTAATCTTTCTCAGAGTTTACAATTGAACTCAAAAAGCTAAAATGATCATCATCATTCCATCAGTGATCAAACAAAAATAAGTTTTATGTTTTTTCTATTCCTGTATAGTAAGATAATGCCGCTCCTTTGAAGACCATTTATGACATTCAACTAAAAATCGTATTTCGAACTCGATGAAAACAAATGTTGTGTTTATCACTACATTATATCCTGTACTCCAACTATTACAGTATAACTTTTCAGTAACAAAATACTGTATACAAAAATCTAAAGAACTACCCCTTATAACGATTCAACTTCATAGTTAGGACCATATCAAAATAAATCCCATGCATATTACAATGTGGATGTATTTTCTCATTTGTCTTAGGCTAACCCCCTAAATTACATTTTCTTGATCCCAAATGCCATCGGCGTTTGATGGTTGCTTACAGTAAAAATACTTCTCGTGCCTATACACTGATTAGATGGTCATCATAAACGGTATTAAAATTCAATTGGTCGGATTGTGTTGCAGGAAATGCAGTTTCAGTTGTGATTCCCGGTAAAAGGCCTCCGGACACTGCGAGCACTTACAGTACTTGATTTTCGTGTGTTGCCGCGACATGTGCTGAAGCTTGTCTCTGTTGCTCGTGAAGCCCTGGCTGCAAAAGTCACACGTGTATGGGTATTTTCCGCTGTGTGTCTTCAAATGGCGCTTCATATTGGTGGTGTTGCTGAAAACGCGCTCACACACTGGGCAGATGGCATTGCCGGGGGCGACGATTGTAGCAGCAGACGGATGATGATGAGATGTGTGCACCTGCAACCAAAACACGAATAATGAACATAAACCAAACATAAACTGAAAAATCAAAATGTACATAAACTGAAAAATCAAAATGAAACATATTATATATGTGTTTCCTAGGCTTGAGGCCACATTTTCAAGCTTTCTCTCGCGTCTTTTTAGCAAGCATATTTCCACCAGCGATAGATATAGCTGAAGATAGGTTTTACAAGGCTAAGCTGTTTGGGATGATGGTATCATTCTGGGTCTCATAACGTTGGGGTCGTGAGTTCGAGTCCTGCCAGGGCCACTTGATATAGTCGAATGGAAGCTTAGGGTTGTAAAACCTGTCTTCAGCTATATATCTATTGTTGGTAGAAATATGCTTGCTAAAAAAGACGTGGAGCGAGAGAGAGAAGCTTGAATATACCAAATGAAACAATTGTATCAAAGTTTTGAGTCGTAATGCAAGCTACTACACATGGAAT
>CM032665.1:37756145-37783665 GCA_019095985.1 Streblospio benedicti | reverse complement strand
CATTCAACTAAAAATGCGTATTTGAGGGCTTCATGAAAACAAATGTTGTGTTTATCACTACATTATATCCTCTTTTCCAACTATTACAGTATAACTTTTTCAGTAACAAAAATACTGTATACAAAATCCAAAGAACTACCCCTTATAACGATTCAACTTCATAGTTAGGACCATATCAAAATAAATCCCATGCATATTACAATGTGGATGTATTTTCTCATTTGTCTTAGGCTAACCCCCTAAATTACATTTTCTTGATCCCAAATGCCATCGGCGTTTGATGGTTGCTTACAGTAAAAATACTTCTCGTGCCTATACACTGATTAGATGGTCATCATAAACGGTATTAAAATTCAATTGGTCGGATTGTGTTGCAGGAAATGCAGTTTCAGTTGTGATTCCCGGTAAAAGGCCTCCGGACACTGCGAGCACTTACAGTACTTGATTTTCGTGTGTTGCCGCGACATGTGCTGAAGCTTGTCTCTGTTGCTCGTGAAGCCCTGGCTGCAAAAGTCACACGTGTATGGGTATTTTCCGCTGTGTGTCTTCAAATGGCGCTTCATATTGGTGGTGTTGCTGAAAACGCGCTCACACACTGGGCAGATGGCATTGCCGGGGGCGACGATTGTAGCAGCAGACGGATGATGATGAGATGTGTGCACCTGCAACCAAAACACGAATAATGAACATAAACCAAACATAAACTGAAAAATCAAAATGTACATAAACTGAAAAATCAAAATGAAACATATTATATATGTGTTTCCTAGGCTTGAGGCCACATTTTCAAGCTTTCTCTCGCGTCTTTTTAGCAAGCATATTTCCACCAGCGATAGATATAGCTGAAGATAGGTTTTACAAGGCTAAGCTGTTTGGGATGATGGTATCATTCTGGGTCTCATAACGTTGGGGTCGTGAGTTCGAGTCCTGCCAGGGCCACTTGATATAGTCGAATGGAAGCTTAGGGTTGTAAAACCTGTCTTCAGCTATATCTATTGTTGGTAGAAATATGCTTGCTAAAAAGACGTGAGCGAGAGAGAGAAGCTTGAATATACCAAATGAAACAATTGTATCAAAGTTTTGAGTCGCGTAATGCAAGCTACTACACATGGAATATAATTTTAACTGTCTATACATGGCTGATATTCTATATCTAAGTGCTTTTTTGTATCAAGTGACAATAAATATATTCACATTCTAATTTAATTAGTTAAAATGAAATAGCAGTCAAAATGAGACCATAATTCACTTCATTGGCAAAACTACCCGTAATTTCGTTCATCTGATAGTAAAAATATAACCGTATACATTTTTCATACAACAAAGTACATTGCATCCTACTACTCAGTACCTTTTAAAGTTACAGCACAACCCTATTAAGTCACATGCACATCAAGGTAATGCTTCTGCATATTTTCTGCTTCCTGTGCCTTGAAGTCACATTTTGGACACTGATATTGTCCATCACTGCTCCTGGCAAGGGAGTTGAGAGTTGATACCAGGTGCTCTGACTGATGCTTGCGAGATTTGTGCGCTTTCAGGTCTCTTTGACTATTCACGCCTTTACCACACTCGTTGCAATGGTACGGGAATTTACCGTAATGTGCATCAATGTGCCGTTTAAGGTTATAGCTGTTTGCAAATCCTTTTTGACAAATAGGACAATATCCCCTAACGAGTGTCTGTGGACTAGTCGAGGAGTGGTAGAAGGCATTCTGAAAGAACAAAATATTAATATATACCCTGCATTGTCCTTGCAAATAGTTCTGATATTTGATATAATTTTCGCAGTAAGCCTGCATGTTGAGGATGTAGCCTACCCAGTCTACCTTGCAAACTCGGATAGATCCCAATATACATCTAAACAATTACTAAATTGAAAGTATCTGACGCATTGATCGTTCAAAATTCAGTAAGGGTAGGGCTCAGCATATTGTTGTATACTGTAAAGGAGAATATGCCAAAATACATCTATTTACAATATATTTTTGAGCAATTCCATCAAAAAAGACCATAATCGCTGTAACATTGAATCTTATTCATGAACATTTACATGTTTTGCTGGAGCATGGATCCACTCTATTATATTTCCAAAAACTGGTTGTGTGTAAAATATAGTGGGTAAAATAGACAGAGTAACCATATTAAGTATTTAATAAGGCACAATACATCATCATAATCCTTTTTGTACACACACATAAAAAGGCATTGCATGATTACAGAATATAGTTCATGTTGTTCCATGTATCCATAATTACAACGACAACCTCCCATCTAATTCTGATGACAGTGAAACTGTCAAAAGTCACACTTTCTAATTTACATGTTGCGAAATAATCTTTGCTTCACATCACAAAATCGTCATGGACATTTCCAGTGAAGGATGCGCTTCCCTGAAGTGACTGCGCACACGGCTTGGGTTGATAAACGTCTCGTGGCACTCGTTGCAGCGGAAGTAGTTCTCGTTGGTGTGCTTGGAGAGATGCGCCTTCTGGTCTCGGATGCTGGTAAAACCCGGGTGCTCGCAATGGTCGCACTTGTATGGGTAAATACCCACGTGTCGCTGACGGTGTGTCGTTAGGCTCGTCATACTCGAGAACATGTGACTGCACTCAGGACATTGGTATGCCTGCACTCCATTTCTGATGATATACATCTAAAACACGTAAATTGCGATTGTTCAATAGGTAATTGTTGGGAGTCCTATCAGGGACACTTGATATTTAGTAAAATATGGTTAGCAGCTTTGTAATGGCAATATGGTGGTAAGACGATGATTACTTTGCAGAAATCAAACATGAATTGTTTTGTGTATTTTTTTAAGCTTGCACAAGCTATTCTGTAAGTCAATTGTGTTATGGTCACAAAGCTGTTATTATGTTTACACTCTTACTGTTCTTTTTCCTACATTCTGCTATTCACTTAGTAAGTTTTAATATTACCAGGTCAATTGTTTTAGACATGAAGCATTGTAAAAAATCTGATAAGCTAAAACATTTCTCATTTTCTTTCAATTTTATTGACATACTTTACATACCAATAACTGGCTAATCTATATAGAAAAAAAAATCACTTTACAAAACATAAACATCATGAATAGAAAGTATAACTAAACTAGAAATATCTTGTGTACAAATCACTAAAATATCAAAATTAAAAAAAAAAAAAGATTGCATAGGTAATTCGCAGAAACAAATAAGGTTGCAGTTTCTTTCCACATTTTATCATGTATGCTGAAGTTTATGTTGGTGTTTCTTCAACAGAAACTTTGTTCTAAAGCTCTCATCACATGTTTCACACTTAAAATGACACACATTTGTGTGGTAAGTCTCGTGTTCCATCAGATAACTGACATTGGCGAATCCCTTGTTGCAGAACTTGCAGTGATGTGGATACTGGCCCTTGTGGGTGATCAGAACATGCCGTCTCATGTTGGCCAAACCGGTCATGACTTTTTTGCCACAGATTCCACATTGGAAAACACCAGGACTCACAGTCAGGATCTCGTTCGGATTTATAATCTGAAAAATAATACAAATCAATGACTTAACTTCATTAGAACTTTCTCGTCATCACCTTATTAAGAGATATAAATACTTTCAATACCATCGGCATCCAATTGGTTGATTGATTGATTGATTGATTGATTGATTGACTGATTGCTTTTCCTCTGGAATCATACTACTACAAAGAAATAGTTTTTAAAATACTACATTTCGCTTGAAATTTTTATTATTAATTGCTTTGAATAATAAACGAACAATAATAAATACATGAATGATATTCGAAGCTTTCTGGGTACTACTTTTATTAATCGTACCAATTGATAGAGCATTAAAAAATAATCCAGAAAACACATCAAACATTTACCATACACATATAATGCTTGTATACATGCATGATATACCTTACAAAAATTGTTTTTCCAATACAATAAGCAAATAGCAGTACATTGTCCTTGTAAAAAGTTATCAAGGGAAATTCAATGAAGAAAATATTTGCTAACTTTTATTCAGATCCTCATTCATGTATTGTTTATCAATAAACAAAAAAAGGCAAGACAGTGGTGACACTAAGTCGTTGGGTGCTGCACTGTGGCTGCCTGGGATACTAATAAATGCACAACTTATTAGGCAGTACCCTCATTATCACATGTTCAATGATGATTAGCAATAATAGAAGTCCACTAGATCAATCTTTTTAATATTCTCAAAAAAAGTAAGCGATAATGTAACGTTTGTAAAGTCACAAATGAACGAAATCCACTTTCATCCTCTTGTGAAAACTTCTGCATTAACCTATTGTCTTATCCTGTGTTCTTCACATAGCATTTTTCTTCATGAAGCCGCAGGTTCTTTGTTGCTGGAAACCCTCTGTGACATCGCTGGCACACATAAGGGAAGATGCCTTTGTGGGTGTTCATGTGTTTCCTTAGTCCACTCCATGTTCCTAAGTATTTTCCGCACTCATGGCACTGGTATGGTTTTACTTGCTGCCACTGGGTCTCACTCAATATAATCTAAAAATATGAAGTTAGTTGATTATTTTTTCGTACGGTCTTGACTTAACTTAAATTCCTATGGTCTTACTTAAATTGTTCTAAACAATAAGTGCCTTGCAAAATAAGGTCTCTTTTTCTCGAAATATATTTAGAACTATTTGACCCAAATTATAATTACATGTGGCACCTTTATCAAAGCCAAATCATCACCCATCCGACCCATACTTTGGTAAATGAAAACATTATAAGTCAGGTTCTTTATATCACCAAATATGCTTCTATGGGAATTTCATGATCAAATTTGGCAACATACATTCTGGAAGCTTTCGCATTGAGCTTTCCAAACATGCTTGTTGCCATTTTCTTACTTAAAGGAAAGTATATATTTTTTGCATGTTAGAATAAGTTTCATTTTAGAGCTTGAAAAAAGCTACCCTTCGAGAATTATAGCCACAGAACTCTTATCTATGTTACAAAATTATTTCCTACTTGCACTTTACTTATAGTACTTGTAGTAGCTTTTAAAGGTAAGGTTGTGCAACAGTGTTCAGTAGGTATATAGGCCTTGACTGATAGATAGATAATCGATTAGCATAAATAGAACCATGCAGGCCCCAAAAATTTTTGTGATTGGTATGACCAGGACCTTATAAATTCCTGGTATGACCAAATTTTATTGAACATATTAGCTTATAAACTAAAAGTATCTGAAAGCAATTAACAATCCTTTAATAATCTACTTATTAATACACTCATTTTGGCACATTGTCTGCCGAACTCCTCTTTAACTTGACTAACTAGATGCCATCTGACAACAAATCGTTTATGGTAGAGTAGTATTGCAAATTTAGTTTCTCATCGTCAAAATGATTAAGTTGACATTTTACTGGCGACTTTATGATAAAAATTAGACAATGTCAGCCATATTGGAGGTGTTGGGCGTCATAAAGCAGTCATAGGCGTCACATGAATTCAAATAGTTATCTTCGTCATTATTATTATTATTACTATGCAAAATTTGTTATTGAATAGTGGTGGGTGGATGTGGGTGATGTGGGCAGGTACTATCGGGACATGGACAGGTATTGTCAGAATGGGGAGTCAACAACTCGACGTTGTTACTATAGTTGCTGGGGTGGAGTTGTAAAGACTTGATTGGTTTGTTACCACAAGAGTAGGCTAGTATGAAATGAATTCGACGTTACAAAGTAAGATAAATAACTTTAATTTGAATATTAATTTCTATTTGACATTACATCAAACAATATTTGTTGGAATAAACTAAGACCTTCAGGATATTTTGATAGTTATATTTAGTACTGTTTTACTTATGAATGAATTCATTGTGAATACGAAAAAGGAAAACCACAAATACATTATGTAATTTATTTGAACAAAATTTTCTTTATTTGACCATCTGTTGACTATCTTGTACAAAATTTGAATACACTCAGAAAATTCATAGGCAAATCAAGGGAATAGAGAACAGAAAGCCCTATTCTTTAGTTTATGATCTTTGACTATTTACTGATACATGTATCATACATCATAAAACACATCTCGTTATACTTAAACAACAATTTAATCATACAAGAAGCAGGGTATGAAATAGAGCCTGCCCGGCGGCCCGGTGCCAGCTGATTTTGGCCCGGGCCGGCTGGTTTTAAAAGTTCACGGCTCAGTGGGTAGGCTACTTTTTGGGAGTTCTCAATATTAACATAATGAAGGGCCGTACAGTTTTTGCCAGGGCCGGCTACTTTTTATAGTTGCCGGCCGTGTGATCCGTAAGCAAATTTTGATGAGTTTCATACTCTGCAAGAAGACATCTAAATACTGCCTAATATAATTTTTGCACTAAAAAAACAAATTCTCTCATTATGTACATACACTTGTCGGAAAACACTTCTGCTGCCAGAGTTCAGAAATTGTGGAGAATATTTGCAAACACATACAAGACTAAATACTACTTTCAGCATTAGGTGCTGTACACTTTTCTGCATGTTTCCGAAGATTGTTTGTGGCCGAAAAGCCTTTGTGACAACGCTTGCAAGTGTATGGAAAGATGCCTTTGTGAATGTTGAGATGTACTCTCATCCCTTCTTTGGTTCCCAAACATTTGCCACACTGAGGACACTTGAACTGTTTTAGAAGTGGACGACGCTGATAGAAGAGAGTCTAAAAAGAAAATGCATTATAAATCTTAAGTATGGTACAAATCTTTGACAGAAGTATAAATACACGTACAAATTTTAGACTAACAACACATTGAACAGCAAGAAGAATAACATTCCATGTTTGCTCCACGACGGCACTAGCAGACCAGGGTTTCGAGAAAAGGAGATGCAGAAAGAAGTTTCATGAGGTTTCACATATTTAGGGTATCAGTTGGTGGGAACAAGAGGGGAGGGGAGAGCATCTGACATCCCACACCCAGATCTGCCAGTGCCAGCTCTACTTCACTAACATTTTTCATGCAATTAAACATGTATGAACACAATATCCAAGTGAACAAATTTATCACAGTTAGAACGAAATCAAACTAATTCTCATGTTTATATTGGGAGAAATTGGAAACATGTTCGTCTTCCCTTGTATGTGCTACTTCAAATACAATTTCAAATACGTAAATCATTGCTTAATAATTTCTAGTATTGTAGTTCTCTTGCATTTCAACAGCAACATACAATAGTTACAATTTTAATTAAATCACACATACAATGTTAGAGGCGATAACAATTTGGTGTCGCTAACATATTTGACAAAACATACTTAATTGAATTTGTCTTACAACACTATACAATAATGTGATACAACTTAAATGTAAATTTCAGGCTAATAACTTGTACTTCAACTTATCAGACGTGTTTTTGGTGTGAAACGATCACTCCTTGGGAGTTACAAACAAAAAGGAAAAAAAATAATTACAGTTTTATGAAAATCAGATAAAAAGGTTCAACTCCTTTCAATCCCAAAGAAATGTACACACAACTGAGTTTTCCAGACGTCTTCCATGTCCTTTGCACCTCATCAGACCATATATAACTGTCCGTCATGCTGTAACCTTCATGACGTAATTGCAACTTTACCATTACCATACTATATTGTCTTCATTTGTTTCATAACATGATCAATGTTCACATGCTGTTTCAGCTTATAATGGTGGCTGAAATCCTTATTGCAAATGTCACACTTAAAATAGTTAACTTTCGTGTGCATCATTGTCAAATGTTCTTTCAAGTTCTTGTCACTTGGAAATCCTTTGCCACAGAATTCACAGTGATATTTGAATTTTCCCAAATGGGCGTCATAGTGTCTCTTCAAAGAAAAGCTTGCAGAGAAGACTTTTGAACAGAGAGGGCATTGATGTCGCTGATTGATATTTCTTAAGTTTGAGCCTGATGAAAAAACCTGAAAGCAAAAACAAGAATGTTACTCAAATGATTCATACTATTCACCATGATGTGATTGACAGAAGAGGTAGCATTCACATTTGTAAGGCTTATATACTTGGTCATTTCTTCAAATAAATTGGTCTTCTAATATTTGTTCACAATATAAACTTCCTTCATTAATTATATCACATGATTCAATTTTTCTTATATACATACATCACAGTTAGTAACAGGAGTATAAAAATATGTCACGTTGCTCGAGCATAACAATGAATTATGATTGGAAATAAGCACATTAACACATTTTTTCATGCATGCACTCTGAGGCAAGAACAAGACTTCTTACTGGCTGTCGAGTGAGCGGGTGACTTCTGACGGTTTCAGGTTAAGCCCGTGCTGAGTCCTGGCATGCTCCTTCATCTTATGATAGTGCCTGAAATCCTCCGCACACTGCGTACACTTGAAGTAGTTGACCTTGGTGTGGATTGTGAGGTGTTCACGTAGTGTCACGTTGCTGCCGAAACCTTTCTTGCAGAACTGACAGTGATAGTCGTATATGCCTTGGTGCTTCCTCATGTGCTTTCTGAAGCTGTGATAGTTACTCAGCAATTTATAACAGACTTCACACGAGAACGGAAAGCTTTTCGGTATGGACAGGGGCATCTGAAACAACCAATACAATCAATTTGTTATTTACGGATAAAATCACTTAAAAGCACATATTGCTTAAGTCACAGAGACTGAGAATACTTTTTTTAAATCTTTTATTACATTGCACTTGTCCATTAATCACATAAAATTCTCATAAACCCCAAGAGTACAAAGTGATCAATATTTTCCAGACATATATTCTTTTTTCCGAAGCTGAAAGACACCTTAAATCCTATTGAAAGTAGCAATTGTATAACTGTTTTTGTTTTCTATGCCCAAATCATCAATGTTCAGCTCAGTACAAAAATGCTATGTTGCATTGCATGAAATGAATGGCGAGACAATCATGAATCTAATATTTTCAAAATTCTTTATACACGTAAAGAATGCAAAGATTTCTACACACGCTCGCACAACAAATGATTAAGTAGTCACACACATGTAACTTTGTTACCTTTAATACTCATTATGACAATGGCACTTATGAATTGCACTTACTGTAGACTTGGGTGGAGACCAGGTGGTTCATTTTTCAGCCAATTTCATCACTGGTAAGTACTGCACATGTTGCATTTTGATGAAGTATGAAACTGGTAAAGAAGGACCAGTGTTTGCAAAGGAACAATGAATGGAAGACATTAAGGAAAATCTAAACCTCAAAACCGCAATACTTAGCTAAGTTGTGACGAAGCATTAGACTCGAGGTAGACATTATATTCTGCAAGTCTAGATAGATCCTTACTTACAAAAGCTAGAGCAGTTGGACTATGTGTATCTTTAGATTATGGAATAAACATATTTATCAAAAGCCCTCAGTCATTGATCATTTACAACTGCGACAAATGTATGATTCAATGTTGTAGCTCACAAGCTCAGTCATAAAAAGAAATAGAGAACGTACATTCCGCTATGTAATGGTACAACACGATTTGATCATCAGTTTACATTTAGTGAGTATGTTGTCTTTCAACTAAATCACATGCCTGTAGTTTCAGAAAATGTTATTTCCAAAGTATATTCTCCATTCTACAATCACGGCACCTACGTCCCGTCATGTGCCACTAATGGGACCAGGTAACTTTCACTCGATTTTTCCCGTGAACCTGCATTGCGTGAGCTTTTAGCCTGTGGTAAAGTCGAAAATCTAATGGACAGTCTTCGCACTTGAAATAGTTCTCGAGGGTGTGAATAGACAGATGCTCCATCAAATTCTTCCTGCTTCCAAAGCCTTTGCCACAGTACTGACAGCTGAACTGGAACTTCCCACAGTGCTGCTCATTATAATGGCGCTGGAGGCTCCCCTTATTGGCAACTTTCTTATCGCACACGGGACATGTCAGAGTTGACGATAGCAGCTTTGGGGCTAGTGATCCTACCGCCGCCATCTGTAAGAGAGAACGTTTCAACTTTTACATGATACTCGCTTAAAACACTATTATTGTTTAGTAACTTTATTTTTCACCTTATTGAACGATATTTATGATGTCCAATGAAAAATTGTTTTTGACATCTTCAAATGTTGCAACTCTGCAAGTGGCAATAGATTCATGCAGCAAGCATAACATGCAATAACTGTAATATGAAATTCACCAAATAGCTGACGTTTCAGGAACAGGAAAAATAAATAACTCCTGCCATAGCGGACTAATTTGAATGATTTCAGCATCAATCATGCTTGTTATTTCTGGATTCGGGTATGTACATATCATAACACGTTTTTTGACACTGAATAATATTATGCGACACAATTTGAGGTGTACACTGTACAACATTCATGACTTTTCATATACAGAGCTCAAATGTAAAAACAAAATGCACATGCACAAACATTGTCTTAAAAAATGTTCACATCATCCAGTAGAACAGGTATTTACACTCATGGGACAACTTATAAGAATCATATGACAATCATACATGTCACAGTGAATTATTTGTCTTGACATCTTCCCATTCACAACGCATCTATTGATAATAATTTGGGGTTAAATCGTTCATTCTGTTTCATGTCAAAATATTACCAAAATCACAATGACAAAAGATCCTATATATCAGAGTTGATATTCGCATTCTTAAAGATCTATCTATTCAAGCTCCCTTTGTGTGCAAACATTTGCTCACATTTTTCACACTGCAGGCACACGTACGATTCCTCTCGCACTCGGCAGATTCTTGTGCATTTTAAACAATTTGTTGCATAATCTACCCAGCATCAATGCCTCCTTTCCACAAGATCCTATGTGAATATGGAGTTCTGCTTGTTGTAAAATATTACCAGCATCTCTCCGACATGTGGGGTTTGAGCCCTAGTGCTTGTTCATATGCCAAGTGTATGTTAATGGAATATAACATTTTCCTCGTATATGTGTAATACTTAACAATAAGTCACTATCGTAAAACTGCACAAAAAATAGAGTTTCTGAAAGGTCATTTAATTCATGTTGGAGTTCAACAAGTCCAAATGAACATGTCATGTTCCTTCACAATACTGATACAAATGCTAGACCTGAATGTCCACATTCTGCTGAATGAAACATTCCCAGGCACTAAAGAATGCAAGATCTTTGAAAATGAAAAGCAATGATGTTGAAAATTTCCAACTTTGACATGCTCATAAAAATGCTTTGGACAATCATCAAAAACAGCTCAGGGATAAAAACAAAACAAAAACAAGCAAGAATTGCAATGTTCAAGCTTTGACATACATCCTTCCATGTACTTCTTCTGCATGTTTCTTTAAATATTTATAGTACCGAAAAGTTAAGGTGCAATCTTCGCATTTATAATAATTGACATTAGTGTGGCCAGTTGTATGTTCTTTCAGATTTTTCTTGCAGTTGAAACCTTTCTGACAGTAAGAACATGTGTAAGAGAACTTTCCCAGGTGCGACTTGTAGTGGCGGAGCTGGTTTGTTCTGCTGCTAAGCTTCTTGCCACAGATTGGACAGGAGTTGTCGGACGGCAAAGACAGTGGTCCTTGAGTAACCGGCTATAAATACAAAAGCAAGTTATTAGTAGAATCATTAAAAGATTCAGTTTTCCCACATGTTTTTTTTTTTAAATAGCATAGTAGTTTTGAGCGAATGTGGTTCTCTTTATGTCCTTGTTATTTTCTTCTATTTTGTATGACAATGGGAATGCATTTATCTTATTTTCTTTTCTTTCTATTTTGTGTCAAGGTGTGCATGAATGTTATTCTTACATTGTACGTTTGTTCTATTTTGTGTAAAGGTGAGCATGAAATGTTAGTCATTATTTTATTTATCAAGAGAATGCGATATAAGCTACTGCTTGGTTGTTTTCAAATATAAATTGCTGTCATTTAGTAATAATATTCCAATCTATTTGGACAGGTGGTGTACTTTAAATAATGTTTATGTGAACTAAACAATTTTTTTTTTCGTTTTGCAAAGAAACTAAAATTAGTTGGTTATTTTTTATTTAACAAACTTCTATGATAAACTGTTAAAAACATATTTACAAACTTTAAACACTTAAAAGTATCACTAAAAACTTATCAATGATGTGTGAACGATAATAATACATGACAATGAGTAAAAATCATCTATAAATCTTTGCATAAGAATTTCTGCACCAATATAAATATTCATTGTGAGTAACAAATCCAAATATTTTCTCGTATATCATTTCAGCACTGATTTTAACCATACCCAATTAGCAGATTTCTAACATTTGGAAAATCACCAAGTACTACACATCTATTGTTAATATATCATATTCATTGAGGGATAATATTTTAAACAGGGTTGATGCTATATATAGTTTTTCAGGGTGTAGAGCTTTGATAAAGGTCATGGTTAATCTAAAATATCATTCGTCAGTTTTGTAAAAAAAGAATACACCAGCTTCTGATTGTGTTACACACATCATGTTCATGAAATTTACGAAAAAATTTGAGATCACGACTTCACATACGTTCTTCCATGTACTTTGAATGCATGCTGCTTATAATGTTTATAGTATCGGAAATCCTCAGAGCAATCTTCACATTTGTAATAATTTACATTCGTGTGAAGAGGCAAGTGCTCTTTGAGGGTTTTCTTTGCTACAGAATCCTTTTGACAGTATTCACAGTTATAATAGTACTCTCCAAAGTGCATCCGGTAGTGTCGCAGTTGGTTGTGTTTGTGGCTCAGTTTCTTTCCACAGATGGGGCACGAGTTGTCTGGAGGAAGAAAGTCTGCGCCTTCAAATAGCGTCTGTAAATATAAATCACAAACTTCATTACTTCTGTCTTCTTACATAGTCACTTGATATGGTGAACAGGTTGTCAGTTCCGAAGAGTGAAAATTAAATCATCAAAGTCCAACACACAAGGCTAATCGTCTTTTATACACACATAATCCCTTTCTGACATGCTAACATAAAACAGCTTTTTTATTGTTCAACACTTCACAAATGTGTTTCCATGTATCTGCAAGGCATGAGGTTTTAACAGATAATAGTATCAGAAATCTGCTGAACAGTCTTCACATTTGTAACAATTGACATTTGTATGAATAGGCAAGTGCTCTTTAAGGGTTTTCTTGCTACAAATCCTTTTTCACAGTATTGCCAATGGTAAGGGAATTGTCCAAAATGCGTCTTATAGTGCCTCTCTGATTGTTTTTTATCACAAAGTTTCTTTCTTTTTTTTTTGTTTTAGTGCACACAATAAATGTGTAACTGTTCCAATGTTCATGATTTCACATGCGTTTTTCCATGTATCTTCAATGCATGAGTTTTATAGCGAGCATAATATCGGAAATCCTCAGAGCAGTCTTCACATTTGTAACAATTTACATTCGTATGAACAGGCAAGTGTTCCTTTAGCGACAATCTGCTATTATATCCTTTATGGCAGTATTCACAGTAAAAATTGTACTGTCCAAAATGAGTTTTGTAATGCCTCCTTAGTCTATATTTGTTACTTAGTTTCTTTCCACAGATGGGGCACGAGTTGTCAGGTGGTAGGAAGTCCTCTCCTTCAGATAGCGTCTGTAAAAACAAATCAAGAACTTTATTACATCTGTTTTCTTGCGAAGTCACTGGCTTGTTGAATAAATTGTCAGTTCAGAACAGAGAACATGAAATTGGGAACTACAGAGCTGCTTTATAAAGAAGTTTGTCACACGGAAGGCTGATGGTCCATTACACACATATACATTCCCTTTCTGATAGGTTAGCATTGTCAACATAAGAAACCTCAACCACGCAGTGCACACGAGAAATGTTTAACTGTACCAATGTTCATGATTTCACATGCTTTTTTCCATGTATCTGCAAGGCATGACGTTTATACTGACGATAGTATTGGAAATCTGCCGAGCAGTCTTCACATTTGTAACCATTGACGTTCGTATGAACAGGCAAGTGTTCCTTTCGCAACTTTCAGCTAACATATCCTTTATGGCAGTATTCACATCAATAATTGTACTGTCCAAAATCCGTTTTGTAGCGCGTCCTTTGTTAATATTTGTCACATAGTTTCTTTCCACAGATGGGGCATGAGTGTTTTTCCATGTATCTGCAAGGCATGAGCTTTTAACTGATTTTTGTATCGAAAATCTGCCGAACAGTCTTCACATTTGTAACAATTGACATTTGTATGAGTAGGCAAGTGTTCTCTGACCTCCACCTTGGAAGAGAATCCTTTGTTGCAGTATTCACAGTGGTACGGGTACTGTCCAAAGTGAATCTTGTAGTGCCTCTTTTGCGTATACTTGTCTCTAAACTTCTTTCCGCAGATGGGACATGAATTGTCTGGTGGTAGAGATTCTAGTCCTTGCTGCAGTGTCTGTAAATACAAATTCACATCCTTTTTATTTCTGTATTTCTGTTTCCTCATTTAATGACTAGACACTAAAATATGTCTATTCAAAAGGGCAAACATATTGTTGAAATGAGAGGTTGATCACACAGGGGTAATGGTCTTTTGTGTAAACATATTTCTTTTCTAGCACGCTAGGACTGTCTATGTAAACCACAACCAAACACATATCAAACACAATATATGCTTAACGGTTAATATGTTCATGATTTCAAATGAGTTTTTCCACGTATCATCAATGCATGATGTTTATACTGACCATAGTATCAGAAATCCTCAGTGCAGTCTTCACACTTGTAACAATTTACATTCGTATGAACAGGCAAGTGCTCTTTAAATGTGTCACTACTGTTCCAACGTTCATGATTTCACATGTGTTTTTCCATGAATCTGCAAGGCATGAGCTTTATACTGATAATAATATCTGAAATCTGCAGAGCAGTCTTCACACTTGTAACAATTTACTTTTGTATGAACAGGCAAGTGTTCCTTTAGCGACTTTCTGCTGGCATATCCTTTGTTGCAGTATTCACAGTAATAATTGTACTGTCCATAATGTGTCCGGTAATGCCGCAGTTGGTTTTGTTTGTTGCTCAGTTTCTGGCCACAGATGGGGCACGAGTTGTCTGGTGGTAGAGATTCTGGTCCTTGCTGCACTGTCTGTAAATACAAATTCACATCCAATTTATTTCTTTTAGCTCATTTCGTTCACTAGATATTGAACATGCCGGTTCAAAATTGGAATATGAGGGGTTAAACACACGAGCCCAATGGTTGGTTGCACACGTTTATTCCATTTCTATCATATCGTTGTATACATACACATCAACCACACACACATTACACATTCCAGTCAGCCTGATAATATCTGTTAACTGTTCAACTGTTCATGATTTCACATGCGTTTTTCCATGTATCTTGAATGCATGGGTTTTATAGTGAGCATAATATCGGAAATCCTCAGAACAGTGTTCACATTTGTAACAATTTACATTCGTATGAATAGGCAAGTGTTCTCTGAGGTCTTTCTTGGAAGAGAATCCTTTGTTGCAGTATTCACAGTAGTACGGGTACTGTCCAAAGTGAGTTTTGTAGTGCCTTTTTACTGTAGGTTTGTCACAAAACTTCTTTCCACAGATGGGGCACGAATTGTCTGGTGGTAGAGATTCTAGTCCTTGCAGCAGTGTCTGTAAATACAAATTCACGTCCTATTTATTTCTGTATTTCTGTTTCCTCATTTAGTTACCAGATATTAAAAAATGTCAATTCGAAAGGGCAAACATATTGTGGATATGAGAGGTTGATCACACAGGGGTAATGGTCTTTTGTGTAAACATATTCCTTTTCAAGCATGCTAGTATGGTCTACACAAACAATAATCAAATACATATCAAACACAATAAATGCGTAAGTTAACTGTTAATATGTTCATGATTTCAAACGAGTTTTTCCATGTATCATCAATGCATGATTTATATACTGAGCATAGTATCAGAAATTCTCAGAACCGTCTTTACATTTGCAACAATTTACATTTGTATGAACAGAAAAGTGATCTTTAAATGTGTCACTTCCAATGTTCATGATTTCACATGTGTTTTTCCATGTATTTGCAAGGCATGATGTTTATACTGACGATAGTATCGGAAATCTGCCGAGCGGTCTTCACACTTGTAAACATTGACATTTGTATGAACAGGTAAGTGTTCCTTCAGCGCCTGTTTACTAGTATATCCTTTGTTGCAGTATTCACAGTAATAATTGTACTTTCCAAAATGTGTTCGGTAATGCCGCATTTGGTTGTTTTTGGCACTAAACTTCTTTCTACAGATGGGACAGGAGTTGTCAGGTGGTAGAGATTCTAATCCTTGCATCAATGTCTGTAAATACAAAATCACATCCAATTTATTTCTTTTACCTCATTTTGCTACTAGATATTGAACATGCCAGTTCAAAATTGGAATATGAGAGAGTTTAAACGCACAAGCCCAATGGTTCTTCGCACACATTTATTCCCTTTCTATCATATATTTGTCTACATACACGTCAACCCCACACACACATTCCAATCAGCCTGATAATAATTCTTAACTCTTAAACTTAACTGTTAATAACTAACTTAACTGTTAACTTAACTGTTCATGATTTCACATGTGATTTTCCATGCATCTGCAAGGCATGAGTTTTATACTGATGATAATATCGGAAATCCTCAGAGCAGTCTTCACATTTGTAACCATTTACATTCGTATGAACAGGCAAGTGTTCCTTTAGGGCCTTTTTGCTAGCAAATCCTTTATGGCAGTATTCACAGTAATAATTGTACTGTCCAAAATGTGTTCGGTAATGCCGCAATTGTGTATGTTTGGCACAAAACTTCTTTCCACAGATGGGACAGGAGTTGTCAGGTGGTAGAGATTCTGGTCCTTGCATCTTTGTCTGTAAGTAAAAATTCACAACCTATTTATTTCTTTACCTCATTTCGTTTAGTAGATATTGAACATGACAGTTCAAAATTGGAATATGAGGGGTTAAAAACACAAGCCCAATGGTTCGGTGTACACATTTATTCCCTTTCTATCATATCACTGTCAACATACACAACATAACAAACAAACACACACACTTTCCATTTAGTCTGATAAAAACTCTTTAACTGTTCAACAGTTCATGATTTCACATGCGCTTTTCCATGTATCTTCAATGCATGAGTTTTATAGTGAGCATAATATCGGAAATCCTCAGTGCAGTCTTCACATTTGTAACCATTTACATATGTATGGACAGGCAAGTGTTCTTTCAGAGATTTTCTGCTGACAAATCCTTTGTTGCAGTATTCACAGTAGCAAGGGTACTGTCCAAAGTGAGTTTTGTAGTGTCTCCTTAGTGTATGTTTGTCACTAAACTTCTTTCCACAGACGGGACACGAATTGTCTGGTGGTAGAGACTCTGGTCCTTGCTGCACTGTCTGTAAGTACAAATTCAATCCTATTTATTTCTGTATTTCTGTTTCCTCATCTAGTTACCAGATATAAAACATGTCAGTTTGAAAGGGCAAACATTAAATTGGTACATGAGAGAGATTCAACATACAAGGCTAGTTGTCTTTTTTGAATACAGAATCAGAATCATTTATTCAAGCAATGAGGCGCCCTCTAGGGGCAAGGTACAATAAAGCGTATATACAATATATATATGCCTTTTCTAGCATGCTAGCATGGTCTGTGTAAACAATACCCAAACACATTTTACATACAATAAATGCTTAACTGTTCAAATGTTTAAGATTTCACATGCATTTTTCCATGTATCTTGAATGCATGAGCTTTATAGCAACGATAATATCGAAAATCCTCAGAACAGTCTTCACATTTGTAACCATTTACATTTGTATGAACAGGTAAGTGTTCCTTCAGAGATTTTTTGCTACCGAATCCTTTATGGCAGTATTCACAATAACAGGGGAAGTGTCCAAAATGAGTCTTGTAGTGCCGCATTTGGTTTCCTTTACTGTAAAGTTTCTTTCCACAGATGGGGCACGAGTTATCAGGTGGTAGAGACTCCAAAGCTGTACAATGATATTGCGTCTGTAAATAAAGAATAAAGATCTTTATTCATTCTGTTTTCTTATGATGTCACGGATGTGTTGAACAAGTTGTTAGTTTAAAAGAGCAAATATTAAGGCATAAAGAGAGGATTAATACACAAGATTGTCCTTTTTACTCATATATTGTCTTTCTGACAAGCTAGCATTGTCGACATGCACAATCACAAACAGTAACACAAGTCGGCCTCATCAAGAAATGTTTAACTATGTAAATGCTCATGATTTCACATGCATTTTCCCATGATCTTCAGTGTATCAGCCTTCTACTGTTGATAAAGTCGGGACATCCTCGGAACATTCGTCACATCTGTAACAATTAACATGCGTATGGACATGCAGGTGCTTTTTCAGATCCTTCCAGCTACCAAACCCTTCATGGCAGTATTTACAATAGTAAGGGTACTGTCCAAAATTTGTGTGTCTTACAGTGACACATTTTCTTGCATAACTTCTAGTCACAGATGGGACACGGTTTGTCAGGTAGTATACACTGATTCTGGCAAACCAGTGGTAAAGACAAAACAAACATTTATACTTTCTACAAAAAAAAACATCATTACTTGTTTGTTCTGTTTATTTACATACTTTGAAACAATGCAATTAAACACTTATCTACAATATATGAAAATACAAGTACCATGGTTATGAATGTGAAGTTTACTATCAGTTTTTTTATCTTAGATTTTACAATGGTTGTATCTACATTCCACATGAATTGTGAGCAACACGATCAAATCACTTCAAAATCAATTTTAATCATTTGAAAAATATGAACTCTGTCAGAAATGTAAGAATATCTCTCATTCTGGAATCATTTTGTTGTATTCCTGCAATTTTTATGATTTTTCAGGTCATATCTTAGGAAAATATTATGGTCTCACCAAAAAGCAATGCTGCATGTCAATGGAAAAAGGTACAAAAAATCAACTTTGGGATTGTGTTACAATATCAATATATCTTTGATTATCAAATAAATCAAAATTAAGGCCATCCTTGCCTTAAAATTTTAGCTGAGCAACAACCATTTTGATGAGAGATTTTTGATCATGATAAATTTATAATTTTCATTCTGATATAATATATAATTCTAGTTGTTAAATTTAGTACTTTCATTACAGCACATAAATAATACATAACCTACATGTACTTGACTATAGGTAAGGGCTATCTTTAAATATTGGAGGTCACGGAGTTCAGCACTTCACATATGTTTTTCCATGCACCTTCCATGCATGTTCTTTTAACTGATGATAGTATCGGAAATTTGCAGAGCAGTCTTCACACTTGTAACAATTCACATTTGTGTGGACGGGCAAGTGCTCTTTGAGGCCTTTCTTGGTAGCGAATCCTTTATGGCAATAATCACAGTAACAGGGGTACCGTCCAAAATGCGTCTTGTAATGCCTCACTTGGGCCCGTCTAGTGCTCAATTTCTTCCCACAGATTGGACACGAATTGTCAGGTGGTAGTGAAGATTGGCCAGATGTCTGTAAATACAAGGTGAACATCCTAAATATTTCTGTTTCCTCATAACATTAACAGATGTTGAACATGTAAGTTCTAATGAGTGAAAATGAAATTGGAATGCGAGATGTCACACACAATGTTAACGGTCCTTTATACTTATGTATACCTTTTCTGACATACTAGCAATTGTTTACATTAACAAGTTACTGCAACCAAAGACACACAATTAAGTCAGCTTGATTATAACCATTAATATGATTTCACATGTTCAAGAGTTATGATTTCACGTGTGCTTTTCCATGTATTTTCATTGCATGAATTTTATACTGGTTATAGTATCGGAAATCTGCAGAGCAGTCTTCACACTTGTAACAATTCACATTTGTGTGGACAGGCAAGTGCTCTTTGAGGCCTTTCTTGGTAGCGAATCCTCTATGGCAGTAATCACAGTGGCACGGGAATTGTCCAAAGTGCGTCTTGTAGTGCCGCATTTGATTTCCTTTACTGTAAAGTTTCTTTCCACAGATAGGACACGAGTTGTCAGATGGCAGAGACACTGGTCCTCCAGATTGCGCCTGTAAGCACAAATAAACATCTTCATTATTCGTGGTACTTTGGCAAAAATAGAACATCAAGAGGTTGTCAGTGAAAACATGATCATTAGTAGAACATCAGCAACTAAAAATGAATGTTCTTTCAATTTTCTTGCAATCAGTCTTATAAGTAGTTTTTAATCGTTGGTCCTTGTATTTTCGTATCATAACAAAACAAATTCATCTCATCAACACACTCATGCTATTCAGGCACATGTATTTAGTCTTAGTCAACAGGACAGCAACCTACGTTGTCGGACACGAATGGCCCTATTCAGTTCAAATGTTCATGATTTCACATTCTTTTTTCCATGTATCTGCCATGCATGAGCTTTATACTGACTATAGTATCGGAAATCTTCAGGGCAGTCTTCACATTTGTAATAATTGATATTCGTATGAATAGTCAAATGCTGTTTCAGGTCTTTCCTGCTACTGAACCCTTTCTGGCAGTATTCGCAGTAATAAAGAAAGTCTCCAAAATGAGATTTGTAGTGCCGCAGTTGTGTATGTTTAACACTAAACTTCTTTCCGCAGATGGGACATGAGTTGTCAGGTGGTAGAGCTTCCGGTCCTAGCTGCATTGTCTGTAAATACAAATGGACATCTTCATTATTCGTGGTACTTGAAGCAAAAATCCAATGCACAGAGATTGGTGGTGAAAATATTATCATTGGTGGAGAAATATCAGCAAATACAGATCAATTTTCTTTGAGAGTTTTCTTGCGAATGCTTTCTTTCTGATCTTGTAATAAAGAGCACTGAACTATTGGTCCTTTAAGTTTCGTGTCATACCAACATAAAAACCCTCATTTCAACACAACACTCATAGACTAAACATGCATCTAATAAACAGAGTCTACAGACAACAACCTATAGTATTTTAGTACAAATGGTCCTTTTCCATTCAACTTTTCATGACTTCACATGTTTTTTTCCATGAACTTCAAGCACATGTAGTTTCAACTTTCGAAAGTATCGGAAATCGGCAGAGCAATCTTTGCATTTGTAATAGTTGACATTTGTATGGACAGGTAAGTGTTGCATTAAGGCCATTTTCCCACCAAATCCTTTCTTGCAAAATTCACAGTAATAGGGGAAGCATCCAAAATGTGTTCTGTAATGCACCAGTTGGTTGTTTTTGTCACTAAGTTTCTTTCCACAGATTGGACATGAATTGTCAGGTGGTAGAGACTCTGGTCCTTGCATCTTTGTCTGTAAAAACAAATTCATATATAGGCAAAAGAAATCACTATATGCTATTAGAAACACTATAATTCGTAAATTTATTAAATGTTCTGAAGAAGTTAAGATACATTTGTTTCAATCATTTTGTAGAAATCTGTATTGCTCTTTGCTATGGACTAATTTTTAATGTAAAAACCTCAATGATTGTAGAGTTGGTTTTAATATTATTTTTAGATACTTGTTAAATATAAAAGGACGATGTAGTATTAGTAGAATTTTTTTGAGTCATAATATTGATAATCTTATTATCATTTTACGAAAAAATATGTTCAGTTTTAAAACAAGACTTGAAAAATGCAACAATTCGCTTGTCGCATGCATTTTAAATTCTTCTTATTTTACTTTTGCCTCTGAATGTTATAATGGTTGGACTAGAGGAAAGTTGTTTGTTTGTAATCAATCTGTCCAATAACAGTATTCTTATACCATCTATATGTTTATATACAATTATGTTTTATATGGATGCATGTTACACATCTGAAATAAAGTTAACTTATCTTATCTTATATCTTAATTATTTGTGGTACTTAAGCAAAAATCCGATGTAAACTGATTGGTGGTGAAAATATAATCATTGGAATAAAATAATGTTATAAAAGATAGAACTACAGAGAAAATGATGTTTTTTCAGATTTTTCTTGCCACTGAAGTATTTCGATCAATGTAATTAAGAATCTCTGACTCTTGGTCCTTTTATTTTCATATACATAAAAAGTCATTTCAAGACAACACTTGTATGCTATATTCAAGTCCATGCATCTATTAAAAGATTATGCAGACAAAAAGCCTATGTTGTGAGTACAAATGGTCCTTTTCCATTCAACTTTTCATGACTTCACATGTTTTTTTTCCGTGCACTTCAAGCACATGTCGTTTCAGTTTAATAAAGTATCGGAAATCGGCAGAGCAATCTTTGCATTTGTAATAGTTGACATTTGTATGGACAGGCAAGTGCTGCATTAGGGCCATTTTTCCACCAAACCCTTTCTGGCAGTATTCACAATAATACGGGAAGCATCCAAAGTGAGTTCTGTAATGCTTCAGTTGGTTATTTTTGTCACTAAACTTCTTTCCACAGACGGGACATGAATTGTCTGGTGGTAGAGCTTCTGGTCCTAGCTGCAGTGTCTGTAAATACAAATTCATCTCTTCATTATTTGAAGTACTTTAGCAAAAATCCAACGCAATAATGATTGGTGATGAATATTCATTGGGAGAAAATGATTGGCAAAGCAGATATAGATAAATGTTCTTCCAGATTTTTCTTGCCCCTGAATTATTTTGAACAGTGTAATAAAGAGTCTGACTCTTTGTTTCTTTTATTTCCATATACAAATGAATCAGTCATTTCAAGACAAAACTTTTCTTTCTTTTTTATTAAAAGCTATTATAGTTATATCATACATTACATGTACTAAAAATAAAATAAATGCCAATACAGGATAAACACTAAAGCTTCACCTAAAAATATAATTACTAATAGATTTGACAAGACAACACTTGTAAGTTATCCAAGTCCATGCATCAAATAATCAGATTCTACGGAGACAGCAACCTGCCTCCCTTACTATTGTTCCTTTTACATGCAAAAACTTTTCATGACTTGACGTGAGTCTTTCCATGCATTTCTAATGCATGTCGTTTCAACTTCATAAAGTATCGAAAATCTTCAGGGCAGTCTTCACATTTGTAATAGTTAACATTCGTATGCACTGTCATGTGTTCTTTCAGTGATACTTTGCTTGCGAGTCCTTTGTGGCAGAATTTACAGCTGAAAGGGAACTGACCAAAATGAGACCTGTAGTGTCTTGCTTGGCTTCCTTTATTGCTGAGTTTCTTCCCACAGATTGGGCATGAGTTGTCAGGTGGCAGTGATGTCTGTAAATACAAAATGAACATCTTTGTTAGCGGAGGCGGTCTAATACAACATGGCAATATCAGGAGGAAAAAGACCAAGACAACGTATAGTTTGTGCCTTTATTCTCATCATAAATCAATGTGTATCTACTGTGCAACCACGTCACATGAAATGCAATTTCAACTGTCAACAATATCATGTTGTACTCAATACATGTTCATATCCAGTCCACTTTTCATGACTTAACATATTTCTTCCCATGCGATTGTAAAGCATGTTGTTTCAATTTCATAAAGTATCGGAATTCTGCAGAACAATCTTCGCATTTGTAATAATTGACATTTGTATGGACAGGCAAGTGTTCTCTCAGAGATGTTTTGCTGCCAAATCCTTTATGGCAGTATTCACAATAACAAGGGAAGTGGCCAAAATGCATTCTGTAGTGTCGGAGTTGGTTGCCTCTATTACAAAGCTTCTTGTCACAGATGGGACACGAGTTGTCGAACGGCAAAGACTGGCCTAATCGTCTGTAAATACAAATTCATATCCTATTTATTTTGCTACATTAACAGTGAAACTTTCAATAAAACATTTAGCAGATCATAATCTTGGGATTCATGAGTTCAGGGATTGCAGTGATATTTATTCGTATGTTCTTACACCATACAGAGCACATGCTATGAAACAATATGCTCTACATATGCAACAGCTCGAACATGACTCTCAGCATAAACGTTTCTTTTTTCACAACAGCAATACATTTTCCAAATTCCAATGTAGCTTCACGATTGTACTTTTCATGACTTGACATTAACTCTTCCATGCACTTGTAAAGCATGTCGTTTATACTTATTATAATATCGGAAATCTGCAGAGCAATCTTCACATTTGTAATGATTGACATTTGTGTGAATAGATAAGTGTTCTTTGAGAGTAACTTTGCTGGCAAATCCTTTATGGCAATATTCACAATAAAAAGGGAAGTGTCCAAAATGCATTTTGTAGTGCCTCAACTGGTTGCCTCTATTGCTGGTCTTCTTCAAACAGATGGGACAGGAGTTGTCAGATGGTAGGGAAGATTGGCCAGATGTCTGTAAAATACAAGATTAACATCTTCATTAGAGATGTAGTGCACAAAGGTTCATCCAGGTTGTAAACATCAGTAGAAAAACACAATACAAGCAGCATCATAATAGTTAATCCCTTTGTTCTCATATCCTTTACAAATGCCAATCTACCATGCAAGCACTTACAAAACGTTTAGCATGAATTACAGTTTCTATATAGTCATCAATCTCATTATTTATCAATGTTGTTCACATCTAGTGGAATGTTTCATGGCATCACATACGTATTTATATGCACTTCTAATGCATGCAATTTGTTCGATTTATAGTATCCAAAAACCTCAGAGCAGTCAACACATTTGTAATAATTAACATTTGCATGAATAGGCAAGTGTTCTTTTAGAGATATTTTGCAACCGAATCCTTTATGGCAGTATTCACAATAACAAGGCAATTGTCCAAAATGCATTTTGTAGTGCCTCAACTGGTTGCTTGTACTGCTGGTCTTCTTCAAACAGATGGGACAAGAGTTGTCAGATGAAATTGGTCGATGTACCAATGCCTGCATGTAAAAACTTCCTCACAATCATGTGGTTCATCATCAGTAAAAAGACATTCAGTGGATGAAAGCTCAATGGCGAACATGCAGATGACTGTATACACTTGATACCTCAATTGTCCTCTTCTTTTTCTATTATTTTTATAATTTGTACTGTTATGTTGTGAAATTTTAGAATTCTGTTCGGTTAAGAGCAATAACACGCTTTAGTGCTCCAAAACCTCTAAACGTTAATGTTCTACTTTCAGCTGTAAATTAAATTTTGATTGATTGGTAGGTCAATGGTACTGCCATCGAGATAATGGCAAAAGTTATGCACAGTAAAAATGTTCAAGTCACCATAGCTTATGAAGATCAACCTTTTGTCGGAACATGATGAATTTCCATTACAACTATTAAAATATGTGTAAAATAGATTTTCGATTGTGGTGAAATATTGAAATGATATTTTTTGAATATGTTTTGTTCAATGTAATAATTATAAGGGAAAAAATTGTCATATGCTGTCTGCAGATTTGTACTACCAAAAATCATACAATTTTATCTCGTAAAGTTTTTCACGGTTGAAAATGAATTCTCCCATGCACTTCCAAAGCATGACTTTTATACTTGTGATACTGTCTGAAAACCTCAGAGCAGTTTTCACATTCGTAACAACCAAATACTTTATGGCAGTATTCACAGGCATACATGACTTCGCCATAGTATCCCTTGGCTCTGTTGTATTTTTTTGCAGGGCGGAGCTTCCTCCCACAAATTGAACAAGGCTCGTCAAGTGGTAGAACCTCTGGTGTCAGAGGCATTTGCTGCAAGTACAGATATATATCTGTTATTTCTGGAACATTTAACGTCCTTTGAAGTTAACGGGGATACTGTGAGCTGTAACTGGTGTTTAGAAAAATCTTTTAGCTTATTCATTCCAGTAGACATAGAAAAAATTTAATTAGTCGCGTCACTGTCGTGCATGGAAAGGAAAAGAATCATTATATGAACTACTATAGCTTAAGAATCAAATATTGAGGATACTAGACTATACTAGCTCACTTTACCCATAAGCGATTTTTCTCCCTCAATGAATTATCACTTGCATCTCATATGTAATATGCTAATGCAATTAATTGAATTCAAAACCACCATGAAAAATAAGACTGTCAAATTGCATTTTATTCCCATGCTATATACACTGTCTCATAATGATAAAAACTATTAGGCTTTATCATATACATTCAGGAAAAAAATATCAAATAGAATAATTCTTGACAACATAACATACATCATACACTTTCAACTTGATAGCTTCTTGCAGATACATATGTATATGTCAAATATATCTAAAAGCAAACAATAGTTTATAATCCTCTCTCGCAGTATTGCACCAAGCAGAATCTCTCCTATTGCCTAAGAACACAATTTATGCCTTGCGAATCACATAAAATATTCTGTCTGGAGATTTGCACAACCATTTTACAATTTTATCTACTAGTATAGGTTTTCATGATTTAACATGAGTTCTCCCATGCACTTCACGAGCGTGACGTTTATACTTTTTATAATATCGGAAATCCTCGGAGCAGTCTTCACATTTGTAACAATTTACATTCGTATGAACTGGCAAGTGCTGTTTTAGAGCCAGTTTCCCACTGAATCCTTTGTTGCAGTATTCGCAGTAATAGTGGTACTGTCCAAAGTGTGTCCGGTAGTGCCTCATTTGATTCTTTTTAGAGCAGAGCTTCTTCCCACAAATTGGACAAGAGTTGTCAGGTGGTAGAAACTCTGGTGCCAGAGACATTTGCTGCAAGTATAAATATATATATCTATATCTATATATCTCATTCAGAAATGATAGTAGAAACAATAGGTACACTAGTATACATATCTCTGTTATATCTAGTATATCTATCTAGTACATCTACCTCTATCTAGTATATCAATCTCTGAGATAGAGATATATAATATATCTATCGCTGCTATTTCTGGGACATTTAATGTCCTTTGAAGTTAACGGGGATGCTGTGAGCAGTGACTGGTGTTAAGAATTTTTTTTTAGCTTATTCATTACAATAGACATAGAAAAAATTAAATTAGTTGCGTCCGTGTTGTGCATGGAACGGGAAAAGATCATTTTATGAATGAAAAACCAAATATTGAAAATACTACATGTAGCTCATTTTACACATCGGCGATTTTTTGCCTTCAAGGAATTATCACTGGTGTCTCGTATGTAATGTGCCAATGCAATTAACTGAATTCAAAACCACCATGAAAAATAAGACTGTCAAATTGCATTTTATTCCCCATGTTATACCCTCTCATAATGATAAAATGCAAGAAAAACGCAAATAGAAAAATTCTTAACAACTAACATACATCATACACTTTCAACTTGATAACTTCTTGCAGATACATATGTACATGTCAACCAATCATATACAAAAGCAAACAATAGTTTATCATCCTCTCTCGCAGTTTTGCACCAAGCAGAATCTCTCCTATTGCCTAAATAGTAAGAAAACAATTTATGCCTTGCGAATCACATAAAATATTCTGTCTGGAGATTTGCACAACCATTTTACAATTTTATCTATTAGTATAGGTTTTCACGATTTAACATGAGTTCTCCCATGCACTTCAAGTGCGTGACTTTTATAATGGTTATAATATCGGAAATCCTCAGAGCAGTCTTCACATTTGTAACCATTGACATGTGTATGAACTGGCAAGTGCTGTTTTAGAGCCATTTTCCCACAGAA
>CM032665.1:37711959-37756045 GCA_019095985.1 Streblospio benedicti | reverse complement strand
CCCCCATTTTCCCTTTTTTGGGGTTTTTTTTACAAAAAATAACACAGGTGATTGGATGAAAAAAATTACAAGTATATGCACTTGCCACATAAAACATGGTTCACCACAATATTTAAATATCCATATGCAAATTTGTAGATGTTTGGGAGAAAAAATCGTTTCTAAAGATCTGTTGTTGAGTTGTATGCTCTGTAGTAGGATGCAAAAGTGATAGGTGGCTTTCATACAGAGTGAAATAAGAATCTATCTCTTTCTGGATCGTATAATATCATGTGTGGAAAGAAAATGATTTTATTCAATTAAACATAAAAACTATTATACTAAATCTTAATCGAATCACATATCACAACTATCAATCCCCTGCCATTTGTAGCGATAGAACTGTCATATTTATCAGGACACATTCACTTTCATTTTTAACCTCTAATAAAATCCGTACAAGTAATGTCAATATAAGGCTTTCCAGTTAAAATAACTGGTACTTCATAAGAAAATGTTCAGTCAGGTTATTATAACATCCCAATGATGACAATGATTCACAAATACATTCTTGAAGGTTTCTAACAGAGTTCTTTGCTCAGCATCTACGACAGTGTGGTGGCCACCATCCAACAAATACATGATCTGACCCTTAGCATGTGTTAATGAAGGTCAACAGATCTTAGCCATCTGATAAAGAAGTTAATCTTGCAGTCATGTCGTCCTTGCCACATTCATTTCGCTGCAGCCCTTCCATGGACTTCTTTCGCATGTGCCAAAAGTTTCCAATGATAACGGAAATCCATGGTACAGTCCGCACATTTGAAATAGTTGATATTGGTGTGACCTGTCAGGTGCTGCTTCAGGCAGGTGGCACTGGTGTAGCCTTTGTGGCAATGCTGGCATTGGTATTGAAACTTGCCGAAGTGCGCCTTGTAGTGCCTTTGAAGTGTACGTCTACTTGTGAACTTATTCCCACACAATGGACACGCATTGTCTGCGGATACTGGTAGAGGTGCCGCATTGTATGGATACTCTTGTAAATCACCCTGGAAGTAAAAGCGATGCAACAATTACTGATCTCAGTTACTTTATTTTGGTAGACTTCAGGTTTTCGTTTGTTGTTTTTTCAGTTGTTCTCACGATATTTTCAAATAGTTTATCAGGTGAAAATTTTCAAAAAGTCAATAAGGTCAAACAAATATTCAAACGATTACGATTGAAATGACTGGTAAAAGTCTTTGTGCATGATTGACAATGTGAGCGAACATAAAACTTGTTCCCTTAAACTTCATATTAGAATTCTGGCAAACTGTATGAATTTTTGTGCATTTGTATATGTGCCCCAGACAAATCAATCCACTTTCTTGCCATTCTCTTACATCAGGAAGCGAGTAAGTATTCTTGCCAGTGCATGTCTACAAAATAACACAGGTGATTGGATGAAAAAAAATTACAAGTATATTTGTCTATGGGCAGTAAAAACTTCTCATGCTTGAAAATTCGCTTTTTTCCAATAGAAAACAGGAAATAATTGCATGTAACCCAGTGGAGGATTGGCGCACTTGCCACATAAAACATGATGCACCACAATATTTAAATATCCATACGCAAATTTGTAGATGTTTGGGGGGGAAAATCGTTTATAAAAATCTGTCGTCGAGTTGTATGCTCTGTATTAGGATGTAAAAGTGATAGGTGGCTTTCATACATGGTGAAGTGAGGATCTATCTCTTTCTGGATCATATGATATCATATGTGGAAAGAAAATGCTTTTATTCAATTCAATATAAAAACTTTATTATACTAAATCTTAATCGAATCACTTATCACAACTATCAATTCCCTGCCCTTTGTAGCGATAGAACTGTCATATTCATCAGGACACATTCACTCTCATTTTTAACCTCTAATAAAATCTGTAAAAGTAATTCAATATTTGAAATGCTAAAGGCTTTCCAGTTAAAATAACTGGTACTTCATATGAAAATGTTCAGTCCCAATGATGCCAATGATGAGAATTTTCACAAATACATTCTTGAAGGTTATTAACAGCATTCTTTGCTCAGTGTCCCCGACAGTGTGGTGGCCACCATCCAACAAATACATGATCTGACCCTTAGCACACGGTAATGCAGGTCAACAGATCTTAGCCATCTGATAAAGAAGTTAATCTTGCAGTCATGTCCTCCTTGCCACATTCATTTCGCTGCAGCCCGTCCATGGACTTCTTTCGCATGCGCCAAAAGTTTCCAATGATAACGGAAATCCATGGTACAGTCCGCACATTTGAAATAGTTGATATTGGTGTGACCTGTCAGGTGCTGCTTCAGGCAGGTGGCACTGGTGTAGCCTTTGTGGCAATGCTGGCATTGGTATTGAAACTTGCCGAAGTGCGCCTTGTAGTGCCTTTGAAGCGTACTTCTACTTGTGAACTTATTCCCACACAATGGACACGCATTGTCTGCGGATACTGGTAGAGGTGCCGCATTGTATGGATACTCTTGTAAATCACCCTGGAAGTAAAAGCGATGCAACAATTACTGATCTCAGTTACTTTATTTTGGTAGACTTCAGGTTTTCGTTTGTTGTTTTTTCAGTTGTTCTCACAATATTTTCAAATAGTTTATTGGGTTAAAATTTTCAAAAAGTCGATAAGGTCAATAAAATATTTTAACGATTACGATTGAAATGACAGGTACAAGTCTTTGTGGATGAATAACAATGTGAACGAACATAAAACTTGTTCCCCTAAACTTCATGCTAGAATTCTTGCAAACTGTATGAATTTGTGTGTATTGTATTTGTATTTGTGCCCCAGACAAGTCAGTTCACTTTCTTGCCATTCCTTTACATCAGGAAGAGAGTACGTATTCCTGCCAACATGCATGTCTACAAAATAACACAAGTGCTTGGATGAAAAAAAATTGACGTATTGTCAATGCACGGTAAAATTTCCCATGCTTGAAAATTGCTTCAGTGTATTTGTGCATATTTTAAATGACTACTAGTAAATCAGACGTAAGAATCCAGATTCAAACAAATTATTAACTTTATTCTAGGATCATGGGGCAAACGTAACAAAAACTTTGAAGTTTCAATAACACTTATAATACTTAAACTCAAAAATGCAATCAATTGATTCCATCAAAAACTACAGAAGTCAACAGATCAATTCACTCCACAAACATATCCTCTACGAGCTCTGCTCCTTGTGTGCAGTCAACTTGTGTGCTTTCAACTTGAAATAATATCGAAAGTCCTCTGGACAAAAGTCGCACTTAAAGTAGTTGACGTTCGTGTGGATGGGCAAGTGTTCCTTCAGGTTCGTGCTGCTGGCGAAGCCTTTCTTACAGAACTCGCAGTATTGTTCATAATCCCCCTTATGCATGTTCACATGCCGCTTTAAACTATACGACGAACAGAAGCTCTTGTTGCACAGGTGGCACTGGTGCTTCCTTCCTCTACGTTCCCCCATGTGCAAGTCCATAGGCTGCTGGTCATCAGCTATAGCGGCTGCTGAGGTGGCATGGGGCCGAAATTCATCGACTCCCCCCTACAAGATACAAAGAATACGCTTTGAGATCTTGGCTGCTGGTAACTTCATCAAAGTTGTATTAGTGTGTCAGTAAGGCTTCATGCAATGCTGACAAGAGATCAGAGAAACAATGCACACCTATGAAAGGGTTCACTCAGCCTGGCACAGAACTTTCGCTAAAGCATTGCAACCATTCGTATTTTAAATTGCATGCAACATCATTTCTTGTTATAATTTTTTTAAATTCAAAGTTTTAATACGCAATTCTTTATTTCTCGTAAAATCTTTGATTGAAAGTCCATTTCGCGACAAATTCTTTTATAATGACAATTTTAAGCTATGTATACTGCTACAGTGATCTTAAATCGGTGCTTTAGATTTTAGCTGCATTGAGAGATACATATTCATAGTTGGGTGTTTATATTTACTTCTCTCCGTGGACGATGTTCTTATGATTTCGCATCTTCACGTAGTATCTGAAGTCCAGGTTACAGATGTCACACTTGAAATAGTTGACGTTGGTGTGAACCGGAAGGTGCTCCTTGAGGTTGGTGCTGTTTGAGAATGGCTTGTTGCAGAACTTACAGTAGTAATCAAATACACCTAGAAAATTACGTCTTCAGTCAGCAAATCGTTCATGTTATGCATTACTAGCCACTACCAAATTGTATATTGAAATTGAAATTTCAAGAACTCTTAAGAGCCTATCACAAAACCAGCAATTAGATTTGAATTCTCTCACTAACGATTTTGAGTATGTCTTAAAATCTGATTAAATGTCATAAATTTTGCTCATCATGAAAAATGATGATTTGCAATGATTCGTTGCACAAGCCTTAAAGAAGCGTTTCAGATTTATAAGTTTAAGTGTGTTTGACTAAATCCTACTAAGAAATATACGTGTGTTCCTGCCTTTGTGCATGCGCATGTGGCGGCGCAGTGTGTAGTCGTTGACAAAGTTGCGCCCACACTGTGCACACTTTAAGCTGGTGTCGTCTGTCGGCTGCAAGAAGACATGGCCACAAATTAACTCACTTTATTGACACAGATTTGAACTGTTCACGTAACCAAAGGTAAGGTAGTCTCATCTCTTCACAGGCAGTCTCGTCACTTTTTCTGTGAACTATCTAACCATATGAAGCGAATGAAACGCAAGCACTTTCTAGTCTTAGAACAAATATGCAAATTAGCTTCTTTTGCTAGGCTGCAGACATCTATGTGTATATATTTTACTGCAATGTAACTACTTCTTGTCACTTATAATTGAAAAATTATCTTCGAAATGCTTTAAAATTATGTATTGGAAATACGAGTTTACACTTTTGACATGCACTTTATATACTACAACTAGGTTATAATACTCTTTCAGTGTAAAATTCCTATAGAAATGTTGATAAATTTCATTTTGGCTGAGATGTAGCTCAAAGTTATTTTTTTTTTAAGTGTTATGTTTATCTGATGGTCTATTTTGTTTCTATGTTTCATACATTTCTTTATGTGTTCAGTTGTTAACTGCTGCACTTGAAAACTGATCTGGATAAAGTTTCATTTACCTTTACTGGTGTTAATATTGATCTCTGTTTAAATATTCATAATTCAAAAAATGAACAAAGAAATTATAGAACAAATTACGATTTATATGAACAATTGAACATATACTTCGATTCTACTTCAACATTCATTCTTCATAGCAAGCACATTATAAAATGTCAATCAACAAGGAATTTTCTCCACATGCTCAACAATTTCAAAGAGACAAAACCCCACAACATTTAGAGAATCCTTCGTACAAATCACTGTATCACATCGCAACGTCACAGACAGTCTCCATCACGATGCAACTTGAAGTACTTGTAGTAGCGGAAATCTCGGTCACATTTATCGCACTTGAAATAGTTGATGCCCGTGTGAATGGTCAGGTGTTCCTTCAGGTTCTTGCTGCCCGCGAATCCTCGCCCACAATGTTTGCAGTTATAGGGATAGCGGCCCATGTGCTGGGCGTAGTGAGTACGCAGCGTCTTTTTGCTCGAGAAGTTCTTGAAACAAATCGGACACACGGTGTCTGCCAGAGCCTGCAATTCACAACGCAATGGAAGATTTACACCTGGTTCTAGGTTTTGCCTTTTTACACACGTACAACACGTACAAATCTTCATTTGATTCAAATACATTGACATGTATACAAAACGCAAGATTTAGTTTCACCACCAGAGACAGATTAATTGGACCGGCTCATTGGCATTGATGAGCAATACTAAATGAAGACAATAACATGGTCTTTGTACCAAATACCTTCACATACAAAGTCTTTAGTGTTAACTTCAATCTTTTTTCTCAACCTTGTCATTTCAAACATTGAACAACTTCTACAGTCTTGACAAACCAGCAAGTTGCATGTCATATGTTTTACTACTGATTATTTGATCAGTAGTTTCACAAAAATGTTGGCTGCTTCAATTCTCTGACTACAACAGGACAGTTAAAAAAGTTCTTATCCTAAATTAGAGTGGCTTATCAATGACTAAATATTCGAAGACTAATCCTTTAATACTGAATACTTAGAATCTAGATTTCACACTTAACATGAAATGAAATAGCAGAAAGTATTACTATTGTTAGCTTTCTTAGATGTTTTTTGTTTTTGTATCTACGAACAGCTGCTTATCACTGCGATTTAAAGTGACATTCGCTGACTTTATGACGTTTGTACTGATAGTAGTAACGAAAATCTTGGGAGCAACCAACATTTTCACAATTGAAGTGGTTCTTCCCAGTATGGATAGTCCAGTGTTCTTTCAGATTAGTCTTGCCCGAAAACCCTTTTCCACAATATTCACAATTGAATCTGTACACTCCTTGGTGTGTTAAATAATGAACGCGCAGTGTGCATTTTGATGAGAATTTCTTGCAGCATACGGGACACACTGTAGGATCCATCTGAAATGTTAAAATAGGCAATGTTTAAAACCAAACGGATTTCCGGTGATACTATTGATGGTAAAAAACATTGTAGTCCAACTCAATCTCTATAGTCCACAGTAACAAAATCGTCACCCCTTCAGTTTCAATCAATTCAACTCGTTAGTATATCAACACTCACTTTGAAGTAGCTTAAGAAAGCACAAGGACCGATATCTAGTATTCTTGGGTTCCAAACTTCTAAAGCGTAGTATCTTAGTCGAGCGTGCATTGTTCTTTTTCACTTATGAAGTAGCTACGGCCAACGTGAGCAGTTGTGCCTTCCATCAAATCAAACTTTCAGGAAGATCTACCCCCAGATTTCAAAAACTTGTGCAAGTTGGTTACTCAATATTGATGATGATCTTTTGAAGCAAATATTGCTAAAGAAAAAATTTGAATTGTGTTTGTTTTAAAATACTAATTCAGAGCCATGTATATTTTATCAATTTATATCGTTTTGATATGAACTTTTTAAAAATTATGCTGTTCAATTAAATTATCTGTAGATGTGCAAAAAGACAAGGCAATACAATTTTATAAAATGTTATTTTTTCCAGAATTCACAGACTTTCAACTAGATTATGTACTAGCTATTAGACAAATTGGCAGTTACATTCAGTCAAGTTTTTAATACTAAAACCTTTAGAAAAGGTTTGTTCCTGTTCAAACAAAGTATCACGTGGCACTGAGACCATTACAAGTTTTCATGTGCGCTGCCATTTTGTAGTGAAACTTGAAGTCCATATTGCACTTTTTGCAGTAGAAATAGTTTTCTCCTGTATGCTGAGTCATGTGCTGCTTGTAGTTGGTGCTGCCCGAGAAGCCTCGTTTACAGATGTCGCAGTAATGGCGATACTTCCCTTGGTGCATGTCCATGTGCTGCTTTAGCGCGCCGCGAGTCATAAACAGCTTCCCGCAGAGTTGGCACATATTCTGAAATACAGAGTATGAGGTCAGTATTTGAAGTTCGGGGCGACAGTTCCTTAATTCTATGGATCGAATCCTCTTCATACAAATGCAGAATCGGACCATGTGTTTGGTTATTTGATGTTAGCAGTTTTTAACAAATCCTCTCCATATGATTAAAATACAGTTATAAACAAGGTCAGATATTTGACATTTGTGGTCACAGTGCTATAGTTTTATGAATCAGATCCTCTTCGTGCAAATATGTGCATGTAACAGTTTCTATGAAATCAAACATCATTATTCAGTGATTCACCAATCCATATATCTTTGTCGCATTTACGATATTTTTCACAGCAGTCACATTTACTGCGGCATAGATACTGAGCACACTTTTGAGTGCAGCGTCATTTGATAATGGTAGCGGAAGTCCTTGTTGCACATTTTACACTGGAAGTAGTTCTGGCCAGTGTGTGACGTGAGGTGTTGCCGGTAGTTGGTGGTGCCAGAGAAACCTTTGTGACAGTATTCACACTGGTACGGGTACTTTCCTGCGTGCATTTTTAGGTGCGTTCGTAAGTTGCTACGGTTAGCAAACATCCTCTGACACACCGGGCACGCATTCTGAAAAGAGATGAACCAAGTTATTGCTTCTACACCTCTTTTTTGACAAAATCATCAGTTACTGCTGTTACAATACAAACGTCCATGCATTCACACAGTATAATAGTCAGTTAAAGCAGCCACTTTGTGCACTTCCATTCATTCAAGCATTGTATCTTTTTTGCCAGTTAGCCCGTCTCTATTCCAACTTTATCATACAGAATCACAATATGTGCAGAATCTCCTAACAAATCATAAGGAATCAATCAGTCTCCTCTGTGGTCAAACTACAGTATCCAATCTATCAAAAGTATCATACACATTCCAATATCAAAGTCAAATTTCAAAATGTCCATGAACTTTCTGTTGAATCCGTCATTTTCCAGGCCAGGCACTTTTTTATGGACATCTGAATGACGCTGATGTTCGACACAATCAATTTTTTTTTACAGTGGGCCCTTTAAGTGAGCATGGGCCCATCCATGTATGATACACATTCCAATAGGCGCTACTTCCCAGAGCACTCTTTCTGGTGCGTGTTGAGGTCTCTGTAGAAGCGGAAGTCTTTGCCGCACTTTTTGCACACGTTGTAGTTGATGCCCGTGTGCGAGGTGAGGTGCTGGTTGTAGTGAGCCTTGCTGGCCAGGCCTCGGCCACACTCCGGGCATTTGTAAGGGAACACGCCATAGTGTGATTTCACGTGAGCTTTAAAGCTTTTCTTAGTGGAGTAATGCTTCCCACATAGGTGGCAACTTAGGTCCAACACCTGAAAGTGTATAGAGACGTCATTACATCTATTGTATCACTGGGTGCACTGCTCGAATTTTACTTCGATCCTGTACTGCATAAGAGACATGACAACAGGCCTGGTTACTTAACAAATACTTAGCAACTAGACTAATGAAAACTTGAAAGTTCTTTCAGTGTAGTGGAAGATACAGCAAAGTAAATGTTTATGTTACAACAGACCCATAAGATCAACAAGAATGTACTCCACCTACTTTGTTACAAATGCTAGTGTTATTGAATGGTTCGAACTAAATGCAGACCCTGAAGTTATAATCCATAAGATTCTAGTTTTGCTAGAAGATGAACTGACTAGTTCATTCATAAAGTGATCAGAAGTAGTACAATAAAATATTGTTGCATACTAATATGTGTTGTTATTTCCTTCAACGAACAATTAACAGTTCATAAACTGAGAATAATGACATCCCATTTTCAAAGGGTTGAATGAAAGTTTCACTTTAAATCTTCACCTTAGAATTTTAGCAATCAACAGCATGCTTCTTTAATTTACTGAAATAACGGAAATCCTGTCCACATTTCTGACACTTAAAGTAGTTTACTCCTGTGTGAGCGCTTGTGTGCTCTCTGAAAGCTCGTGTGCTCGCAAAACCTTTGCTACAATACGTGCATTTGTATCTGTAGTTGCCCAAGTGGGTACCATTTACATGGTCACGAAGAACACTTGTGGACACAAATTTCTTGTGACAAATGCCACATTGTGTATCTCCCGGATTGAGCAACATCTGAAAGCAGAATGAACAGATTTCATCTGTATGCAGCTATTCTGGAGAAGTGATACTTTCATAAAATTAGCTTCTTCAATTGTTTTTTTCTCCCAATATTCACAACTTCAAAAATTGTAATCGGCTAGTATTTTGGTTAGTGGACAGCCAGGACAGGATTATATTATATTTTAACATTCCTGAACTATTTGAAATATGTATATATAAAAAAAGACACAAATGTAAGGGAATGGCTTCCTTTTTATTAAAAACAAACTGAATTTGAATCTATAAAAACACTTGAAATAGCAAATCAAACACTTCTATATGTCAAGTAACAAAACATACATCTATCTCTCAATATAGCTTAACCATTCGTTAGGTAATTTCAAAGTTACATTCTATCATTCCGTGCAAAAATCACCGCCAATAACCCACGCTGATTGGTGGATCAGCGTGCTCAATTTTGCGATGGAAAACACGCTCCAGAGCGCGCGGAGACCACTACTATGGCGCTAGTCTAAACTCCTCACATTATCAATACAGCCGCTGACGTCGCAAGGCGTGTTCCGTGTAGTGGAGAGCAAAAGTTTAGACTAGAGCCGTAGTAGTGGTCTCTGCGCGCTCTTTTTTGGCAAAATTGACTTGCAATGAGAATGTTATAATATGATTTATTTTAAAATAAAATGGATTTTAGTCATGATAGAATGGTGATTGACCACTCCATTGTCGTGTCAATTGCAAAATTGAGCAAAATTTTGCGATTGACACTCCAATCTCGTGGTCAATTCCTACAATGCTCACATCCCAAATTATTCATTTTCACAATTTATAACAGGTAGAAATATGCAACTTGTATTTCTTATAATAACGGAACTCCATTTGACAAAGCGAACATCTATAGTAGTTTATTCCAGTGTGAGACGTCATATGTTCGTTATATGTGTTTTTACTAGAGCAGCCTTTGCCGCAGAAAGAGCAGTTATAGCGATATGCACCCATGTGCACTGTCCTGATGTGTTCTCTCAGAGAATACGACAGTTTCTTCATGCAGATGTGACACCGAGTCTCGCTTGGTTTGTTCCCCACTGTCTGAAAAAACAACACAATGACCTTTATTCTCCACTGACTCATTCTTGGCTGCACAAGGCTTGCTTTGTGAAACAATCAACCTTTTAACAAAACTACTATCAATATTGTTACACAAATAGCTGCTTTTTTCTTCTTCAGAACAAGTTGAAAGGCACTTAAATGGTAGTATAGCGTTATGCATTTTATGGTTTCCACAATAACATTGAAATCACATAACAAAATTCAACCAATTGCATACAAGGATCTACATCAACTGATCGCTATATTTGTTTGCATCCTTCATATTCAATTAATTGATCAAATACTATTGTCAACATGAAAATCATGTACGCGCCTCTTCAGGTTTTTGTTGCATGCAAAATTCTTGAAGTAAATTGTGCAATGTGGTTGATCCTTTCTAATAAATCATGTGGTATATAATTATAAGATGAATATAGCATCATACACCATCCATGCTGTGTCAGTTTACTTGATTTACGATCTGGAGGGTAAGTAAAAAGATAAATGTAGGATTATCATATATTGTTTATAGTCTGCATTAGTTCATTTTTCAATTCTTTTTTGATGCAAATTTTCCCCTCAGAACTTTGTCAGTAAAAAATGAGCACTCTGAGACAATCCTTTTCATGAGTAATCCTCTTATTACTTATTTTCCAGATTTTTTTAACACATCGATTCCAATCAACTCCCAAATCCTTTCCACACACTTTACTCTAGACTTTCATTTTGAAGTCTGCACATATAGTTCAATCAACCTACATTCTTTCAGAAAAGTAACACAAAGATTGCGATTCTTACACCAACTAATAATGGTAGCTTGATGTAAGGGTGTGACCATGTTCTTGCTTCTTGTGCAATTGCATTTGTTTGTTATTTGGGAACTCCTTTCCACACACTTTACACTTGAAGTAGTTCACTCCGGTGTGGCGTGTCATGTGTTCACGATAGTCTGTCACATTGTAGAAACCTTTGTTACACGTGCTACAGTTGTAGGTGAAGCTTCCCATGTGAGCTCTCACGTGCCGTTTCAGGGCACTGGTATACGAGAAGCTCTTGAAGCAGATTTGGCACTGTCTTTGATCCTTCCCAACAACGATCTGAAATGTAATTAAAAGATAAATGTTTCATCATTCACTGTTCAAAAGTCAGCGCTAGTTCATGTTTTTTTCTAAGCATTCTCATGCAACTTTTCCCCTCAGAAAATTGTATACAACATACAACAAACATGAACTGTCTAAGGATTGTCCCTTTCCTTAGTAATCCTTCTATCACTTATTTTGCAGTTTTTAAACAGATTGCTTCATGCTGCCTACGCGTAGAATCAAGCCTGAAATCCTTTCCGCACACTTTACACTTGAAAAAGTTCACTCCAGTGTGACGTGTCATGTGTTCGTGATAGTCAGTCACATTGTAGAAACCTTTGTTACATGTGCTACAGTTGTATGTGAAGCTTCCCAAATGAGCTCTCACGTGCCTCCTCAAGTTACTTGTGAATGAGAAACTCTTGAAGCAAATTGGGCACTGCTTTTGATTCTTCCGAATGACAATCTGAAATGAAATTAAAATATTAATGTAAAATTCATTTCTCAATCAATATTTCCAAATGAATATTTTCCCTTTCTTCAATTGCTAGCAATAAATTGATCGTCTGTGTACACTAAACAGTTTAAAGTTCTATCCACTTTTTATTCAAGCTCCTTCAATGGTTTAGTTTAAGAACTTTAGTTAAGAACGAGGTTAGCAATGTCTGCACATATTTAGTTCTATCAACCTACATTGTTTCGAACAAGCGACACAAAAGTTCCAATTCTTACACCAACTACTGTTGGCTTGATGTAAGGGTGCAATTGTGCATCTGCATTAGTCTATGCGTTGGGAAATCCTTTCCACACACTGAACATTTGAAATAATTCACTCCAGTGTGGCATGTCATGTGTTCACGATAGGCAGTCACATTGTAAAAACCTTTGTTACACGTGCTACAGTTGTAGGTGAATGTTCCCATATGAGCTCTCACATGTCGTCTCAAGCTTCTAGTGACGGAGAAATTCTTGAAGCAAATTGGGCACTGCGTTTGACTCTTCCCAATAACAATCTGAAATGCAATTAAAATATCCATGAAGCATCATCCACTGTGTCAGTTTTTCCAAATGCAAATGATCCCCTTAGTCAACTGAAAGCAATAAATACATGCTCTACAAAAGCGATTTTTTTCTTTAAATGTTCCACTACATCAAAGTTCCTTCCATAGTTCTTTGTTTATTCTAAGCTCTTCAATTATTGACACCTGCACCAAGTAAAAACACAATCTTGATCATATAATAGTTCAAATTCTTACTATAACAAATAAATCAGTAGTTTGATTTAAGCACGTAACCATGTTCCCATGCCTTTTGCAACTGCAAAATCCTTTCCACACGTATTACATTTGAAATAGTTTATCCCTGTATGCCGTGTCATGTGTTCTCAATAAGCATTTACATTGTTGAAACATGAGGTTTAGCAATCAACAGCATGCTTCTTTAATTTACTGAAATAACGGAAATCCTGTCCAATTTCTGACACTTAAAGTAGTTTACTCCTTTGTGAGTGCTTGTGTGCTCTCTGAAAGCTCGTGTGCTCGCAAAACCTTTGCTACAATATGTGCATTTGTATCTGTAGTTGCCCAAGTGGGTACCATTTACATGGTCACGAAGAACACTTGTGGACACAAATTTCTTGTGACAAATGCCACACGATACACCACGCCGTAACCCGGGTTACCGTGATACCCCGGCCCGTGAAAATAATAAAAAATTCATTTTTGAGCTAATTAATTATTTTTTTCAACATCAATACCCCGGCATACCGTGATGACTGGTAGGCTGCTGTGGTATCAAATTTTGTTAATATTCATAAGTAAAATGTTTAAGTTTTGTCACAATAAAAACATCTTATTTATTCTTAATTTAGTAAAACTCGATTTCCAACCTAGTACATTGTGACAAAACGAAAATGCACATCGCCGTCATTCTTTTGGCAGTCTGCTTTTTAGCAACGACTGATATACGGAAATATCACGGGAGAAACGGGGCATTACGACATGCCGGGGTCTGCATTTCACGGCACCCCGGGGTATCATACGGATCCCGGGTTACGGCGTGGTGCATCACATTGTGTATCTCCCGGATTGAGCAACATCTGAAAGCAGAATGAACAGATTTCATCTGTATGCAGTTATTCTGGAGAAGTGATACTTTCATAAAATTAGCTTCTTCAATTGTTTTTTTCTCCCAATATTCACAACTTCAAAAATTGTAATCGGCTAGTATATTGGTTAGTGGACAGCCAAGACAGGATTATATTATATTTTAACATTCCTGAACTATTTGAAATATGTATATATAAAAAAAAAGACACAAATCTAAGGGAATGGCTTCCTTTTTATTAAAAACAAACTGAATTTGAATCTATAAAAACACTTGAAATAGCAAATCAAACACTTCTATATGTCAAGTAACAAAACATCCATACATCTATCTCTCAATATAGCTTAACCATTTGTTAGGTAATTTCAAAGTTACAATGCTCACATCCCAAATTATTCATTTTCACAATTTATAACAGGTAGAAATATGCAACTTGTATTTCATATAATAACGGAACTCCATTTGACAATGCGAACATCTAAAGTAGTTTATTCCAGTGTGGCTTGTCATGTGTTCACGATAGGCGTTCACACTGTTGAACCCTCTATTACAAGAAGTACAGTTGTGGGTGAATGTTCCCATATGAGAATTCACATGGCGTCTCAGGCTTTTACTAGTGCGGAAACTCTTGAAGCAAATTAGGCACAGCGTTTGATTCTTCCCAATAACAATCTGAAATGCAATAAAAAAATATCCATGAAGCATCATCCACTGTGTCCGTTTTTCCAAACACAAATGATCCCCTTAGTCAATTGTGAGCAACAAATGCATGTTCTCGAAAACGATTTTTTTTCTTTAAATGTTCCACTACATCAAAGTTCCTTCCATAGTTCTTTGTTTATTCTATGCTCTTCAATTATTGACATCTGCACCAAGTAAAAACACAATCTTGATCATACAATAGTTCAAATTCTTACTATAATAAATAAATCAGTAGTTTGATTTAAGCACGTAACCATGTTCCCGTGCCTTATGCAACTGCATTTGTCTGTGATTTGGGAAATCCTTTCCACACGTATTACATTTGAAATAGTTTATCCCTGTATGCCGTGTCATGTGTTCTCGATAAGCATTTACATTGTTGAAACCTTTATTACAAGAAGTACAGTTATAGTTGAAATTTCCGAGATGAGCCTTGATATGTGGCTTCAGATTTCTAGGGTGCGAGACACTCTTGAAGCAGATAGGACATTGTGTTTGATTCTTCCCAACAACGATCTGGAATGTAATTAAAATCTAAACTTTAGAAACTTTAGTTAACTATCAAACTAACTCCATTGAATGCATTGTGGTAAACGTTTTTATCACATGTTTAAAATTAAATGTTTAAGAAATTATTAGAAATAGAATATTTTAATACATAAGTAATTAATGTATGTTACCAATAGTATTTTACTGGGGTAAAAATTTGGTATTCAATTCGTAAATTTATTGTTCATGTGTTAATTTGTCATTGGTTGTTTATTTTAGAAAAGGAACCTGGAGTTCGAAATCGATTAAAATTATGTTTGAAATTTGAATTCGAGTGTTAATTTTTGAAAGAAAAGCAGGTAAAGCCACACATCAACGCTCATGTAAAGTGAATTAGTACAACTACATGTAATAGCTAAACTATTTTTATCATTTTATTATACATACTGTCATGCTCACTTCATTTGGTAGCAATGTTTATTTACATAGCTATATACTTTTTAATTAACATAATTCTGTACTTTTTAATTAACATAATTCTGTGTGCATTTTTTTTCTTATCATCAAGAAAAAAGATTTCTATTTTACATAATTCTCTTGATCAGGGATTGACACAAGTTGTAGCCTTGTATTAATGTCATCGTTTACAGTAAGTGTCAAATTCTTTCTGGAATTAACCCTTCCACATTGACACTGATATGTGCGCCTTGAATGATGGGCTACCTAATTTTGACCCAGACTACTTGATTATCAAACATAGTACCCCTGATGTCTACTGCCTTGTCAATCCTTATGCCAAACCCTTAGTTCATACATTTCACTACACAATCAACATAATTTCTTCATATTCCCATTGAGTATTACACTCTTCACCCAAGTGTCGTGTCAGTCGCACACTTTATTTCTCTGCTTTATTTCACACCCACTTTTATGCACTCGCAGTGCACTTTCGTATCTGAAATCCTGTCCACAAACGTTACACTTGAAATAATTAACTCCTGAGTGTCCGGTCATGTGTTCTTGAAAACGATTGTTGCTACAAAATCCTTTGCCACACACAGAACAGCTGTAGTTGTATTTTCCCATATGCGCTTTTACATGCGTCTTCAGGTTTCTACTGTACTTGATAGTTTTGAAGCATATCGGACACTGGGTTTCATCCTTTGCAAGATAAATCTGAAATGCAAGTAAATAATGATGTAACTTTAAAACGCCTTTTCAACATAGTGATGTTAGGTATTTCAAGTCATTTAATTGTCTGATAATTATCACAGTATTCCACCACCTATGAAAATGCACCGTTATATCCATAGTTCAGGCATCCACATTTTTTATTCTTTGTCTTTCCTATCAACATTTTCAGCATATAGTTTTGAATACTCAAAGCGGTCAAATACACTTAAAGACTATTTTATGAAAAGCAAAATACAAAAGTATCTTCAAGCATTAAAATCTTGCCACGTTGTTTGCCGTCTTCCTTAGTATATAGGTTTTCCAAATACAAACATACAAGACACAATTGATGCATTAGGCATACACATAATTAAACATTTTTACCAATGTGTGTAATTGACTATTTCATTCATCATCAGCACTTAAACTTTGTTTTAATTGATAACCCTTGAATAAACTAACATTCACAGCTTTAAAATTTAGCATCAAATTGAACTAGCTAAATGATTGGATTTTCTACGCACTCCTTTTCATGACGTTTACAGGTAACGAAATTTCTAAAATCCTGTCCACACTGTCTACAGTTGAAATAGTTCACTCCTGTGTGTTTTGTCATGTGTTCTCGATAACCATTTACGTTGTTGAATCCTTTATCACAAGAAGTACAGAAGTACGGGTAACTGCCTTGATGATTTCTCACATGCGTTCTCAAGCTTCTTGTGTGCTTGAAAGTCTTGTGGCAAATTGGACATTGTGTTTCGTCCTTACCAATTACGATCTGAAATGTAATCAAAGATAAATGTAGCAATGCCATGTTCGCTCCAGTCACTTCACCTATAAAAAGAGCGTGGGCACCTTTGAACAATCCTCAAAAATGTCCATTTCCTTCTATAAACATTATATATGGTCAATCCCTTCAGATACATCGCAGAGATACACTCTGATCAGGTTGTTGGGAGTTGTTGGTTCTTGATATTAGACTCTCGTCCGGAGTTCGAATCTCACCTGAGATGATGTAGTCCATCCTCTGGATTGATGACACTCCCTACTTCTTCAATTAAGCATTGCAGGTCAATAAATTACTGAGTAAATTAATACCAATATATGACAGCAAGATTCCAAGGAATTGGAATACAATTTAGTGAAAATAATTTTAATAGTGAAAATAACCTTTATGTGTTATGTTTTGACTTGTATTTTATCAATTATTTTGATAATTTAGATGTACTTAGTCAGCAGTGTTGGAAATTTTATTTTCCTTTGTTTGCCAATGAATATTTACACTATTTCAGTCACAAAGTTTGAAAACCTTTTGAAGAATTTATCTTTTAATAAATGCAACACATACATAGTATGGAGCAACTTTGTACACTGCCTTGTAACACTTCTAACAACCCCACAACTATGGTTAAGATTAAATTTTCTCATTGGGATGCAGTAGTTAAATGATCTATCAATCAAATGACGTTCATCTGCAGATAAAAACAACAAAAACAAAACAGTTTGTTGCACATGACAATTAAAACTTTAGGAGTACAAGTTCTTTTCTTTTTGTTGTTGCCCCTTTTGTTTTTCATAATAAAAGTAGAAAATATAACTTCAAATACTTAAACAATCGTTAAAACATCTAAATTGACATAAAATAATCACTTATTTTCCATGTTTCTTTTACATGTAGCTTCATGGGTTCTGCAAGCGTTGGAGTATCTAAAATCCTGTCCGCACACTTTACACATGAACGAATTGATGCCCGTATGCTGAGTCATATGCTCCCGATAAGCATAGGTGCTGGCGAATCCTCTACCACACACACTACATTGGTACGGGTAACTTCCAAGATGAAGCGCTTTTATATGTGCCTTCACATTTTTACTGTGCTTGAAAGTTTTGAAGCAGATCGGACACTTCGTGTAACCTTTTGCAAGAATGATCTGAAATGCAAGTAAATAAAACTGTAGTCCTAAAATTTGTAGATTGGCTCATCAATTGCACATTACTGCAGATTTATTAAGCTATTGTGTATCTTTGAAGTTGGATGAGATGGGACTCATCATGACATGGCCATGGGTTGAGATCACGTTTTTTTTCAGCAAACTCATACTTAATGGGTTCTGCTCCATCGCACAAACAAAATGCGTACTGGTAAATTCTAATGTATGTGTGATGTACGTTTGCGTTACGGTTGTTGGGAGATTGGAAAAACATCACAATGACTATATAATGCTAATGGTACATGTATGGTATAGATAGATGGCAAGGACCACTGTATTTTAAGCTCCTGTTTTACCCTTAAAATAGTGTTGGGACTGGCTGTTGTTTGTATTTTTTCTCACCACAGTAATAGACTATAACATTCATATAATTGTTTTTTTTTACACACTTAAACTTCGCAAAAATTAATATCAAGTGGACATTTTTGCTGGTTTTTATGGTAAAAATCTTATCAGATCGAATCCCAACAATGAACAGCTGCAAATATTCCAATTTACTCATCTAGGGTATGAACCTTTTTATAAATGTCGCAGACAAAATAAGTAACTTCCTATAATTCTACGTTTGGTTTTCAACAAATTTTATTACTTAATTACTTAATCACATAATAATATGCATCCTCTTTCTGTTAGAAGAACATGGGATTTGATGTACAATGTATATCGATTATGACTCATTTTGTTTTGAAATCAAGCAAATAAAACTTAAACATCACATTGAAGTAGATGTAGAAACATAAAGATCCCAAAAGAACTTTAAAATTACTGGATCATTTACAATGCTCTTCTCCCTTATGCTTCATCAATTTGAGATTACCACTGAAGTCTTCTCCACAAACGTCACATTTGAAATAATTGACTCCAGTGTGCAGGTGCAGATGCTCTTTCAAATTGATGCTGTCCCAGAAACCAGTCACAAAACTCGCAACTAAATTTATACTGTCTATGGTGTCTCCTAAAATGGTCCATTGCAGCCCCAAACCGTGTGAATGAGCTGGAACATTGCATGCATTGGTACCTTGGTTCAAAGAGCGTAAGAATACTGTTATTATTGTGAGCCTGTCCATGCTCATTCATAGCCTGGGCACCAGTGAATTTCAGCCGACAAAGCTTGCACTGCATGTGAGAGATGAAATGAGCCCCGGATACGATCGTCTGAAATCATATCAAATGTCTCATATTTGTTACTGATTTTTCGTTGTTATCAAAGTATGCATGAGGAGCAGCAGCCAAGATGAAAATTGAGATAGACGGATATTGTCAGTATTAATACCAGAATGGCGATGAATGCAGCTTTCCAATTTTAGTTTTTGGTTGAGGTTTTCAATTATTGAAATAAACAATGGGGCAAATTTGAGCAACTTTATCTTCAACCAAAACACAGTCATTATCCACAAGACAAAGTCTTTGTTTTGTGTCCATGGTTTTACATAAAATGAGTGTTGCGATGTTTTTCGAGTGCATAAGCATAGCGAAAATGTTGCCCACAAATCTGACAATGAAAATAGTCGATCCCTGTGTGAGATGTGAGATGTTCCTTCAACGTGTTAGTACTTCCGATTCCTTTGTTACAGTATTTGCAATAGTACTTGTGGAAGCTGTTGTGTTGTGCCCAGTGGATGTTCATATCTCCAACCTCATTAAAGCCTTTCCCACATTTGGGGCACGAGAATCGTTTTGAAGGGTCATTCAAGACATCAATTTTACTTGCTGCAAACACCTGTAAAGAGGTTACTGTCATGTTACTATATGGTTTATATTTGCTTATAGATGTTTACGTTAAAATAATCAAAATAAAGGATTGACATTAAGTAGCAGCGACAAAGAAGCATCAGGTATGTTAATGACTTGGTGTTTTTGTTGGATATATAGTGTGATTTAAAAAATAGATCAATATAAAAGAATTTGAATATTAATCATATAATTATTATTATATATTAATTAATTAGTTTTAAATATTATATTTAAATTTCACTGATAAACCCATGTAGGGTGAGATATTTGTACTATTTCTTTTCTATGTATAATTCCAAGTCACAATAATAAACAAACAATAGCATATTAGATATATCAGATTCATTATTGTCAAAGTATGCATAGAGGAACAGCATGAAGATGAAGATCCAGACAGACAGATATTGTGAGAATAACAATAGAATGCAACATTTCTATTCTACGTTTTTGTTGAGATTTCAATTATTGAACTAAAACAATGCATCAAGTTTGAGCTACTTGTAACAGTTTTATTATCTAGAAAAACAAACTAGATTTAAAATGTTTTTTAATATGATGAAAGAAAATTCTTTGCAAACTTGCTTTTAGCATTTAATCTTTTTACACATCAGTATTCAGTTTGTCAGTTGCATAAATAATATAAATATACACATAATATAATCTATTCCAGTTTTATGTCATAAAAATCACAACGGATGATCCTCTTTTTCGTGCTTTTTCAATTTGAAGAAGTGGCGAAAATCCTTGCCACATGTGCGACACATGAAGTAATTGATGCCCGTGTGGCCAGTGAGGTGTTCCTTCAGTGTGTAGCTACTGCCACAGCCCTTGTCACAGTACGGACAGTAGTATTTGAACGCTTCTCCGTGTTGAGCCGAGTGCACCTTCATTTCATCCGGGTGAGCAAAGCCGCGCTTGCACTTGGGACACGTGAACGGTTTAGATGGATCATTCAACGCATTGAAGAGACTTACGGCAGCCGATATCTGTAAAACGGTAATTTCCATGTTATGATCGTAGGAAATTTTATTTTATCTCACTTGTTAAGAATTCCTTTATGTCTTTCATACTTAAAAGGATTTAGTTATCAGTGCATGGGAAAAAAAGCCTCGAGATGATTGGAAGAGTAAGCCATGAGGGTTTTTTTTCAAAATCATTTATAGCATAAGCTTTCATTTGAAAACCATACATAAAACATGTACAGACATACACATTCACATGCAACAAAAATCAAATCACGACACACATCAAAATATTTTAAACTTGATTGTCCTTGGTATTCCATTGAGGCATCATCGTTAAGTTTTAGCAAAAATAATAGCTATCCATCTACTGCTTTAAAACGAATCTCAAAACTGCTGTTTATGTAATCAAAATGCATTCATAGAAATGTTTTATCACACAACGATATTTTCCATCTATTCTACTCAAGACACAAAACCTTTTTTTTCGAAATAACACTTCCAATCCGCATCCACATATCTCAAATTTCATTCCACAAGATTATAATACTATGAATTATAGTTTTTCCACTTTGCAGCCAAATGAACAATGCTCCTGCTCATGCCGTTTAAGCTGGTAGAAGTTGGGGAAGTCGCGGCCGCACGCGCGGCACTGGAAGTAGTTGAGGCCTGTGTGCATCGTGAGGTGGGCTTTAAACGTGTAGCTGCTGTGAAAGCCGCGGTCACAGAACTGGCAGAAGTACTTGTGCGTCTTGGGATGCTGGGCCACATGGGCGTTTAGGGCATCCTGCTCAGCGAAGCTCTTTTTGCACTTGGGGCAGACGTGGTGCCCGGTGGCAGGATCGTACAAAATCTGCTTCAGATTTGCGGTCAACGACGATGGCGCGACGACAATCTGTAAAGAGGCAATCGTCATGTTATCATCACATTTCACAGCAGCAGGGATTTATGTAACACTGAAGAAAGCTGTAAAGAGGAAATCCATGCAGGTCGAATTTTAATTGCAGTGGCATTTCAAATTCAGCAACAACATAATATCATAGCTAGTTTTCAAAGTGGAAATTTCATTTCAGCCTACTAAATGCGCACTCTCTTCTATTGGGCACCAATCGGGTGACACTCCTGTTTATGTTTCTTCAATTTGTGCATGTGCCTGAAATCCTGCGTACACATTGGACACTTGAAGTAGTTCACGCCTGTGTGAATGGTGAGATGCTCCTTCAGTGCCTTGCTGCTCGCGAAGCCTTTGTTACAGTACTGGCAATAGTACTTATAGAATCCCTCGTGCTGCGCCAGGTGGAACTTCAGGTCTTGAAGATGGGCAAAACCTTTCCCACACCTTGGGCAGGTACATGGTTTTGTAGACACACTCGTCTGTAAGAACATAATGACCATGCTTTGAATATCAGTTTGTGTCCATTTATCATTCAAGGTATAATACCATCACCTTCAAAATTTTGAAGAATGTTTTACAACGGGTCATTCAACAAGAAAATAATCATATCGTAGAATCTCTCCATAAACAACTACAAACTCGCGTCACTAGCACTTCTATTGTCATTGACTTTCATTGAAGGCCAAATGTCAACAATAGATTTACCACATGCCGAAGTTTCAAAAATAAGAATATAACGTTTTGCTCTTTGTTATTGATATCAGCAAAGCGAACAATTACATACAAATATAAAATCTGAAAAATTTTGTCAGGTATGAATCGAGCTTGAGCTACCAACTTAATATGTTGGGTACAGTAGTACAAACTTAAACTGCATATAAAACGTCAATTGTTCATATTAACAACCTATCCTGTTATATTTGCAACTTATCAATGGTTCATGGCTTCATGTTCTATGATCCAGATACTATTGAAGCTTACTGGTCTACATAGTATGGACGGCAAAACGTTTCTAGCTAGTACTCAGTTACAAACCCTGTTATTAAATCCTACATATTATACACACTTTCCATCCATCCCAAAATACAGAGGTTTTAAAAGAGATCGCAGTCTGAAGGAAAAGTAAGTTATAGATCTTACACTTCCTGTTGGTTTAAAACTTGTGCTCATCTAGGGCACTGCACCACAGTTCTGTGGCAATATAATGTATAACTAAAGACCTATAGTGATGTGACCCTGGTTTTGCTGGGTGGGGCACTGGTGTTTCGTCAAATTGGTGAAAGTACTGTAATTCTCCCCACACGCTTTGCATGTGAAATAGTTAACACCTGTGTGCTTTGTGGTCAGATGTGCCTTAAATGCCAGCGTACTTCCCTTATTACAGTACTGACGTACAATGGAGACGCCCTCATGCTGGGCCAAGTGAATTTTCATGTCTGTTTGCTGAGAAAATCCTTTCCCACACCGGGGACACCGAAAAATGTCCTTGGCCATCTACAACAGTGTAATGATGATATCTGTTTTACCAAAATAGACTTGAATTTGGAAAGTCTTATGTTACAAATATTCTCTTATTTGATAGATGAATGTATCATTTGACTAAATATTATTAATCATTCACATGATTCGCAATTTGACTTCAGTAAACTGTAGACGTATAAAAAAATGATTGCTTATATGCAACTAAACACTTTTCTCAAAAGAAAAAAATTGCGTGGGCTATCTTCTGTATATTTCAATATTATGTTAGAGATAACTAATTGATCTGAATTAGTATAAATAGACTATGTCAATTAAGCATAATGTTGAAGTGGGTTTGCATTGATATGTCCATGTTATTTAATCACAGAAAAATTGACACTTACAAGTGATGTCAAAATATGGAAGTCAGTTTCGAATGACAGAAGTCTCTTGCCGTTTTAGAATATCATACTTGTTGTATATTACTAATAAATGTTTCATGACACAGACACTACTCATCCTGCATACATTACAGTTCGTTGATATGCCTTTTTTTACTTAATTTTTCTCATACCTATTTCAATAGCTGGCAATCTTATCGTAAATATATTGCAATTATCAAAGCCTTCTTAACCAGTATTTAAACATTAGACTTGTATGCATGATTTGAAAGTGTGCTGAGAAGTAAAAATTTTGTTCTTTATTCATATTACTGTTTAAAATGTTGTATTACGTTTTATTCTTACATGATGCAATTTTATTCTGACAATGATGCAAATTTCGATATTTATTAACACAAATAAATACAACAATGCTCTCAAAATGGCTCAATGTACTTAAACGTTGACTACTTAACAAACTAACTTATGTATAATAAAATGAAATTAACTTCATAAATCTTAGTATAAATGTCATCATATTAATGCCTTACACGTACCTCCCCTTACATGTATTGATTCACAACAGTTTTTCAACATCTAACTATTAGAATGTTCTTTATTCTTGTGCCTTCTCAGCTTGTGCCATTTATCGAAATCATCACCACAAATAGTACACTTGAAGTATTTTATTCCAGTATGCGTGGTTAAATGTTCCTTCAGATTCTTTGGATTGGCAAATCCTCTGGCACAGAATTCACAGCTATACCTGTACTGGCCTGAATGCCTCTTAATATGATCGTTCAAGGAGTCTTTTCGAGAAAACAGACTCTGGCAGACAGGACATTGGTGCTTGCCATCCACACGAGCTGATGATGATTTCGACCATGGCATCTGCAAGAAGCAAATTTATTGTTCTTTACATACTTGCTACGTTTTGAATCAGGTATCAGGCTTTGCTAAACTGATCCAACACCGAATTCTGGATATGAAATGAATATTTCAAATGTGGTACGAATGTAGTACAAATGCACATGTCTATTATCATGTGAACATTCATCCAGTGCGATTTTTTGTCTTAAGGTCATATCATCTAAATGCGTGTTGTCTTACTGAAACTGGATGTAACGAAATTTTAATCTATTCCAAATGGTGTTTCGTCTTGTGTGCTTTACACTGACTATATTTGGGGAAGTCTGCATTGCAAATAGAGCATTTGAAGTAGTTCAGTCCAGTATGAGTCCAAAGATGCTCCTTCAAGTTATTGCTATTAGAAAATCCCTTCTTGCAGAATTCGCAGGTCAGTTTGTATTGGCCCATGTGCCTTTTTACATGTTCTGTTAACACACTTTTCCTCGAGAAATGTGCATAACATATTGGACATTGATGCTTTGTGGCAGGTAAGCAACCTCGTGAAGCATTCAGTTGTGGCTGTGACACTGGGACCTGTAATTTTGAAAAAGAATAAAGCATGAGTGACACAGAATATAACTTGCAAGATGGTTATTTGCATTTTACCAGTGAAGAACACACATGCTTTGCTATATTGTCTATAACCCATGCATTTGTCGTTGGTGTGTTTTCAACTTCCCATAATAACGGAAACTTTCAGTACACACTGCACACTTGAAATAATTCTCTCCTGTATGGGAAGTCAAATGTTCTTTTAAATTCTTGCTGCTTCCAAAGCCCTTTTCACAATAGGAACAGTGATACAAGTATTTTCCTTCATGCCGGAGCAAGTGATGTTTCAACGTGGTTTGACAGGTGAACGTTTTGCCACATATTCTGCATGAAGGGATTGGACTTGCTCCAGATTGTGAATCCGTGTTGGTCAGCAGGTTTTTAGTGCTATGATGAATCTGACCAGCAGGACTTCCTGGATAGCGATGGCTTGCTGAGCTCGCCTGCAAGTAAAACAATCCACATCATCATCATCATAAATGTCGATCACTTGGAAGCTGTTTTTTTTTCAACATAGATTGTGAATTGAAAACTTCCAATTCAATTTAAAATCCATCAAATTTTCAGCACATCAATCATCAAATATCTCTGAACATGTTCTTTTTAATGCACACATGATCAGTAAGTAATCTTTATCTACGAATAGCAATTTGCTGATACAGTAGCTCATTACGATTTCACAACGGCAGACCCACATGATCGAGAGTGAAGACATTTCCTCTATACCAGCTGCTGTGTACTATTCCAAATATACAGCTGGAAAAAGAATGCAACCTTCATTACAAAGGTGAGTAGAGTTCAATCTACGGATGCTCTTTTTTCATATGGATCTTCAAGTGGCAAGCACGCTTGAATTTTCTATCACAGAGAGAACAAGAGAACTGGAAGACACCATCGTGAATTGGCAGATGCTCAAGTCTGGTCGTGTTGCTGCTAAAACCCTTGTTGCAAATCTCACAGTAGTATCTGTATATGCCATAGTGCCTGCGATAGTGTAGCTTCCAACCGTCCACTGTTGTTATAACCTTGCTGCATAAGTGGCAAGCCTGACAGCCACTTCCATCTGGTGTCCACGGAGGCATCTGAAAGCATTGTATGCATTAGAATTGGTTTTGCTTGGATTTCAATTCTGACTTGATTCATTGAGTGATTCCACAACAGCTTTCAAAAACTGAGTATGCATACGTGCAGTTGTTTGTTTCTTTATGTCTTCAGCTCTTTGCAAATTTACAGCAATCCAGTTTGATATGAAACCAGTTTCGATTAATTTTGTGTTAAAATCATGTAATCATTAAAGCAGTCACTTTTCATGACGTCTGGATGTCATAGAAATTCTGAAATCCTAACCACATATTTCATTATTGCATTAGTTGCAACCAGTGTGCCCAGTTATATACATGTTGACTATACACTTCACATTACAGGTTTGAAGATGAGCGTTTACATGTGCCAAGCAGCTAAGCTGATAAAAACATGTACTGTAGCTCTAGTGCTACCGGTACATTGTTACAAACAAGCATACAAGTTAAAATTCTTAATAAATTCAGTTTGATTCCTGCACTCAACTATTTGTGTTCTGCCTTGTGCAACTGCATTTGTTTGTGTAATCTGAACTCCTGGCAACAAATATCACACTTGAAATACTTCACTCCTGTGTGCCCTGTCATATGTTGACGAAAGTCGTTTACATTGTTGAAACCTTTATCGCACATGCTACAGTTGTACTTGAAGCTTCCAAGATGAGCCTTAACATGCTGTTTCAGGTTTCTTGTGTACGAGAAATTCTTGAAGCAAATTGGACACTGTGTTTGATCTTTCCCAATAACAATCTGGAATGTAATTAAAATATCAATTTAGCATAATGCAATGTCGTTTTCAGCTTCAGTTTCTCCAAATACGAATTTCCCTTTACTCAGTTGTTAATAATGTGCTTGACATAACAAGCATAACATGAAATCTTAATAATATTCGGTTGATGTTATCTCGCCTTGAACAATTCATAACAGTTCTAAACTCTACTGATATATTTTTCAAACGCACATATGAGCTAAAATTCTTAAAATAATAGTTTGGGATCATTCACAAATTACGTCAGCTCTCGGGGGGAGGGGGGGGGTCATGAATGTCTGGGCTGACGGGGGGGTCGGCACTGGCTGATGTCATATTTCAGCTTTTATCTCAGTTTTAAAAACCATTGAGATATTTTACCCGTCAAAAATATTCCAGATCATGCTTAACTATAATTTAACAGGTATAATTACCTTTAAAACAGACTTATTAAAAATACCAGTTAAATAGTTCCAAAGAAAGAATATAAAAAATAAATTTTAGGTTTATTAACACATCCTCAGCTAATAATGAAAAAATCAATATAATTTTATACTATAGTACCAGTTCAGGTTGCATGATGCATTAAAAATTAAGCATTAAAAAGATAAAAGTCCCGTAAAACTTTCTACATGAGAAGAATGATACAACTTTGCAAAAAGTGAAAGACTGATCTAATTTGTGAAGTATAGAAGTGAAAGGATTTGGAAAATGCATGAAGATAATATATTCGTTTTTTAGGATACATGCCATTGTTTTTTGGCGGCCACTGTGTCAATTCTGGCCGCAGCCTAGAATGAACACTTCTTTATCTTACATTATCATATGTATCATAATTTTTTATGCTTTGAAATATTTTTCGTTCACTTTTTGCAAGTTCGAATTTAAGCTCGTCACGAAGGCTGGCAAATACATCTTTTTGGAAAAGGGTGCACAGAACGCCAGAGTGGGGTTTCAAAAATGCAAATGCTCATGGGTATGCCGAAAGTGCCATAAAATGACATTTTGGGGGGTGGAAAAGAGGTATACAAGGACCTCCGCCTCCCGGCCACTGGGTCTTCTGGCTATGATGAAGTAGAAAAGCTGCATTTGTGAAGGTCCAGCATGAAATATCTCTTGCATAGGTACCATAAGATTTAAATTTAAAATTGATAAAATGATTGTTCGATTATATACAGCTGACATGTGCACCCATACAAAAAATGCTGATGTCAGCGGGGGGGGTGGGGTTGCAGCTGTGAAAAATAGCCAAATTTTGGCTGACGTAATTTGTGAACGATCCCTTTGATTCCTGCACTCAACTATTTATGTTCTTTCTTGTGCAATTGCATTTGATGGTGATATCTGAACTCCTTGTGACAAACGTTACACTTGAAATAGTTCAATCCGGTGTGAATAGTTAAATGCTGCTTCTTCGATGTGTTGCCTCCGAATCCTTTGCCGCAGAATTCACACTTATACTTGTATATGCCTTGGTGCTGTAGGATGTGGGTCTTCAAGTCTGTACGCTCCTTAATTGATTTGCTACAGATTGGACAGGTCTGGCAGTGTGCGTCAGGGAGCTGTAGCGTGAGCAAGTGTTGAGAAAATAGTGCATCCACTGCAGTCTACAACAAAAAATTGAGTCACCGTGTTCAACAAATCAATTTTTTAAAACATCAAATTTGTCCAGTCATGCACAAAATATAACATCTTTGCTCCCCTACATTATAAAGACTGATTATAGCAAGGTTTGACTGATGTTAAAATCACTGTCAGGGCTGCGTACTTTTTGAGATGTCAGCCCTGTGGTCCATGAACAGACTGTGCAGTGCTCATCTCTGCTATAATTGAAATCTCGCTAAATTTTCACAAGTAAGCAAAACCCCAAGTTCTACTTAAAACCAATGATTGGATATTTCTTATCTTATATCTTATCCTATATCTTTCTTATTTCTTATCTTATATCTTATATGATTGGATATTACTTAGAGTTTCATCTTTATTCACAAAGTCTACTGTGATTGTTTCACGGTTTCCAAAAAATCAATTCATTACATGTACTAATGTCTACAAGGAATGTTTATTCCACGATTGAGCCCAAGACAAAATGAGGACTCGATTTTCAATTAGCGCATTGGTTCTTCGGTGTCATGTTCGTCATCTGGTGGTAGGAGTCGTGGTTGCACAATTCGCTCTCTAAGCAGTTCTCTCAGTAAGTGTGCAGTGACGTGCTTCCAGCATGCGCTGCGACAGTTGAAGCCAGGCTCACAGTATTTGCAGTTGAATGGCTATGTGCCCCTGTGTATGTTCTGGTTGGGTTTAAGTACTTGAGCACTTGACATGTGCTTACCACCACACTCTTGGCAATTGTGAATGCCTCTTCTAGCTGGTACCTAAAACAGGCAGCAGCCATTGGCTAGTAGCAAGATCGGAATAAAAAACAAGATTTTTTGCATTAAAAAATCAAATATGCCAACTTAAGACTTTTATTCTAAAATGATTTGCACTTTTTCTTATCTTAGATCATGACGTTAATACAAAACAAGAAAATAACATTTAGTGGTTTATATTTCTACACTTCTTGGATATTTGTTTCCTTCAGATTTCCAAAAACTATCCGACTATTAATGAAACTCAAAAATAAAATGTTAAAAAACACAATATAATTTTATTGTCTGAAAATAAAAAATACCAAGTTATACCCATACATGCGTCAGGTGAATTATAATAAATGTAAGAGATAGCTAGTGAGATGTTCAAGTAGCTAATAACATGCTATGGCACTGGCAACCTATATTCTTTCAACTATCAAGCAGCACATAGGTTCACATTCTTAAAATATTCAGGCTGATCTAAGCACTCAGCTGTGTTCTTGCACCTTGTGCGCTTGCAGTTGTTTCTGGTATCTGAAGTCCTTGCCACAAACGTCACACTTGAAATAGTTCACGCGTGTGTGCCGAGTCGTGTGTTCCCAATAGGCGTTCACATTGAAGAAACCTTTACCACAAGTTTTACAGTTGTAGGTGAATTTTCCCATATGAGCATTCACATGTCGTTTCAGGTTTCTTGTCAAAGAGAAACTCTTGAAGCAAATTGGGCACTGCGTTTGATCCTTCCCGATAACGATCTGGAATGTAATTAAAATATCAATTTAGCATAATGCACTGTTATTTTCTGCTTCAGTTTCTCCAAATGCAAACTTTCCCTTTACTCAATTGTTCATAATGTGCCTTGACATAAAAGCATACAATACAAATTTTTTATAATATTCGCTTGATGTTATCTCCCCTTGTACAATTCATAATAGTTCTTAAATTCACCTGTATATTCTTTCAAACGCACATACGAGCTAAAATTCTTAACAAAATATTGTTTGATTCCTACACTCGACTATTTATGTTGTTCCTTGTGCAATTGCATTTGATGGTGATATCTGAACTCCTGGTGACAAACGTTACACTTGAAATAGTTCAATCCGGTGTGAAAAGTTAAATGCTGCTTCTTCGATGTGTTACTTGCGAATCCTTTACCGCAGAAGTCACACTTATACTTGTATATGCCTTGGTGCTGTAGGATGTGGATCTTCAAGTCCTTAATTGATTTGCCACAGATTGGACAGATCTGGCAGTGTGCGTCAGGGAGCTGTAGTGTGGCCATGTGTTGAGAAAATAGTGCATCCACTGCAGTCTACAACAAAAATTGAGTCACTATGTTCAACATATTGAGTTTTTTAAAACATCACATTCGTCCAGTCATGCACGTTGTACCACTAGTATTTGCACAAAATATAACACCTTTGCTACCCTACATTATAAGGCTGATTATAGCAGTGGCTGGCTGATGTTAAAAAAAGTCAGGCCTGCCTACTTTTTGTGATGATGTCAGCCCTGTGGTCCATGAACAACTGTGCAGTGCTCTTTCAGTTTGATTTGATGTCTGAAACTTTCCTCGCACAATTTACACTTGTAATAGTTCACTCCTGTGTGTAAAGTCAAATGCTCGAGGCGAGTCTTGTTACTACTGAAACCCTTCTGACAGTGCTCACAATGATACTGGTACACACCCTCGTGTGTCAACATGTGCCGCTTGAAGCCACTAGCTGTTGTAATGGTCTTTGAACACACAGGGCACATGAAAACACTCCCAGCACCAGAAGCCCTGGGACCGAAACTGATCTGCAAAAAAGTTGAGACTTGTAAGTCTTCAATAACTACATGTTCATACTAAGTCTATAATTACTATTACTACGGATATCTAAAATAACGTCCCTTATCCACATATGTGACGACAACCCTTCAGTAATTTGTTCCAAGAAATATTCAAAATACACATCAATTGCTAATCAACTTACTTCTTTCAATAAACGCAGCATGATAATTTCATTTTACGAAGTCATAGTCAGAATAAAATTCACACAAAACTGTTTTGAGCTTCTGATAAACATGAAAACATGTTCTGATGTCACAAAAAAATAGCACAAATTTGCGTCATTCTAATAAATGGCCTGTGTTGGCATAAAGATCCAATTCTCATTCACTTCCATTTCAAAATACACAATTTTCTGAGAAGAGTTCAGAAAATAATCAAATATTTATGAACATAAAGCATTGCATGTCTTTATTGTTCTTTAAATACAAACACAAGATATACATGTACATGTATTCAGAAAACATCAAATCAATCACATTCAGAGCATAACACAAGAAAATCACATTATCTTTCGTCATAAAGAATCGTATGAAATCAATTTTCCACTTAATATCATTAAATTAACACAACTTTGAAGGTTTCATCTCTTCTTGAAGAGATATCACATCACTGACAAACACAAGATGTACATGCATTCAGAAACCACCAAATCAATCTCATTCAGAGCATAACACAAGAAAATCACATAATCTTTCGTCATAAAGAATCATGTGAAATCAATTTTCCACTTAATATCATTAAATTAACACGACTTTATAAGTTTCATCTCTTCTTGAAGAGGTATCCAATCTCTATGAAAAGCTTTACTATCAATAAAATCTACATACATGTATACTCAATATGATTCAACGAGTAAATTTTTAGATTCCTCGCTTTTGTAGTTGTTCTTTCATACCCTGGTATTTGGAACCCATTCCCTTCATTATTCCATGTTATTATCAGAAATCCATAACATGGGCTTTTGATTGTATTTATTAACACCACTTCTCTTCCTGCCGTCAAACCGTAACTTCCGATTAACCGAATTGATTGCCAGTACAACGGGCCTTAAAATTTCCTTGTGCGACATATCGAAAGTCTTGGCTGTGCTGTCAAGAATGCTCGCAAACCTGTGACCAGTTGGGGACATGGGTGGATAGTTCACAGAGCCGAGAATGCTGCATTCGCGCAACCTCTCTTCCTTGCTGAACAGTCGTGACATGAGACGCGAGGCGTAGCGTCTATAGCTGCCTTGAGCAGACATAATCGCGTAGTTGTGATGCGTGGGGTCGAGTGAGAAGGTATTGTGGCGGCATAAGTCTAGGATATACTCCTGACTCAGAACCTACAATATACAATGCATATCTGTATTTGTAGGTGTTTGAAAAGCAAACAAAGTTCTGTATTTGAGTTGAAATACACACATGTATAGATGTCTGATACTAAAATCCTGCATCAGATGATCGATGGCTCATCAATGACAAAATCATCACGAAAAAGCAACACTTCTCGAAAGACAGTTTATGCAGCAACATACATTTATCCTACTTATATATGTTTTCTTATAAATGATAGATATGTCAGTTTACTGAATGTTAATAATCCCAGCCTGAGGTCTATAATCATGCTCACTCTGATTCATCTCTTACACAAATCACACTATAAACAATACCAAGTGACTTTAGAAACCCTCAGTAGTTTGGACATTTTTCCTTGTGTAAATGTCCTTATCTCAGAACATAATGTTTCTTGCATCAAATATTCTGGGTTTTTTTATATCACAGTTATCATTGTATTTTTGTTTGTTTCAATTATTTCATTTTTCACAGAAATATCAGGATATAGCAGATTATTTAATTGTAAGTTGTTTTCACATCCAAACCATATCAATGAAACATAACTTTAAAATCTTCCATCCCCGGAGAAGAAGCGAGACGGGTCTGTTTACTTACCATGACTTACCGTTCATCAGAACTTTACAATCATAATTGCGCTTTTGACTAGATTTGAGGGAAACAAAGATACAAGCGAAATCGACAACGTTTGCGTCATAGTTCTCAAGCATTGGCCACTTGGTAAATAAAAATGCGCAACTCCGTATTTCTTTAAATATATAATATTTGAAAATTTGCTGGCGCTATCCATCCTGCTCGGTGCTGCCCTTTTCTTCATAATCATCTGTGTGGTACGTCGGATCTTTATATGGATTATTGTTGGGAAAAAAGTATGTTACAAAATTTGCAGCAAAAGGGAAAATGCCCTGTACTTCCTCATAAGAACGATGAAACAGTGAAACGAGCACAGCTGCTTGTGGAAAAAAGAAAACTATCCATTATCGCGGAGATTCTACAAAAATTGAAAAAAAAAGCTCGCATTGGCGTCCAATCTTCTTGACAGTCAGACGAAAAATTCGTAAAATTTTTCTTATTTAAAAGAAAACAAAAACACCAAAGAATAACAACAACATTAAAAAAAAACACAATTCAATTTTATTCCAAATAAGGATAAAAATCAGTTTGGAGCACATTTTATTTCACAACTTTATTTTTCAATAATACATCAACATAGCCTGAAAATGAGAAGTAGCCTTCCACTTATCAACCTAACATGTCCCCTTCGATTTATGATCCACTTATAATAAAAGGTACTTCCTTACTGGCTTTGAAGAAACTCAAGATAAAAAATTCATGATGAGCCAGTAATAAAGTACAGAGAAAAGATGACTGACCTACCTGCTGGATTTCTCAGAGGCCTGTTTTGCTGGAGCAATGTCCACCAAAACAGCCAATCAGAGAGCCAGACGTCGCGCGGACCGGGGCGGGCACCCGGCTGATGCAACCATCAATCGGACACACCCAAATGTGGGCAGGCAACACGCACAATATTCAACTATACCCAGGGGCTTTTACACAAATCATTATTTCCATTGCATTTTAACGTCTAAAAATTTGAAACCTTTTTGTATTTTGGGTTTGGCCCCTTAAAATAGTAATTCAAAAGATTTAAATCAATCATCATTAGGTTGCATGTATATTCTGCCTGTTGAATCTTATTGCTTGCAGTCAATGAAAAACCCATTCATATGAAATCTAATTTGTATAATGTGAATTTTCGCATGTGTATTTGAATTATACTTCATCCTGTCTAGGCTGATAAAACTAAAACTCAAGTTGATAAAATATTAATGTGAATTCTGACAGATGAAAATTCAAGCTATTTCATGGACTTTTGTCCCTCAACAAATTGCCTGCCCACATTTTCCACGGCAATACCTAGATTTTGGGTAGCATATAACGAAAGCTGCCTGAATTTGATAAATTTAAAGGTCCATATTACATACTGCAATCTTTCTTGAAAATACTGCCTAGCACCATGTGCCACATCCTCGGCATAAATGTCAAAAACTACGAATGTCCATGATACACACTTCAAACATTGCTCAATATTTGCATGTTGCTTATGATTTTGCTACACGCTAGTATTTCACACTTCAAACATTCTGGGGTACCAGTTTCACTTGTTTGTTTGGTTGCATATTTTAAGCCTTTTCTGAAAGATTACTGTATATAACATTTGCTTGAAATTTTTTCTAGTGGCAGTCGTTATGTACTTATCCACGTAAAATCAACTATCACATGTTGACATAGAACATATCACCACGTAAGGAAATTTAGGGTGTTAAATGATTAAGGAAACTGAAAAATATTACAAGCATCAATAGTAGCTTTTTATATCCAAGGAATACTGGGGCAATTTAATTAAGTTATTATTTTTAATATCTGCATGTAGAAGACGGTATTCAATGATCCCTGTATAACTTTTTATATACTTAAGATAATAACTGTATAATATCGACTATAAAAATTCTGCTTAAAAACGATTTTCTTAAATAATATTATCATTTGTGTCAACTTCTTAAATAACTGTATTAGTTGTTCAACATAATAAGTTTGCATTAAATACAAGAAAGAGAGTGAACAACTTCCAAATTTTCTGATGTTCCGAACTTCACATGATACATATAGCTGTTAAACTGATATTTTAAATTATAAGATTTAATTTTCATAGACAATTACATTTCAAAATGCTAGCGTTCACTGTCCTTCTAAAGTTTGATGATGATTGCAGAGAATACCAGTTCATACAAACCGACACTGAAACATGTTTCAAGTTCTCAAGAACCACCATCATTGAGCAAGTGAAGCAATTGTGGATGGAACTCCCATCAAACATCTTGTAGATTATTGAGCTAGAAATATCAAACTATCGGAACTTTTTCCGCTCAACATTGAGCACCATTATTTGGAACATGCATAATTATCATTTTAACTTTCTCAAAGTACTTGGCGAAGTGACAGTAGAACTTTTCAAACACACTTATATGATGTTCAACTAACAATATTATATTATAACATGATTATCAACTTAATGTCTAACTTTCTCAACTGTGCGTTTGACTCCATTTTCATAAAAAAAATCACTGCTCTTTCTTATCTTTAATTACAACAGTAAGTAAACTCTGCAATCATCACCACTATTACTACGAACATAAAAAAGACCTTAACAAGTACACACCTGTTGACCACCGGGCGAGGGTTGGGGTTGACTTCCTGAGGTTGACGGTTGTTGTTGACTAGGTAGGCTTTGGTTGAGACTTTGGTTAAATGCTGACGGGTCCCAACTGGAGTTGTTGGGATCTCCGCCTTGAGGCGTGGCGTATAACTGTCCTTGCTGCGACATATCACCTAATATATTGTTCTGAGCACCAGGGTAATTTGAAAACGACGCATTGCTATAGTCTTGAGAACCACTAATCGAGCCAGGTTCGTCCTTAATAAACACTAAATCCTCTTCCGAGTCCGTATTTTCCTCTTTGATGTTCATTTTCTTCGCCGGTGGTTCGTTCGTGTCTACGCTGCTGGGTTGTGCAAAAGATCCTGTCGTGTCGTTTGTGTTGTCGTCGCCCTGATCGTCCGAAGCATCAGTCTTTTCTTTAGACTTTCTTCTCTTTTTCTTCTTTCGCTTCTTCGACTTGCTGTCGGTTTGGGTGCCGCCATCCGAGCCATCAGAACCACCACTGTCACTGTCACTCTTATAGCCGTCAGACTTAACGATCTCATTGATATTCACTAAAAACACTTGGTCACGGTCTAAGGTTATGCCCAGGAGACCTTCGATGCTGAACTCTTTGGTGTAGTGCAGGCCGTTTTTGCAGAGCAGAGACACAGTGTCTGCTATCAGCGTTCTCACGCGCTCTTGTTCAGGAGTGATCACCATTTTCAATTATAGGCAGCTTCACCTTGCGAATGCTGAAAAAATGAACAACCACAATCAATATCGGATAATAATTCTAACTTGTCAATGTTTATATATCAACACAATCAAATCCTTCAGCAAATACTCCATGGTTTCTAATAAATCCTTTTAGACTGTTTTTTTTTTACATATTATTTTTTTTACATATTATAGGCCTATGGCTCCTCTAACATGTAATTTAGTTTTTATAATGTATGCCGGCCTATACAGAGGGGGAAATGTACCTATTTTGAGATGTGATAATGCCCTTGATCAGGGTTCCCACAGATTTTGTTTGGCAAATTCCATGACTTTTCCATACAAATTTTCATTTCTCCAGAACTTTTTTATATACATCCAGGCCTGTAGCATTGCTACAGTGGTAGCAAGGGTTAGAAAAGTGAAGGGGGGGGGGAGGCACGGAAATGTATTGATGCGAGCTGAAACGGCATGCTCCCCTGGAAAACTTTAATTTCTGCAGCATATATGATGCAGAAGGGTTTGTGTCGATTCCAGCACATTCCATTCAAGGGGGGTCCGTGTGGGGTTTTTCCCCCCGGGAAAATTTTGAAAATTAGATACTCTGAGAACAATTCTGGTGCATTTTCAAGCCAAATAAAGATTTTTTTTTCCAAAAAAAAGTGAGGGGGCACTTTTTAATATTTTCTCTATTTCAGACCAAAATCTGGCAAAAAAGTGAGGGGGCACGTGCACCTCTGGCCCAGCCGCTTGCTACGGGCCTGACATCTATTCATTTAAATAGCAGTCATATAAGTCTAAAAATGCTTGAAAATAATCCAGTCCTGATAACACAAAGTTTGTTCATATAGTAACAAAATATTTAGTTGAGGTATTATCCTGCGTAGGTATCAAAATGTTTCCATTTTGTAAAATATTAAAAAATCTGCCCAAATAGTTAATAAATTATCAGTTGTACAAAATTCCATGACTTTTTGACAAAATCTCATTTTTCCATGACTCTTTTCAGACTCAGTGGGAACCCTGTTGATTGCTTGAGAAATAAGAAAGGGGGTAAATTTCCTTTGAAAATTTTGAGAATTTGAGAAATTGTAATATTGTGAAATGAGAAAGGTAAAAAATTGTCGAGAATGGCCTTGGTCTTGGATTTTTGCTGAGACTTGAGAAAAGGGGTACGGTATGTTCCCCTCTATTTCAGAAAACAGCACACTCAGTCAAAAACAACAAAATTTGTAGCTAATTATCAGAGGATTTTAAAGTACACAATAAACTATGGATTTGTAGTGGATTTTTATGGAAATAAACTGGCAGTTGTAATGAAAAATAAATATATAACGTAAATAAACACTTCGTTTTTTGATCGAAGACTCCAAGACCAAGAGAGCATTTTGAACACACCCAATAAGTTTTTTATATATAAATATATAGGCAGGGGAATACTGTGTTGTATGTGAAGTTTGAGTGTAACAAGGAATCACAGGTTGTTTTGTCAGGATTCTGCCAACTGCCTGCGGTTGTTCCTCTCCTAAATTCAGTTTTTGCCGCCATGCTAAAATAACCGTCACTTTACCGGTGACGCCATATTTGTAGCAACCTCGTGCGAAGGATATTATTTACCTTTAACCTGCGATTATGTTATTGTTACAACTTGCAGACCGACTCAGATTTACATTTCAGTGTCTATGAGCACAAATGTATTACCTGTCAAATGATTAGAGCTGTCGGGTATATAGATATCGTTATAAACGAACGATTTTTAACAAGCAAATATTTTAACTCCCAGGCACTGTAAATTAAATATGCTAATGAAGTGTCGCAAACGGCTGGCAAAATGTTCGGTTTGTATTGCAAGCAACAGTGGCGTCGTAAGGCGCACAGTAGAGGAACTATTTGTTTAGGTTGATCAGGTCTACTTCAAAAAGGTGTATTTAAAAAGTTTATTTTATTATCATTTTCTAGTGCTCTACTGCCATTTCTTTTCATCAATCATAAACAATTTTTTATTTTATTTTTTTAAAGCCAGTTTTCGAGATCTTCAGTTTCCTTTTCAATTTATTTTTCACTGTCATCCACATTGCATGCAATAAAATCAACATGAAGTTCAAAGTGTTAAGATGCAAAAATATTAATAGCACTTCAGTCTACATATGTATACACATCTAAAGAATGGTGTTACATATATATTTTAAACATCTATTTATTACTCTAAATATGTAGACCCCCCCTAGAGAGCATCAATCGCACTGCATAGAGTCGATGGATTTTCGCATGACGTGAGCTCCCCCGTGATGGAGGTCACCAAATTTCACGTCAGACATAAAATTTACGGTTTTAGCAATTGGTAATCTAATCACATAGAAAAGAAACCTTATTTTGAAATCAAAATTAATATTTACTGTGGTTATTTGACCGCTATATCAAACCTTTTACCAATATTACGTAGCCCACAGAGGGCAGTACTGAATAATTGAAGTTATATTGAATTTCTCACAGGTATCCCCAAGCCGAACAGATTTTCGATGAAAAATAACACTGTTAAATTTTCGCCCATAATCCTTAGACCACGCCCTTAAATTGAATCTTGCCAAGATGTAGCACACTGCTCCTTAGGTTGTTCCAGCAAGACTGGAGCCTGCCCGACCCAAAATGGAACAGATTTTCGATAAAAAATAACACAGTTAAATTTTCGCCGATATCCTTAGAAAGAGCCTATCGAAAATCGTGTGATTTTATTCATTTTTTGCTAGAGTGGCGTATGCTGTTTCGTAAGATTGTCCCAGCAAGATGAGCGTGCCCTTGACTCCTGGAACAGACTTTCGATGAAAAATAGCATTTAAAATTTAGCCTGATGATCCTTGAAATAAATTAACCATTAAAAGCGATATTATTCCCTTTTTGGTAGGGGATGAGTTGTAAAGTGTACCCTGGCTAACATGAGATGTACTGTAGGCTGCAGAGACAAAGCCAAGGAGACAGCCGTCCCCCACTATATAGGCTTCAGAACAGTGTAAATAATGCATCGATGGAGTAGATATGATGGGTGGTCACAGTGATTATTTTTGGACTATCCTGGCGTTTTTCATGTTTGCGTTCTGTGGACTGAAAGTCCCTTTGTTGTGAATGTTTGCATTATGTTAGCTGTAGGCAGTGAGCCATGAGCAGTGTGTATTTGGGAGAGAGCGCAGATTGATGTAGTTGATGTCCTAATGTTTGAATTTGTGTTGGTTGTGTACAGTGGGTAATTGCGTGAGAATGTGATTGTACTGGAAATAATGCCGTGGTGTTGTTATGATCATTACCTAGTGCTGTGTATGTTTAGATTGTATTGAGTGTTTTGAAATTTTGTTGAGTTATGGTTGGACTGAGTGTCCTTATGGTTTACTGTGTTGGTTGATTGTATTGAGTGTTTGAAATTTTTGTAGAGTTAATGACTGGACTGAGTGTCCGGATGTATGAACTGTGTTTATTGTGCACTGTGGGCAACTGTGTGGAAATGTGATTGTACTAATGTTGGGTTAGAATGTCCTGGTGTTGTTATATGTTTGAATTGCATTAGTGTGTGCAATGAGTCACCAGCTGTGGTGTTTGAAGTGAGATGTGATATGTTGTGAGTGGTGTAGTGGTGTATGATTTTAAGTTATTTTTTGATTGGGTAGATATGATTGGTGGACAGTGATTTTTTAGGCTATCCTGGTGTTATTCATGTTTGCGTTGTGTGGACTGACTGTCCTGGTGTTGTGAATGTTTGCATTGTGTTAGTAGTGGGCAGTGAGCTAATGTTTGAGTTTGTGTTGGTTGTGTACAATGGGTAATTGTGTGAAAATGTGATTGTACTAATGTCTAGACAGAATGCCCTGATGTTGTTATGATCATGACCTAGTGCTGTGGATGTTTGGAATGTATTGAGTGTTTGAAATTTTGTTGAGGTCTGGCTGGACTGAGTGTCCTGATGTTTGAACTGTGTTGGTTGTGCACAGTGGGCAACTGTGTGGAAATGTGATTGACCAAAAGTCTTGGTGGATATGTTTGTGTTATGTTGATTGTGTACAATGGATGATTATATGGTAATATTGTTGTCTAATGTTCTGGTGTTGTGTATGTTTGAATTGTTTTGCGTTTTGGGATTTTGTTGAGTTATGTGTGATTTTTCCAATGTAGTGGTTGTGTGAGTATGTGATTGTCCCGATGTGGGGACAGACTGTGCTGGTGCTGTGTCATGTTTACATTATGTTACCTATAAATAATGAGATGCATGTGGAGTACTATTATTGATGTAGTTGCTGGACTGAGTGTCCTGATGTTTGAACTGTGCTGTCAAGTAGGCGTCTCATTAGTCAAAGCACATGACACCATCCAATGTATGGAATTCATGCCATTTTTTGTACTAATGGCTAAAAGATATTCTTTTAATTTGAATTGATTAATGTGTGCAATTGTACAATTTGAAATACTGTGCTATGTTGTGGTGGTGTATGGTTTAATTATTTTATATGACATATGTTTTATATGGAACAAATAATTATGTGACTAACTGTTTTGAGAGGAGATGTGCATTTGTCATATTTTGTGTGGTGTAGGTAGAGGTGTGATTGAAAAGTGAAAAGACAAAAACTACAATGTTTTATTGTGAACTACTAGTTTATTTCTATACTGGTTAGTAATAAATATACAAAATAATTTGAGTCTACAATGTACACTACCCTGTGGTAGAAGACTTAGGAGGATGAGTAATGTATTTTTTTATGTACATATAATTGTCCATAAATATAGATTGAGGCACAGAGTATAAAGTTCTCTGTGGTAGGTCCTTGGGGGTAGATACCCTGCCCAGTTGGTGTATCCATGTCGCTATGGCCGAGCCGGCCTCAGGCCCTGGCAAGCAACTCCTCTGTGGCTCTATGCATAATTGCCTGGTACATAATGTTTATGAAGTCTGCTGCTCTCTCCTTGTTGAAGTGAACATTGAGTTTCTTGTTGTTACGGTCCTGAGGGTATGGGGGGTTAAAGGGCTTTTTTCTGAGCGTACCCGTTGGCCCTCCCGCTAGGTCCCTTATTCACCTGCTAGAACTGTTGTTGTTGTGCGGAAGGTGGGGTCTTCAGCTGCAAGTTTTAATGCAGCTTCCCATCTTTTCAGTGAGTTAAATTGTATTTTGGTCATGTCTTGAGGGAAGTTGGAAGTAAATATGAATAGTGTCGCCCCTTCAAAGGCTTCGTGTGCTGTGTTAATGAGTTGTGTTACTGCCTTTTGGGCTTGAGGATTGTTGGGGAGCTGGAAGTTTAGGACTCCAGCTTGGATGACAATATTGTGGACTGTGGTTCTCTCTTTGGTGTGTATGTTGCGATTGATGCATGACCTCAAGGCTTTGGTGATATGTGTGGTATTGCCCCCGGTATACATAGAATTTGTGTGTCTGGTGGGGATATCTTATGTTGCGCCATGCGCCGGCCATTTGAGTCACAGATGAGTAATGTGGTGGCGGCTGGAATGGGGAGACTTTGTGTTATAATTTTATCTTTGTTGAGAAGGTTAATTTTGGGGTCCGTGCATTTGAAGGCCGATGATATTGTAGGAGTGGTGTTTGGTTGATTGTGAGTGGTAGATTCTTGGTGTTGGTGAGTAGGTAGATTTTGTATAGTTGAATGTGTATCGTTGTTGGTGATTTGTGTTGTGAGAATTGTTTCCTCATCTGAGGAGGCATTAATAAAGTCTATAATGCATTGCCCGTCTGGTGAGGTTTCTGTATCAGGCTGTTGGGTGAGGTGTAGGTTTAGCTAGTTCGTGAGTTGACTGAGGTGTATTTCTTCCCCTAGAGCCAACTGAGCGTGATGTTGCTCCTGTAGAGTTTTGAGGTTGCTCAAGTCTGTGTGTGGTGAGTTGGGGGGAGGAGATTGGCTGGGCATCTCCGTGGATGTGGGTGTAGCAGCCCTGGTGGGGTTGCGTCTTTTGCGTTCTGGAGATTGGGATGGTGTTGTTTCTGAGAGTGGATTGTATGGTGGGGGAGAGTGAGTGGTGGTGAGTAAATGAAAAAACGGTTCTATCAACCTGCATTCTGTGCCTTTCTTGTGTTGTTTCAGTTTTGGGGTTTGGGTGTGTGCGGCGTGTGTGAATATTCAACCTGTATGCCTATGTCACTGGTGGAGGGTTTATCATACACAGGTTTTGGGGTTATATGTCCAGATGTGGTGGGGCTCTGGGTTCTGGAGAACAGTTCTACAGTGCCAGAGGGGCTAGGTGGTCTCTCAGGTTGGGCAGAGGTTATGTCGTCTGATGAGCTGAGTGACTCCATCGGAGTATGTTGGTTGGGTGATTTGTTGTTGTTGATCCTTTTAGAAGGGGGTGAGTCCAGGTCGAGCAGCTGGGGCTTGAGTGCTATGTCAGATCTGATTTTGTGACGGGGGGCTTATCTAGTTGATGCTCGTGAGTTTGGGGGATTGAGGTTGGGTTTGTGTGGTTGTTGGGGTGTTCGGGAGTGTTGGGCTGGTGGTGGGTATCGCTGGTGAGTACCAACGGTGTGGGCAGGGAGGCCTCGTCTGGGTTGCTCATTTGAGTGGGTGTGAGCATCACCCATGGGTCGCTGTTGCCTCTGGCGTGGATCTGCAATGTTGAAAATGGTAGAGTGGAGTTGGAATAATTCTTTGGTGTTGTGTTTGGTGGCATTTTGTGAATGGAGAGGATTTGTGGCAGAGGTGGATGAGTAATGAGTGGGTTATACTGAGTATGTATAGGGTGTGTATCTACCTTGACGTGTGAATTGTCCGCGGTGATGAGGTGCGGTAGATAATAGTGAGCTATTGGTATGTGTTGGATTGAACTTCTGGGTTATATGTGGTCCATGTCCATAGTGTGTGTGTGGGGGGGGGGGGGGTGGGGGAGTTGCAGCATGTGGATTGCATTTGATCCATGTGCATAATTTGCATATGGTGGTTGCACGTGGTGTGAGATATAGTGTGATTAGTTGATCTTTGGAGTGTGATGTGAAATGGGTTTGTGTAGTAGTGTGATTACCTCTAGATTGGTTGGTGTGTGGTTAGCTGCTGGTTCCAGCTTTGATCCTGTGGTTGTTGGAGGTAGTTGAGCGTCCTTTGTTGGATCAAGGGGCGGACACCGCTGCCTGGTGGCTGCCGTTGTTGGGTTTGATGTCCCCGTGGGGCTGTGTTGGTTTGGGCTACCGGGTCCCATGAGTATATAGGTGGGTGTACCTAGCTTTGTTAGGTCGTGGGCGACCCATTGATAGGCTGGAAAAAAGTTTCGGCTTTAGACCGTGCCTATCCTAAAATCGGTGATTTTTCTTGGTCTCGAAGCACGCTGCTCGTAAAGTTGTCGCAGCATGACTGGAGCCGGCCCTGACCTCCTGGAACAGATAGTAGATGAAAAATAACACTATTAAATTTTCTCCAATAATCCTCAGACCTCGCCTATCAAAAATCGGTCATGCAGGGACAACATTACCATAAACATAACATTGCCGCCAAATATCACAGATTTTTGATAGGCACGGTCTAAGGATTATCAGCTAATATTTAACAGTCTTAATTTTTATTGGAAATATGTTCTAGGTGGTCAGGGGAGGCTCCAGTCATGCTGGGACAACATTACGAGCAGTGTGCTCCACCCTAACGACGACGCCAATAATCATTGATTTTCAATAGGCACAGTCTAAGGATTATCAGCTAAAATTTAACGGTGTTATTTTTCATTCGAAATCTGTTCCAGGGGTTTCGAGCAGGCTACAGTCATGGCGGGACAACATTACAAGCAGTGCCGCCAAAAAATCACCGATTTTCGATC
>CM032665.1:37682969-37711859 GCA_019095985.1 Streblospio benedicti | reverse complement strand
TGTCCTCTAAGCTTCAGAGATACTTCCAGACAACCTCAGTGGCCACGTGGCGTGGAGACCTTTTCAACCCTAGCTTCTCATTGAATGGACCTCCTTCCGTTGGTCCTTCCATTCACCTCGTCCATCAGGTGGGCTGACACTACTGCACCTTCACTCGCCAAAAAAATTGGTGGCTTGAGGATTGCCCGCCTGCTAACACTGAAGGAACTGGCCCGTGGACGTCTTACCACTTTCCTTTCGGGAAGGGAATTTCACTGTTTGTGGTGCGGCATGTAAAGTTCCCCAGTTGCATTCTTCGTACAACTAAGGGGTGTGAGTTTGCCTTCTTTCTTGGACCCTTTTATAGAGTTGAGGTTGACATCGTTGATGGGCAAGTGGTTTTGCTCCTCCATGACCCAGTCGCTCCTTCATGACAGTAGCATCCCGGGAAAGTGAATTTTTTGCCTTGGGCGGGGAGGGGGCGGGGGGGGGGGCACATACGTGTGCCGAACGGCAACGTGCCATTTGCTTGATAGTTTTCTGTTAGCTAAACCCATCCTGACGCATAGGTATCAAACTAGTATCAAATAGGTATCAAACAGATCCTAAAAAGGACATATGGCAACTAATATGATGTGGGTTTATGTGCGCCGAACGGCGGCAGTCCATTGCTGTGGGTTTTCCGCCTAACAAGGAACAATTTGCCTGCCCTACATTGGTGTCTGATCAACGATTAGAGAACTGAAGCATAGTGCTTCTTTTCTGAGTATATTGTGTACGGAGATAATTTGATATAGTTTGCTCAAATAATCAACAAAATATTTAGGTATCATGCTGTCACCAATAGCGGCCATTTTGGCAGTTAAAATTTTAGGCACTGGCAGAACTTTGCCTGCAGTCATAAAAGTTAAATTTGATTCCAAAATGAGCCAAAAACTATAGAGCCACACAGCAGTCTCAACAAATTAGTAACCTTAGTAACCTTGAGTAATTAAAATCTTTTGGTCTTTCCGATTCTTTCTATATTCCCTGTGACCTTCAATTTATCAGGCTTCCGAAATTATGTACAGTAATTAAATGTAAGCAACACTTGCTGTTGACAGACAACTTTTCCTGAAGCGACTTCAATGAGACGCTGCCACTGGACCCACAGCTTGTACTCATGAGATCCCATTGTCAAATGCTTTTGTTAATTACTTGTTAATTAATAAGAAAGAACAAGGTGTAAATTTCTGCAACTGGCTTGATATAATATGATATAAATGAGTTAACAAAATATAGACGAAAATATTTTTATTTATTGCCAACTCTGCATTTACTTCTAAACCTTTCAGTTCATAATTTTGGATTTCAGGTGATTAAAAATAACACAACACATCTTCCTATGTAATAACATTTCAATAAGTTACCAAGGATAGAATAATTTTGCTCATTATCATTTCTTAATATATTTGTTCATAATCATATCCTAATTATTCTACAACGCATTGTGGCAAAAGCCTGAAAAAAGATACACAACAAATCTAAGTAATCTCAGTGCACTTTGCATTCTGTAACAAATATATACATGCATAATTCAGAATGGAGGAAACAACCACACAATATGTATTGTACAATATTCTACATTACAAATAATCAAAATAGCATAGAAATGCTTGGAACGTTTTTAATCTCGACGAATCTTTGACATAATACATCAAAAATATTACCTCAACATTTATAAATCTATAATACATGTGAAAAATAGTGCTTATTAAATGCTTGATATCTGACTCGATTTGTTCATGATATACAAAATGCTTCAATAGTAAACGATTAATGGCAATGGTATCAGGAATAAGATATCTTATCTTATTCCTGATGGTATATATCACATCTTAAAACCCGCATTCATAATTCCCAGGACAAATTACTTGCACTGGTGAATAGGGCTTATACAAAAAACATTTTAATTTCTAATATTTACGATTTATCATTTGAAAAACAATACATTTCTGATGGCAAAATTGTTCAAAATTAACTGGATTTTACAAATTACCAAATTCAAGTGAAAGCGTTTTGCTGAATTCGCTTATCTGTAAGGTTAGGTGGCTTTTATGGCCAGATAAGCTCAAATTTCATATCAAAATCTGAAAACTTATAAAAAAAACTTATAAAAGAAATAATGAATGCTTTTTCTCACATAATCATATGCTCCTCTTCACATCAGAAGCACTGAACATATATCCCTTGATTGTGTTTTGTCGAGAATTATTTGATTTGTATCCATTAAACTGGAATGTTATTTGATTTCCTATTATGCTGTAGATAGTTTCGGTTTAGAGTATTCTATACCTTAAAATCATCGAGAAAATTGAAAGCTGCCTTTTACTAAAACACAAGGCCACATCAAGATAACAAAATCGGATGATTTACACCAAACATGTAACACAGATTTAAAGGCAGACACAAGATTTATTATTGTAGACCAAGTGTTCCAGTTATGGGCACATCCTACATAGGGTTGATTATTTACGTATATCTCAATGGCTCATGGAACACACACGTTTGACATAAAAATAGAACATAGTCAGAGATAACAATCTAGAGATTAATTGGTCATATGTTTACTTCATGAAAAAATAAGTCTTAATATATACATTTCCTCATGAACATTCGTTACAGTAGTCACAACTGCACCTCGTGACCTGCCCATAACTAGAGCAATCTTTGTAAGGTCGAATGTAAACAGGTGGAAACATGATAGAACATAGATTATATTTTAATAATCTGGTAAAATATTTCATATATTTCTATTATTTATGACAAAATAGCATAAGAATTGCATCACGTCGTAAACTGCCCATAACTGGAACACTTGCTCTACAAGTTACTTGTCAGGAAAAAACTGCACAAATAAAATTGCTTGCCAGAAAAAAAAATTATCATAATTTATCTTTCAAGAATCACAACCCAACATTCTTTTTGGAAATAAAAAAAAATCTTTTGATTTTGCTTTTTAAAAAAAACACAAAAAACCCCAGTCAATGTCAATCATTGCTCTTGATTTTAATAAGCAGTAAACAAGATGTAATATTCAGTGTAACTTGAGTTCACACAAATTTCAATCTAATGACTCTTTTAAGACAGCATAAAGTCATGCCCGTATACATGACTTTTTATGATACATGTATTTTACCACATTTACGAGTGTAATTGTTTTAAAGCGTATGCAACCTTTAATGTATTCAGTGTCTCATTGGTTGATGTCGACCTAATATTATTCTATATTGAATGTATTTTTTAAAAAATTTAATCCTGAAAAATATTGTGTGACACGTTAATAACCTATTAATCAATCAATCACTCAAATTTCAATCTAATGGCTCATTTAGAGAGCATAAAGTCATGCCCATACACTATCTACATCCTTTGGTCCCATTTGCCCTATCTATAAAAAAGAAAACTCATTTCCGATTTGTTGATATGAAAGATGAAGTGTTCATTAATGATTGAGAATGAGAAAAAATGGAAATTTTGTAAACAAATGTAAGTCAGATTTGTTTAAGTAAATGCAGTCTTAGTGGCACCAGACCTTTGAAATCGACAACGATATTTTTCGCAGTCCGTTCTTTTCCCTCCATTTCAAATATCAAAAAAGGGATCATTCTTTCCATGGCCACAATAACTGTTCAGTCTGGACAAACTACTCTGGATACTATTACAGATAGTCTCGACCAGTCCTGCAGTATATATGCTATAATGACAGATTCTAGTGACACAATCCTTGACCACATCACACCACTGCTGGTGCTGCTGCTGCTGGCGACCAATAAAAGCTATATCTCCAGAGCACTATATAATAATGAATAAGGAAGACAAATCAGCGAGTGAAAATTGACTACTGTGAGCCGCTATATCCCGTTGCTGCTGTTGCTTGGGAAGCATCACCCACGGCGTCAATTACTGCTGCTGCTGGCTGCTGCTGCTGGCTGCTGCTGCTGCTGCTGCTGCTGCTGCTGCTGCTGCCTACTGTGAGCGACTATATGCTCCCGCTGCTTCTGGGGACGACGCATCCCCGACGGCGTCCGCTGCTGGCTGCTGCTGTGACGCTGCTGTCGCTGCTGACTGTGGTCGGGGTGCGGGGCTGCTGTGAGCGGTGGGCTGCGGCAGCGGTGACTCCGCGGAGGTGGTGGAGCCTGCGGGCCCCGCGGTGGTGTGGTGCGGCAGCTCCAGCTCATCCAGCGGGTCGGACGAGGAGCACGAGAACGACGACAGGTTGTGACCGTCCGACGACGACGACAGTGCCACCTGACAGCGACGATACACAATTACAGTATACCCCCGTATTAAGACTCGTGCTTACCAACAAATACATGATGTTCACGCTTTTCAGTACTGTATCCCCAAGTATTAAAACAAGTGCTTACAATCTAAGGTGTGCTTAGCTTTCGAATATAAACATATATGCCAATACATAGATAAGTCATTTTTTTCTAAATTATTGACGGCTACAACAGTCTTGAACCTTCTCAGGTGATCAAAAAAACTTGGAAATGAAATCATTTACCTCAATAAATTCCATACTTGCATGCATAGTGGCATGTTTTGTGCAGTTATCGAAGCTCCGATATGTTTTTAATTTTTCTATTACCGTATCACTATGCAATAAGGCACCAAGCTCACAACCAAAACATACCACATTTTAAGTGCTTTTGGTAGCAAGTGGATGCTCTTGTTTTAAAAAAGCAGGGCCATTTATACTATGATAGGTAGAGATCCTTAGAGCCAGTAAAATAAAAATATATCATTTCATTTGCTGCTTGATTTTATACAATTTTTCTTAAAAAATTATTTGTTATCATATATAAACAAATGAGCATATCATCAAAATGAAAGCGCATCGTAAATACAAGCTTAGGGTGCTTTAATGCATGGGGATACAATAATGATTAAGAAGAAAAGTAGACTAAAGTAGGTCTAGATAATTTCCATACACAAATCTTTTCAATATTTTGTTAAAATTACATTTTTATTTATATCAATATTTCATGCGATGAACATGTATAATATGCATTATTAATTCATTTTCTATATATGTAGATTTTAAATGTCATTGTCATACTGACTGTTAGTTGCCCACAAAATCTTATTTTATCTTATCTAGCCTATGCATGTACATTCATCGATAATAATCTTCAACCTACCTCATCTTCTGTAAAGTAAGGGTGCCTCAAAGCATCAAATGCTGATATTCTCGTTGATTGGTTGAAACTTAACATTTTCTAGAGAAGAGGTAAAATACATCATTAGTATACAGTTAATCCAACTCAAAAAACTATTAACATACATGTAGTCTATTGATATTGATTGTACCATTTGTACAAGTCACTCTTCCCTGCTTTTCAGCAAGGTGGGAGGTGGGGGTTGGGTTGGTCATTATAACGGCACCACAACAGAAACGCTGTTTCCCCTCAGCTTATATATTAAATTCATGTATAACACATGAGCATGCTACCGCTGAACACATAAAAATAGTTTGAAATTAATTCCCTTCAAGTATAACATTTAACATTGAGGTACATTGCAAATCTATGTAAAAGACTGTAAGATTCGAAACAGTTTTTGTAAATCTGAATATGAAATATCATATATACAATAAGCCTGCTCATTCAATGCTTAATATGCATATGTCTAGTAAAGTAGATTTTCAATCACATAAGATGCTTGTAAATGAATTTGTGGCCATAGGATATTCACTATTAGTCCTGACAGGGCGCACATTTGTTTAGCCAAATGACAAACATTCGGTTACCTCCAGCAGGTCCATAGCAACTGGCTCCATTTCTGGAATGAGCCGTTGCCATGGCACCGGTGGCGTGTTGTGGAAGGACGAGCGAGGGAGAGAAACGTTGTCCGGCCATGCATCTTCAGATGGCAGTCCGCGCAACCTACAGACACGCACGAAGCAAAAACACATATCATTTGGTCATTTAAATAGACCACTCCATTGATAGAATTTTTTAATAAAACATCCAAGTCAAACAGATACACCTCTCTAATCTGATCAAAATTGAAGAATATGCTAGTAAGGGGGAGAAATAAAAACCAAAACAAAGTACTCACTCGAATATTTTGTTGAGTTGATCAATCTCTGATTGTCCACAGAATAAAGGTCTGGAAAAAATAACCGCTGCTGAATTTGACTTCAATATCTATTTAACTTATTCTTTTAAAAAATACATATACCCTATGATTCATAGGCAATCAAATAATTAGAAATTAATGATAATTACTAGCATAAATTTTTCTTAGCATTGACTGCTCTTGGATTTATTGTGAGATGGTGAAACCTCATCAAATAATTAGACTATTACATTGTATGAGGTCTGCATTCTATATGCATCTATCCTATGAAATATATACACTTCAAGTTTTGTATGCAATATATAAATTTATTAGTCACCAAGAATTATGGCACTTATTTGGTGTCATAGGCAAAGACAAAAGCTTGAATATAGATGCCTGAAAACACTTGCATGCTAAATAAAATGAACAAAAACCATTTCCATTTTGTTGACAAGGTGAAACAAAATGGCCGAGCAGAATAGGATCACATAACAGCAAATAAATAAAAAGGAAAACATCATACATAAATCCCTGGACTAGTGAAAGTAAAACAAGAGTTCCAGAATAGTGGTTAAGTACATTAATACTGAATTTGTATTTTGTTTTATATGCCACTGGTACTGTTTCTTCTCTAAATGAAAAGAAAAGAATTTCTAGATTACATATATTTTTACCTTTTGAACCGTACAACCACTATCTAGTATCTACTGGTAAAGCTTATAACATATTACCTAGCTCTCTTTCTATAGCATGGTTTTTACAATGTGATGCATTGACTGTAGCATGTCGCAAATTAATATACTGAAAACCCACACAATAAATGATCATGCTCAATTTTCTTAGCAAAAATACTGCTTTCCAACATCAAACCAATGTAGATGTACTGGTTTAACTAATAGCAGGGTTTATCAGACAGCAATCTAACAGACCCTGATACAATCCAAGACTTCTCTTCATGAGTGATTGACATGCCCACAACATTAATTCATGCATTTCTTACCAACAATTTCTTAGCGTTATACCCAGGTAGAACTAGTAATTAATCGACAATTTCATGGTTAGACTAAACGAAACAACACATACATCATAATAAGAATAGAAAAAGTATAAATATTTAAATATCTTAAAATGTTGAATATTTTTATCCACAACTGACCGATTGAATTGATATTACAAGGTCAGCGATTTTTAGCAGATATATAAACATTTAAATAGCAAATATATGGCTATGAGAAACAGAATTCTAATGGACAGTTGTACGAAGTGATTCACCTAAGCGTGTTTTAACATCGCTAGGTATTAAAAGCGGACTGTGGTAAAGATATCAAGCCTTTCCAAACAGATCCATAAATATCAAAATTTAGAGCAAGTTTAGTTCGTATATATATATAAAACATTACTTCTTCAAATAAGAGCATACTATCAAATATATCAGCCATCTTTCCTCAGTGAAGAATGCATCACTGGTCAGACGACACGATTGAACCACCAACATAATCATTATCACATAAACAAAAACTGTCATTAGAAGCGTTTGAATATATGAAACTCTTCTATATCAGATCAGAAGTGATCATAAGGAAGGTTATTTGTTTTGGTTTAAACACATTTTATTTCAAAAATGAAAAAGGATTCGGCATGGCAAAATGCAACTTGAGCCGTCTCCATGATTGTTTTGATCGGCCAGTCCTTACTTGCGCGTGTGGAGCTCCGCAAAGATGCATCCGCAGCTCCAGAGGTCGACAGCGGTGCAGTACTGATCCTGCAGAAGCACCTCCGGCGACCGGTACCACAGCGTCACCACCTACACCATGGAAACAGCAACAGCATTAATTGTGTGACATTGACAATGGATTTTAGATCATGCACAAATCATCTGACCTCTGAAATGTTTCACCAGAGATTGGATTATCAGAATTAATTAATTTATGTGACCTAATTCTTAATTTAACCTTTATATCGTGATTGTTTATATGTAGACTATTTAAACCAGCAGGATAGATACATGTACTTCTATTTGTGTTTTATAAGCACAGAAAAGTGCAAACTGACAGTCTGCAAATCTTCAGCAATGCTCGGATTGATCACTTGACCTCAGTCAAATCCTGAGATTAACAGCCTGTGATTGGTCAGAATTTTTAATGAGAATAGTTATGCGTCAGAGGTCTCTTCAGGACATCATATACTCAGTGTTGAGTACTTACCACGGAGGTGAGCGCCATCTGGAAGGCGTAGACGCGCGCGAGCCCGAAGTCGGCGAGCTTGACCTTGCCCCCGCCGGTGACCAGCACGTTCTGGGGCTTGAGGTCGCGGTGCACGATGCGGTTGCTGTGCAGGAAGTCCACGCCCGCCAGCATCTGCTGCTGCAGGTCCTACACAGCAGACGACATCTTGGTAAGTCTCGGTATATAAACAGTTCTTGGAGCTGCTCGTACTGTATCATATTAAAACAGAATAGAGTACAGTAGAACCTCCCATTAAGACCACATAGATCTATATTGACCAATGTCAAGTGACGTCATACGCTATATGCGTGCGCAGCCTGGACCCAGAAGATATACCAGTGTCACAAAACATCGTGTATATTAGTCATTTTGAAGATGGTATTATTGTGCTCTATGGTCCTAAATGTAAATGTAAAAGTGATGGTTTATAGTCATGATTCTAGTGCTCTCACGACTATACATTTTACACCAGGTCACATCCTTGTCACACTATATCTTTCTCAACTCCCTGGCTGGGGAGCATACAGCATATCGCTACCGTACTCCTTAGTGCAGACATGCTAGTCACTCACATATGCGTTCACTCACCTGACCTGTACCTATTCAACATGTAGGCACCATGGAGCAGTGCGCAACCTGTTAGTGGTAGGTTTGCTCAACACCCACCACCAGACCTGATCGGGAATCGAAGGTCACGAGTCCAACTCGCAATAGTATCAACTCAGCCACGTAAGCACACAGCAATCAGACGACATTTTGTTAAGTTTCAGTGTATAAACAGTTCTTGGAGCTGCTCGTACCATATCATATGAAAACAGAATAGAGTACAGTACAACCTTCAATTAGGACCACCTCTATATTGAGACCACCTCTATAAGACCACTTTTCACGGTCCCAAACCATCATAAAGCTACCAAAATGAACCTCTGCGTAGAGATCACCTATCTCTTGAGACCACCTAACAGTGGTCCCAAAGGCGGTCCTAATAGAGGTTCTACTGTATAAGGTTAAAAAGGTACGAAAATTTTAGCATCATGGATGCTTTGAGAAAGGATCAATGATGCGCAAAAATTTGTGGTTGAATAAAACTTTTGCACCTTTTCAACCTTATACTCTATTCTGTTTTTATAAGTCTCACTGTATTACATTTGTAAACAGAGCATTGTTGAGATTTAATAAGCGCAATGCAATAACAGCAATTACGGCCATCCAAAAACAATGGCTATTACCATCAACCAACTCTGACGACAGCAATTTTCCTGGTCGATTCAAGTGTTTCGTTTCTTGTGATTATCAACCAAAGGATGATGTGTTTTGATACCCAAACTGTGGTTATATATTGGACATGTTACAACCAAGGGGTTGTGTAAAGATTAATACTGCAATTTCTGGGTAAATGACCATTCTATTTTTCACATGGAGGTAGACCGTAATGGCTCATTCTGGTGAATGGTAATGATCTTATTCTTTATCCATGTACCTGTCGAGCACGACTGACACAGATTGGTCAATGCTTATGTGGTGGTGGGCAGTAATGCTCAGTATCAAACGGTGATAAGCAGTTTTTTTTCATAAAATAATGATTTGTATTCATTTTGACATTGTACAAGACTCTGAAAAGTCCTACTCATACGCTTCTTTTCTTGACTAGAAGACTGGAACTGATGTTCCAGAGGACATTTTGCCTCCTTCAGGCTTGAATGGAGATTCCAACCTGTGCACTTTGCCATGGAAGCCTGAAGCAGGATTCTGGAAGAATCTCCTCCAAAATATCGCTTAAAACGAGAAAAGAAGCAGCTGAGTAGGATTTTTAACCCTTCTTGTCTGATAAGTAGTTTACTGATGAACAATTTTGACATTAAATTTGCTGCAATGTGGAACATTCATATCAGTAAAAATACATAGATCATAGTAGAAGGTAATTCAATAGCTGCCTCAATATGCAGAATACGTTCAGGGGAGTTTCTACAGAAGTACAAATGTGTCAATCATATGGCACTACATTCTAATCCTTAAAGCATATCACATATCTGTGTGATTGTTAAATGAACAGAATCTGATATGTGGATGGACAGCTGGTAAAGCAGGATGATGGCAATGTAGATAAATGCCTTATCAAACACAAATACTGGAAATTTGATCAAATCACCACTACACAGTGCACCCAATTAAGTGCAGCTTAAAATCTGTCTGCTCCAACCACATTTAGAAAACAACCTTGTGGCTATAGATATATTGGAATTAAAGGACTTGGTTTTAATTATTGACATTAGAGAGTCCTCTAATGTCAACATTATGGTCACTTAGGCTATAATGGTGTTAAACACATTCCATATTCAATATGATCTATGTAATAAGATCGCATATCAATATTACATATGTACGGTAGCACTTCTACTAATAACGTCCAAACATTCCAAGCATGCCTCATCCACTAAGATCACGAACTGTCGCACTACAAATTGCCATTTATAATAAAGTTTGCATGAAGTACAGTAGAACCTCCAATTAAGATCACCTCTCTATTGAGACCACCTCTACAATAAGACCACTTTTAACGGGCCCAAACCTTCATAAAGCTACCAAAATGAACCTCTGTATAGAGACCACCTCTCTATTGAGACCACCTAACACTGGTCCCACAGGTGGTCAGCCTAATAGAGAGGTTCTACTGTATACAATACATACATGTACGTACATTTCAATGGATTGATAGTAAAATCTCTAAGAAAACTATTTGAAGGTTCACGCCAAGTAGAGTATTCACTATTGCACATTAAGAAAACACAGATTCGTTCTCTCAATTCAGTTATGTCTTTGAATAGGTAGCACTTAGTTAATCAGCATATTACCGTTTACGACCATCCAAGCGCCCAGGGCAGTTAAATTGAAATTTTCTCAAACTAGGGGGTGGGCCGTTACATGCATTTACTACATAATTCTGAAAGATATTTAAGAAAAAGAGGGGGGGGGGCTGTTACACGAGGGTGGATACTTGGATGGTCATATACGGTATATTGTTTTGATTAGATACAATCAGAAATTGATCAATAATTTCTGATATGCAATTTAATATACCATTTATCAATAAAATAATTCGTTATTTGAAGATTATCGCCAATAATCAAGAAAGTAGAATCTCTCTATTGGGACCACCTTTGAGACCAGAGTTAGGTGGTCTCAATAGAGATGTGGTCTCTATACAGAGGCTCATTTCGGTAGCTAAAGGAATGTTTGGGACTGTGAAAAGTGGTCTTATTACAGAGGTGGTTTCAATAGAGGTGGTCTTAATTGGAGGTTCTAATGTATATAACATTCACATACTTATATTCATTAAAAAAGCTATTGAGAGTAAGATTATCATTCATAAATCTTCATTCATAAAATAACAGAGAAGAGATCTGGTTTCCTTCTTCTATAAAAAAAAGCCATATTAGTACATATAGTATACTACACCATTTACGATTTGTGCTTTTTCTATGTATAATGTGTATGAGAGATTTAACAATATTTCTTTTTGTATCTAGACTTGAGCAAATTATTAATGCTTTTGTTTTAACCAGTGTGTCACACTGTGGCTGCAGCTTTTCAGCCATCGAAATTCAGACTACTAGTATTTCAAAAACATATAAAAAAAATTAAACTTCCCTGGGACACAAAACTAAACTAAACTCTACAAAAACACCAACAACTGTGAGTGCATTTGCATCACCCATCTGTGGTAGTATTGTACTGTATATTATTGCATTCATCATACATACAAAACAAAGCTTTCTGCAGTAGGCTACTAAGCATGGTTTTCACGTTAATCCACGTCAATATGAACAAAATTCGACCATCTATATTCACCTCCAGACACGGAACACATTGCTCATTACACTGCCTGATTTCTACTTTTCATGGAAACACACGTAAATATGTGTTAGCCATAAGGTATCGTAGATAAATTCTAATTCCAAATGAGCCAGCGGGTGCTATGAAAAGCTATACAAACAATAACAATTTCAGCTATAAAAAGCTATAATAACAATAACAATTTCATATAATTATGCATTATTAATTAAAACAGGAGAGCAGCTGTTATGTACAGTTTCTCAGGCCGGCACAGTAGCTGATCAAAGCACAGATCATCTGTTCGAACTGTCGACAGTTACGTTGAATTTAACAGGTCTTTATCAAACAAATGTGTCAAGAGCAGGTTCGAATCACTTGGTGGTGATTTCAATGACAGAACTAGCTATAACTTTTAGTCATAAATCACCCCATTGTCGTACTTCTCAAAATTGCTATTTCTCGTTGGCATAAATTTAGTGATCAACATACTACATGTACATAATACAGTACGAATTATACCATTTCATAGGGTAAACTTAAAACAACATATGAAACTTAGTCTATAACGTCTTAAAAAGTATAACAAGTGTACACATAAAACTGTCACTTAAATTAAATTTCTTGCTATACGTTTGAGAGATTTATGATAAATGCACAGTTACCGCTGAGGCAGATTAGAATGTTTTTTGACGTCAGAAGATTTGCAGGCAAATACCATAGTAGAAACATATTTGCTGATCTTATTAGTCTAGTCTAAGAAGACCCGTGATTTTAATGCACTCAAACTTAAATTAACTTCTGTTCAGTCAGCTGATGTTTAAAGAAATGTCTGTAAAGTGACATGTAAAAGTGAATGCCAAGGTGAGGCAACTTCAGGAATTCAAAGCAACTAGAAAAATTGAAGATGAGCGCTGTCACTGAATTCAAATGTTTGTGTTTTCTTTTGATGATAATGCAACTTGCACATTATAATGTGTATTTAATTAAGCCCTGAAATTAACCACGAGCAAAGACTGAGAGTTTATGATTAGCTTGCACCTATTCAGAATATAAAAATATATCTCCTTTCAGGCTACCCCCCACACACACACCCCCCCCCAACACACATGCAAAAACACACTCCCGACAGCATGTTCATTACCACACAACAAATAGCTTCTTGTGGTTAGTCTTCTTTAGAATCAAATAAAACACTAGGACTAGGAGTCAGCCTTTTATACGACATATGCCATATTTTATAATACTGGGGAGCTACGTCTCAATGCTGGATATGAACATTCAATTATGGTGCTTTGATTAATTCAATTATAAACCTGTGTCATAAATCACGGTGTAATTTGGGTAATAATTTGTATAATCTAGGTTTGGAGTAGCATTTCTTTGAAAGATTGTATTCTGGAGTGGTCACTTCAAGTACGTAATCAAACAGATTTATTACAAAGTGTACATGCTCTGATCCTTACACCATTTTCAAATTAAAGACCTACTTCAAAGTTGCTATCGAAATTCTATACATTGATACCGATTAGAATCTAACCTCACTCATTTTTTAAAATGCATAAATGGCGTGTAATTAGTACTAAGGATGGTAGCAGAAAATGGTAAGAGGGGCAGGAAATACATGCTCTGATATGAACAGTATAAAATATTGTCAAATAAAAATCAACTTGGTTTCAAAATGACATTGACTTTTTGAACTAGGAAATATATTATTATTTGCAATTAATGCCACACTGTCCAAATTGAGAAATAATTAGGGCCTGTCCAAATAAGTTTAGGATTTGATTGATTGAATGATTGAATGAATGAATCATGAGACCTAGGACAACAAGTCAGGCTAGGACTGGCAATTTGGTGCCCTATGGTTGGAGGTTCGAATCCCACCAGAGGCTATGTGATATACCACTAACCTGACATGGAATCACAAGTCTCATGACATAATCATGTACATATAATTTTTTTTAAATGACTTGATACGTCACTTACCCGGATTCTATCTGGTCCGAGACCCGGGGAGGGACACTTCTCCAGGTATTGTGCGAGATCTTGATCAATGAACTCAAACACGAGCATGAGGCGCATCTCAGACGCTGAGCGCATCCCCGTCATCACCTCAAATAGTCTACAACACACAATGATTCATGACTATTAGCATTCTCATTTATTTTGGGCTTATTCAAATCACAAGTTATTGAAAATAACCCCTCATATCAAGACCCAAATTTTCTTTTTGTTCACGGCTTCAGCCAAGGAAAACATAACAAAATTGTAGCTTCAGCCATGTCAAATGTGCGATCTTATGATGCGTTCGCATGCTTCTTACGAACTCAGAAAGATATGAGCTTTGCATGTTATGGAAAATTCACTCGAACGGATGTTTCAAGTCATAGATCATGCAAGGTACCAGTCGGAAGCTCAGTCTACTAAAAATGTTTCGAGTTCACGACTGGTGCCTACGACTGGAAGTGCCCATCCAAGTGAATTTACCATTTGGGAAGTTCGTATTTTCGAGTTCAGAAATCAAACGCAGCAGAAGAGAGAAAAAAAAAACTTCTTGATTTTATTTTTGCAACATAAGTCTAACCGGCAACTTCTTCCAGTAACAGGCCATAACCCCTCAACCCATGGAGAGATATTGTAACACTCGATTACGTACAGTGTAAAACAAAGGATTCCTATTGTAGACCTACGATGGACTAAAGCAGAAAGGAAAGAAAAGAGGATATAATTCAGTAGAACCTCCAATTTAGACACCTCTCTATTATGACCACCTTGCTGACTCATGTCTTCATAAAGACTGCTACAAACCTCCATATAGAGACCACTGCTCGATGGAGACCATTTCTAAACCATCTTGTCTATTGATGTCTAGCTGTCTACTGATGTCACCCAAAAGGGTCAATTGGTTGGTCCTGATTTCATCGACCATCCTTTTTATTTGGCTTACACTCCATACACAATTATCAGTGGATGAAATCTACATCTTAATTTTAAAACACACACAAGTCACATACTGCAATTTTCCGAACTCTTTCACTCTCAACGTACATGTTTTCCTGTCATATAATAATAGTGAATTCATAATTTATTATGAGCTTTTTTTCAGTATGCAAGTACATTGTAAACTAAGCACTGTTCCTCTGTATGTAGGTCAACACCGTGCAAATATTATTACATTATGTTGATGTGAACAAAGTATGAATGATTTGTAACGTCAATCAAATTGGATCACACTCTGTAAACATTTTCCTTGTAATCACAAGAGAACAACTCTTATCGAAACAAATGTTGCAAACTATAATTTAAGCCACTCTGTATTCTGATGCATTATCACATTCCATTTGAACTATAAACAAGAATCCCTGTTGAGCGTCATGTTATTCAAACTGCTTATTAAGCTTTGGCAGTTAAATAGTACATATCTTTATAATAATTACCACAAGAAGGTCAATGATGTAAATGCAATCTTTCGTCATTGTTAAAATACAAAAGACTTGGATGTGATCTGTGAAAATGACCTTGTGCAAAATGTTATTGAGAATTCATAATGTTCAACTCAATTCACATGTATAATTCACATTATCGTATTAACTGTTCAATTCATTAAATTGTTATATTCTAATCTGTCTGTGAAAATCTTAAAGGTGTTTTAAAAACATCACATTCAATATGCATGCATGAAATTTAAATTTAAAAATATCTTATTATGGGTGGCAAGTTTAAAGAGGCTCATCACTCAACTCATGTAAACAGTGTACGAGGATGATGAGGGAAAGTTTTAGGCCTGTAGGACCTGCAACTTTGGAAAGTTGTAGGTGCTATCTTAAAGTTGCGAGTCCTCCAGAATGCACTAGCGGTGAGCGTCAAAGGCGTGAAGCTATGCTGGGGAGTTTGAGGAATTTGATAATGCATGTTATGCAGGAGTCTATCTTCAAAACAATTATTGAAATGAGTTATCTATGAACCTGATTAAATGTTGATGTGCAATAATAAATGATTGACTTTTCAAGTCATCAGATGATCGAAACTTGAAGTACTATGTATTAAAGATTCCCCAATTTAGAGTTCAAGATGAGATTTAGAAAACAGGCAACATTTGCTCTGTATACTCGATTGTAAAACCAAGTGTTGACAATGACTTCTGCATTAGAGGAACAAATTTGGATAATTCTTCAACCAATCTGTTCAATTGAGATAAAACACATAACACTGAGAGAAAATATATTTACTCGTTCAGAGGTTTTCATCAAAACAGAAGATCATGTTACATGTTCATAAGTCATTGATTGACAAACTCTATAGCGATTTCAACATATAATGAGTTGAAAACAAACATGTCGATTCTGATCTCTACTATAATATCACCATTATTGACGGACAGTCAATGAATTCAGACCCTTTAAACGGGGCTAAAATATACCCTAAAACTAACATAGTAATAGATTTCAACATATGGTGAGTTAAAAACAAACATGTCGATTCTGATCTCTCCTATAATTTTACCATTATTGATGGACAGTCAATATATGCAGACCCTTTAAACAGGGCTAAAGTATATCACAAAACTAACATAGTAATAGATATGATCTTTGCATACTTCTTAGCATGAGAATTCTTACTTTAATGTGTCTCTTTAAAAAGATCTTTGGATAAACTTTCTGTTACGAGGTCATAATACATATTTGCAAAATCTATGTATGTACTAGGAGGCAACCACATGGGAAATATATTTGTCAAGTCCTGACACAATGCTAGGTGTCCACCCGACTATGTTGTGTACTCACATGGCTGTGTTGAGTGCTCACCCGACTATGCTGGATGCTCACCTGACAATGTTCGGGTGCTCGAACTTCTCGAGTTGCTTGAGCATGGCGATCTCCCGGATTGTGGACATGGGCATTCCCTCCTCTGTGTTCGTGTTGATGCGGATCTTCTTGATGGCCACAAAGCGGCCCTCGTTCAGCATGTCTCGTGCCTGCAGCAGACACCGGCATCCATTTACTTCCATGATTCTAGATTTGCAATAATGTATCAATCCTACTGAATAGTACCAACTTGGAAATTATTTGTCTGTATAAAGTACAGTAGTCTCCCATTAAGACCACCTCTCTATTGAGACCACCTCTATAGTAAGACCACTTTTCATGGCCCCAAACCTTCATAAGCTACCAAAAATGAACCTCTGTATAAAGATCACCTCTCTATTGAGACTACCTAACACTGGTCCCCAAAGTGGTCTTAATAGAGAGGTTCTACTGTAATGCGTCTAATGGCGAAGATAAAATACCCCATCTGTAGCTGAGGATTGGTAAAAATCTTAAAACCCTATGATGACCATGCCTATATTGTCGGTCACTAAGCCCTCACCTTATATACCGTGCCATATGCGCCGTTGCCAATAACAGCAACAAAGTCATACGAGGACGCCTGCTGTGATGAGCCTGGGTTCATCATACGGTGCATCGCCATGGTGTTCATCGTGACACCCCGAGCAACAGCTGCCTGCTCCCCTCCACTACCGCGCCCTGACCCTAAAGCACATGGACGACTTTTAAATGGTATTCATAGTATTCGTTTAAAATAGTGATCATATGTTTCACAATACGGCTTTGTGTATGGATACAGTCAAATGGAAGCTTTTTACATGCTGGCTATAGACAAGATACATGTAGATGTTTATTTAAAACAGAAGGCTATTTACACCATGACTACCGTGGAGACATTGGCTAAATAAATGTTGTCTCTTGAGAACCGTTAGGTTGTCTCATTATAACCATAGATAACCACATGATTGATATATAACTGCATCTGGTTGCTGCTCCCCTGTACACCATGATGACTTTACAGTGCATATTAGCCATACCTCCCCATGATAGAAAGCAGCATCTATGATCTCTGTGCAGCAGGCATTATGCCCATTGTGACAGTGGTCCTGGCACTAGCTCTGTACAGATCAACCAGTCTACATAGCAATCACAATTGTCACCTTCCACCATCCTTCTTCACATAATACCTTAACCATGTGGAGGATGAGAAAATATTTTAGCAACTAATCCTTTTGACCAGTAGCAAATTTAGTCCATTTTGCACACGGATGGAGCATTTGTGCCAGGAGCATGTTTTTATGAAAGACGCGTAGATTTTGGACCGCTGCTCATCTTGCTGACTGTAACATTTTTCCACCTAATCTTGACCCTACATCACTTTGATCTGTTAAGTGCGGCTAATTGGGTGGTCGTCCTTTTAGTTCTAATTAATATATTTGTTAAACAAATATTATTATTCTACAATACAAAACATCTGGAGCGGCAGTCAGAAAATTCAGAAAAAAAAAAAGGTATCTAGAAAAAAGACGCTGCTTAACGTTTTTGAAAAAAGACATTAAAGAAAAAACAGCTAATTTAGAAAAATGAGAAAAACGCATATCACCCCATAATTTTTTGTCTGATTAAACAATGTGTTAATTATAATATATAAATTTTAAAATAAAATAAATCATAAAAATTTACTACCATAGATGACCATTCCAAATATATTCAAATTTCTTTGAACATCATCGTGGATAGAGGACGGTGTATTATGTGTGGATTGAATTAAAATTCAATTGTCGCTTCCAGTTGATTTGGCCACAATCACGGAGTCCCAATTTTACATGGAGATGGAAAACTATACACAGACTTCCAGTAGGGAAGAAATCGTCAGAAACTCAGTGATCGTGTATTTGGCAACAAGAAGCTCTCTTCCATGGTCGTTTACGGTAGTGTGAATGAGCAAAGACAAATAACCCGTCCACCTGCAGTTTGTGCGGTGCTGACAGCAGCCTCGGTCGCAGGTGGTGCTGGTGGGTTACAAGGACTGGGCATCAAGGCTGCAGTAGTAATCTGAACTAGGCCATTTATTGCGGAGTATCACTCGTTTTTGTTTAGTTTTTGTTTCTCTACAAAACACATTACAAACTGCTGTACAAAATGTCTGGATCATCTTACGATAGTTCAGATGCATCACAATGTACAAGTCAATAGAGGACAGAAAATGAGAAATGTTTGAACTTCAACTCGTAACATGGTAACCATAGTACGACAGGCGGAACATTACTTAGAGCAATGCACACCCATCCCATACATTTTTTGTTTTAAAACCAACGTAAAACAGCTACCAACAATAGAATTTGCGCTGTCCAAATAAACTACTTAGTAATATTTTTGGAAGATAAACACAAGTTTTATGATTCATTAAAATTACATGATCTAAAGTGCATATAAAGAGCCCGTATATGGTGATAATATGCAATTGAACACGGTTTGCATAATCTTTGTTTACATACGATCTTACTAGAAGTTTTCTTTTTACACTTTGACATCGGGAAAACAATTGTTTTCGTGTCTCATCTGGTACATCATCATTTGGTACTTGTTTGGAAGCAAATAAAAACATTGAGGATGGGTGATTTATGGGAAGGGTGTCCATCTGAACCGTAGCAACTTTTCAAAAGTGAAATTATTTTCTACATAAAATAAAGAACTCCATATCAATGTCAAAGTTGAAGTTTATGATTAATATGTGCATTATACCGCGCATGTAACAAGGTTAACCGATATAGTATGCTTGCTTATAAATCTAGTCTCATATCCAGACTGTTGAACATGAATTTGTAAATGTGCGCAATTTTCATAAATGTATTTCTAAAAATGTAACAATAAAACATCATAGAAATTTTGACATTATGCATTTCTCATAAATATCAACTTGGAGATTGAATACATAGCTTCCATGGTTTAAATATGAAATACTTTAAACAAAATTATCCAAAATAATTAACGTTCTTCACAAAAAAATTCTTAAAAGCATCCAAATAATTTAGCGTCACTCAAATAGTCTGACAGCGAGTGCACCAGCTGTACATACATATACATATCAAAAAATGTTAAATTGTATATTTGACGTTTTCTTTTGGTGGTTGTAGGTGTATAAGGCTTAACCCAAAGCTTGTCGCCATCTATATATAATGATATGTAGTCATTGTACATGGCTATATATACAAATAACAATGTTAGATGCACTTCGTCCAAAAAAAATAAAAAAATAAGAATATTTTAAACAATTATAATAACTGAAAGCTTCCAACTTTGCATCCCACATGACGACGAAACGTTTCAACATAAATAATTACTGCTAACAAAACATGCATAACTGAAGTGTGTTTTTATTTATTCCTTGGTATACAAATTTGTTTGTCATTTAGTCTTTACAAAAGGGCCCAGCACACCAACACTTTCGCAGGAATTTTAAAGAAAAATAGTTGTTTGCGGCCTATTCACTATTTTGTCGCAGAAATTTTTATGATACAACCACAGAATAATGTAAGTGATGAACTGCTAACACACGTCGAACTGCTAGCGCAGGCATCTACAACTGTCAACAATCACCGACACTGTCATTTCATCTTCACATGGAAGCATATAATCTGGGCTTTAAAATATGGATTATATATACACATCTACACTGTTGGGAAAATAGGATGAGCCAAATCCTTTTCATAATATCCCTGTAGTCTAATTTAAGTTAGTGAACTGAACACTTCGGTCTAGACTGCAATCAATTAAAATATGACACTTGTAACTTGACAGGTCATAAAAACTTATTATTACTCAATGTATACTGCATAGAAAAGTACAACAACTCTTAATCTATTTACCAGATTAATAATTAACTTGAAATGTCTCTGTTTAAGATGCTTTTATCCGTCAAATATCACTAAATTACAACGAATTAACAAATATTTCAAAACCAAATTTCCTTCACATGCAAATATTCACATGGCTTAAAAACACGACGTTTGATTGGTGGGGACATTTTGAGGTCAGAAAGTTCAAAGTTTTGACACGTTCGCGAGTCGTGGTGAAACGTAATCTCTGCAAAGTGTGTGTCCCGGTTTTATTGTATTTGTACAGGCCTTTGTGGGTAACTCCTACTAGAAGCTGAAACCCTTCAATTAGTTCACAAAGTAGGTTTTAAAATCGCCATTTTGTACCCTGCAGGTCCCGAGTTTGTTGGAGTAACTCCAACAACAATAATGAAGTTCCACGTGTTACATGCTGACAATTTTTAAACTTCATTTCTGAAGTCTTCTTCTTCCGGTATTCTTGCGCCTTCACTCATGAAGATTATGCAAGATGGCTTGGTGCGACACATGTACGAAGGATAAAACAAAAGTGTTAAAATTTACAGTGCAGTCTAAGAACAAAGCAGGTACTCAGAATCCTGCCACCAGGGTCAGCGCTGTCACAGTATCTGATGGGAGGTTGTTCCAGTCCCTTATGGTATGGGGGGAAAAGGACTTTAGGTGATAGTCCTTGGTTGACTGCTGTGCGAAGAGGGCGTGGACATTGGTAGTCCTCCTGGATGTCCTTGGGACTCTGGACACATAACGGTCTTTATCAACAGCTACTAGGTTGTTTTGAATTTACATCATGTATAATCTCGCCTGCCATCTTCTCTCCTTTAGTGATGTCCATTGTAGTTGTGTGATCATGGATTCTACACTTGAGGTCTGGTGGTTCCTGTTAAGCACATATCGCGCTGCCCTCCGCTGAATTTTCTCTACTTTCTTTATATCCTTGTCAGTATATGGGTCCCATACAGTTGCAGCGTACTCAACCAGTGGCCTGACGAGGCTTATGTAGGCCGCGGTCTTGAGTTCTGGTGAGTTGATACGCAGATTGCGTCTGAGGAAACCCAGTGTCCAGTTGGCTTTGCCAGTGATGCTGGAAATGTGCCGACCCCATGTCAGATCCTTAGTGAAGAGAACCCCCAGATACTTGGCCTCACTTACCACTTCTAGGATGTGCCCATGTAGCACATAGCTGGTGTCCAATGGCTTCCGTTTCCTGGTGATACCAGGACCTGGCATTTCTCAGGGTGGAAGGCCATCTTCCATCATGCCTCCCAAGCTACAAGATGATCGAGGGCACACTGCAGCACTTTACGGTCAGAGTCAGATCTGATGGTAAGGCATACCAGGGTGTCATCAGCGAAGAGACGCACACTAGATGTCAAATTTTCATGGATGTCATTAATATAATAAAGGAATAAACAAGGCCCGATGACAGATCCTTGTGGCAAGCCCAATCTCACCGCTGCGCTGTACGAGTACTCACCATCAAGTACTACCAGCTGTTCCCTTACCCCGAGAAAAGCCTGGATCCATGCATTGGTCCTTCCCTGGACTCCGTAGTGGTGAAGCTTCAAGATGAGCCGTGTATGACTGACCTTGTTCAAGGCCTTACTGAAGTCCATTATAAGCATGTCAGTTTGCTGTCCACACTGCATATTGTTGGTGATGTCAGCTGTGAGCTCGAGTAGCTGTGTTTCACATGATCGGCGGTCCCGGAATCCGTGTTGTAGCTTGTAGAGTATTTTGTGTGTCCTGGCATGACCCATCAGGTTGCTGGTGATGATGTGTTCCATGAGTTTGCAGGCTATGCAAGTCAAGGACACTGGGCAGTAATTTGAGGCGTCATTCTTATTCCCTTTCTTATAGATGGGGGTGACGTATGCCTGTCTCCAATCCTTTGGTACTATCCCATTGAGATATGACTTCTTGAAAATCATAGTCAGCATTGGCGCCACATGATGGGAGAGCTCTTTCAGTACTCTAGGGCTGATGCCATCTGGACCTGGAGCCTTGTGCACGTTAAGCTGTTGTAACAATTTGAGCACACCTGGCTGAATTATCTCAATGTCATTGATTGACGAGTGTTTGACATGGCTTCAATAGGTACAACCTAATGTACTTTCTTTCTTCCTCTTTGTTCCCTCCTTTTCTTTTTAGGAGATAGTTTCAAGACAGAAACTGATTTTAGATAAAAAATGAATATTTTTGTAGATATTTTTAGAAAACGCCCCCCCCCCACCACTTTCTCAAACGCTCTTTGAAAAATAAAGATTTTCCTTATATTTTAATTAATTAAGCTGGAAAGTGTGTACAGACACCATTGACGTGTAGAGGCGCACACCAGCACCTCAACATACCTAAGCAGGTCATCACACATACATTTTAGTGACGCGACGATCTGTTGACATATGTCAATGTGGTGGTCCATGCATTCATTTATCTATTAGCCATGTATTTCAGTATCAGCAATTTAAATAGTCCTCATAATCTTTAACCATACACAGGTTATGGGACGAAGTTACCAGGGTCACACTTTTTCTTGCGGTGGGACCTTTGGTAGGTTTTACCCTTTGAACCTTCGGGACACTTTAATAATGAATGAAAGTTCAAACATTTGTTGATAATTAAGTAAGTAAATATTGAACATAGAACACCCAGATGAACGCTTTGAATGGCACAGGTGCAGGGATCAGAGCCTCAAACAATTTTTTAACTTGATAAACTTGCAACCTGGTGTAACCTGGTCTGGATCTTCCCCTGCTGGTCTTGGCGACAATAGCTTGGGTAACTCTGTTTGCCCAGCTAAAAATGGTTGCTAGTGCATTCTTAATAACCACGGCATCAATTCAAGTTTTTTATATATTTTTTTATTTTTTAGTGCAGCAGGATGACTAGCCACGGGGCAGGACTTTTTTCGAGGCTTCCAAATCACTCAATTGTCACCACTATACTGAGTGGAATTATCCAACAATTTAGTTCTCAGAAACTTCCGATGTAACTATTTGGCGACGCTTATTTTGACGGACTACAATTCATGAGCTCATTAAGCAGCTGTTTGCTGCACTTTACCATTATACTTCCTGATTTCTATGACATACGCATATTGCTTGTGTAGTACATTTAGGATCCATACATAATTTAAGAATAAACCTACAAAGGAATTTCTTGTTACGGCAGTTCTAGGATACAGATAGATTCCAGAGGCCCGTTACCAGTGTTACACTACTACTGCTGTTTCGTAGTTTTGACACTTGTTTTGTTACCTACTAGTTCACAGACAGAAACACATTTCACTTGTAACGCAAACTGGTCTTGATATAATAAATATACGTCACGTTACAAATAGTTCGTAGTGTGTACTAGTAAGAAAAAAATTGACGTAAGGTCACATGACCAAATACTTGCAAAATGGCTACCTTCTTAGCAGTACCTCTTAAGAGGACATGGGAAGTTGATTTAGCAAAACCATTGAAACAATTTATTACAGACACATTTACTAACGCTAAAGATGAAGACTATGCACAGGCGCTTCAGGAGTTTAATAAATTGCGGTCGAACATGATCTTAAAATCAGTTGATAAGCATGAATCTGCGATTGAAGTTCTGCAACGGTAAGAAAATATTTGACAGGTTTCAGGAAATGTAGATCCGTACTTGTCATTTGCTAGTGACCATGAGTCATTCTAACTCTCGTGATCAATATACATAATTAATTTATACCGTATAGATCTATGTGGATGCACACGATAATTCATTATTTTGGTTGACAGAGTACACCGTCACTCCATTATTAAGACCCATTCAAGTTTAGCAATTAGACATCCATCATGTGGATATGATCCATCATATGACATATCTGTCCATTTGAATTTTTATTCAATAATAGATCTAGTATTCTTATCGTGTACGATACTCCACAAATCTCTACGGGGCAACCCGTGGAGGGGAGGCCACGTGTTTTTACATGTACCTGTCCTCTACACAGGGCACGCCTGCTTTTACTGAGGCTTCCGAGCCTCATGCCTTGTGTCACCACCATGTAGTATTACACTAGACAGAGGCAACACAGTGTGAAGATCGGCAGTGTAGTGGCAAGCATACAACATAACGGTTTCAGTGACATACGGAAGACTGCCGTGGCCGAGGTGCAAACTCACGGCGCCGGCAAATCACGTTTTGAAGTATAACATTCAAACCACTACACCAATGAAGATCATAAGTATTCTTACTGCAATCAGCATAACAGGCTGAGCAGGTGGGAAACCATGTTTGACACGCTTTATTCCTCATGTCCTAAGTGCATGCCTTCATGCATCGCGGACTGGAAGGGCACGTACCATTTGTAGATGCCAGCACTTCGACATGGGTTAACAGTTTGTCACTTTCGTTATTCTATGGTTGTATCCTCATAAAAGTTTCTTAACTACAAATCCTTTTGCTTCCATTTTGAACAGGTGTTTTGGCAGGTAGGGTAAAAGTGTAAAACTAATGAAACTCAAATTTAATATAACCACAGAATAACGTAAGTGATGAACTGCTAACACGTCGAAGTGCTGAGGCGGGCATCTATATGAGCCAACAGAGGTAGGTTAGATAACCAAGTGAGGCTCCGGGTGGGGATTTCATGCTAGCTTTTGCAAACTGGGTGAGTTCTGTATGTGTAGAGGCATGACTACTACATGGGACATGCCTTAAAACGAGGCTTCTGAATCTCATACTTGGTGCCACCACCCCATGTTGTTCTTTTATGATATACTTGACAGTGGTGACGCTGTTTGGAATCGGCAATTTAATGAATGTATGACGTAATTATTTGGTGACACGCTATGCTGTGCACTGGCTATGAACTCTCCATGGAAGCAAATACCGTTTGGAATTCGCAAGCGCAAACCATTAGGTCCATTACGCCACGGAGATCACACAAGCACTTCACAAGACTTGAAATCTCAGTGACGACTATCGAGTTATAAAATAAGCTGCCTTGATAGTTTATGCCATTTGTAGGTCTAATAGATGAGGCAGAAACCTAAATTTCTTGTCTATAAATCATCCATGGATGTTTTACATAATCAGCACTTCTGTTGATCGAACACTAGTTTTCTTCACTTCCATAGATTTTTTTAAAACATGAATCTTAATGAAGAATATATCCATAACTATAACTGAATGTTGACATACTCGATCTCATCTAAATATATCTATTGACTTCACAAGCAAAGCAGGGCTATATAACGTGTTAGATCAAATATCTGTTTTCTAGTTGTGGGAAATTAACATATATAAAATTGACTGACAGGTTCTCATGGGATGGATGCCTGATTCTAAAATGTACTCATGAGGATACTACTATATTTATAGTAATAGTCATAATTAAGCATGATAAGGATTAAGGATTTATGCAATACTTGTAGCATATCATTCATGTCTGTCTAAAAATGATGTACCTTTGTAGGTAGTTTTGTACTTTCTTGTATTTGCCTAGGGACAAGAATTTGGCACAAAAAATGCTTTCTATTTTAAATACTAAACATAACCATGTAATATTGCAGTTACCACGACCAGCTAGGGGCAATTGAAAGCAAATTTCCTATTGCTGAAAACCAGGTTAGTGTATTTCTTTGAATAGATTTTTAGAACCAGTCTTTCATTTCTTTCTAAACAATATTCGTTTGCTGAGGATATAATAAGTATACTGTTAGATATTAATTTTTCATGCGCACACTTTGTTTCAGATACGAATAAATTTTAAATGGCAAGATGCATTTGATAAGGAATCGTTCTTTTCTGGCAAACGAACCCTCAGTAAGTAGTAACGTATCTATTCTCTACAGTGTTTTTATTATTTAGACATTAATTATAAAGTACAATCGAAACTTGTTATTTCAACAATTGCTTTCTTGAATTTTCTGTTATCTTGAGGATAGTTTAATTTTCCTTCAACTACTTATGAATGTATATTGGCTGAGTCATCTCAACTATATTAGCTAGCTATGTTGAGAATTTTACTGTTCTCCCTTCACCTTTAAAATAACAATTTTCTATTGTACATAGTGGTTTGACACATTTTATATTCTTGTCAACATTTTAGTACTATGTACAAAATAATATAATACTTTAAAATGTTGAGTTTTCCCACACTACAAATATTAAAAAAAAAAAAAATACTTAAAAATTCAATATTTTAAAGATCATTTATCATTGTCCCAAAATATGAAATCCAAGAAGTAACGAATAAGTTATGTTGTATCAAAATTGATGACAGCTTAGTGTTTTAATGATTTTGTCTTCAGCTATTGCATCTGGTTCTTACGAAAAGGTTTGCATTCTGTTCAACATTGCGGCATTACAGTCACAGGTTGCAGAATGTCAGAACCACAACAGTGACGATGGACTGAAACTCTCTGCCAAGCTATTTGGGGTATGTAAAATTGTCTATCTCCATTTCTGCTTCACGTATGGCCTGTGTAATGTAAAGTCCTAGTAGTAAGCAGCGTGTAAATGACTTTTTACCAGATCGCCATATGATTCGTTGCGACCGGGCATCCCACATTTCATGAAAAAAAGCCCTGTTTTTTAAAAAAAAGTTTCATATTGAAATTCAAATACGGTGACACGCATAGTTGTGTGTGACAATGAGGAGAGTGTAAACAATACATATCGATGTGAATTTAGTGGGAAATAAGCAGTGTTAATATTATTTCAATACCATTTGTGATAATATTTATTTGGCACCAAGGACCCATTTGAATTTCATGCGCCTGAATTCAAGCACAGAGTAAAACCTTTTCGCATTGAAATGAACAGAACCTCTCTGTTATTCATTCCTCTCATTGCTATTGACAATTGAATTCAAGACAGAGTACAGAACCTACACGTTATTCATTCTTCTCATTGCTATGACATTTGTCACAAGTTTCATGTATAAGATTAAAAAAGTACTTATTTACTTACTTTCTTACTTTTACTTGCAGCTGGCAGCTGGTATCCTGCTGCACCTGAAGGACTGTGCGCTGTCCCACGTGCAGGGGGAGCCCACGCCAGACCTGCACCCGGACTCCCTGTCCGCCCTCGCTGCTCTCATGCTCGCTCAGGGGCAGGACTGCTTCTGTCGCAAGGCCATAAGAGGTAGTGTAAACGTTTGTGGCTTTTTTAAGATATGCACATTGTGAAAAGTAGGGCTGGAGCGATGCGGCAGTATCGATGCGATCACGCATCACGATACTTAGTTAGTGATACGATACATATCACAATATGTTCAAATAATCAGTAGTCTTTCTTTAGTAATGTTTTATTTGTAAAAAGCTCTTGACTGTCTGCTGTCTCATACATGACTGCCCAACTGCCAATACCAACATAAAATACAGTACCTTTATACAAATGGGGATTAAGTACCAATAAGAAGTTACAGAAGGTTATACCATATTATGACACAATACTTACATAGACGTGCTCAGTATGCGTATAGTACGTGTACATCAGCGTAATAAATTGAGACTAAATGTCAGAACGCTGTTTGCCATCATTCTAGTAGACAACATTTGGTTTGCAATGACAACAAAGATGTGCGGCGGCGCATACGCATGTGGAAATGTGATGAATTTACTTGAATAAAACTAATATTTTGCATATAAATATGTTAACAGTTGTATTGTAAAAGTGTCACACCATAGACTATCGTATCGATACTTTCATCACGCAAAAATAAACTGTGATTCAGCGATGCATTGGTGTATCGTTTCACCTCGAGAAAAAGGCTACTCATGAATGCAACACCGAGGTGAAAATATCGCTGTAAAACAGCTGTGGGTGGAATGAGTACATCTGACTGTCATATTTTCTTACCAGACAAGATGAAGCCCGTGATCGTGGCGAAGCTGTCTCACCAGGCGTCAGACCTTTATGCTGAGGCCATGAAACTTCTGCAGCTGGACTCAATACGCATGCTCTGGCCAAAGGTGAGATAGTTTTTAGGTCCCCTGAGTAATTACTCAGGTGACCTATTGCTATGGGTTGGCGTCGTCGTCCGTCGTGGGTTAACATCTTCTCAAGACCTGCTGGGCCAATCTTAAC
>CM032665.1:37669196-37682869 GCA_019095985.1 Streblospio benedicti | reverse complement strand
ATGTACAAAATAATATAATACTTTAAAATGTTGAGTTTTCCCACACTACAAATATTAAAAAAAAAAAAAATACTTAAAATTCAAAATTTTAAAGATCATTTATCATTGTCCCAAAATATGAAATCCAAGAAGTAACGAATAAGTTATGTTGTATCAAAATTGATGACAGCTTAGTGTTTTAATGATTTTGTCTTCAGCTATTGCATCTGGTTCTTACCGAAAAGGTTTGCATTCTGTTCAACATTGCGGACATTACAGTCACAGGTTGCAGAATGTCAGAACCACAACAGTGATGATGGACTGAAACTCTCTGCCAAGCTATTTGGGGTATGTAAAATTGTCTATCTCCATTTCTGCTTCACGTATGGCCTGTGTAATGTAAAGTCCTAGTAGTATGCAGCGTGTAAATGACTTTTTACCAGATCGCCATATGATTCGCTTTCTGACCGGCATCCCACATTTCATGAAAAAAAGCCCTGTTTTTAAAAAAGTTTCATATTGAAATTCAAATACGGTGACACGATAGTTGTGTGTGACAATGAGAAGATTATAAACAATACATATCGATGTGAATTTAGTGGGAAATAAGCAGTGTTAATATTATTTCAATACCATTTGTGATAATATTTATTTGGCACCAAGGACCCATTTGAATTTCATGCGCCTGAATTCAAGCACAGAGTAAAACCTTTTCGCATTGAAATGAACAGAACCTCTCTGTTATTCATTCCTCTCATTGCTATTGACAATTGAATTCAAGACAGAGTACAGAACCTACACGTTATTCATTCTTCTCATTGCTATGACATTTGTCACAAGTTTCATGTATAAGATTAAAAAAGTACTTATTTACTTACTTTCTTACTTTTACTTGCAGCTGGCAGCTGGTATCCTGCTGCACCTGAAGGACTGTGCGCTGTCCCACGTGCAGGGGGAGCCCACGCCAGACCTGCACCCGGACTCCCTGTCCGCCCTCGCTGCTCTCATGCTCGCTCAGGGGCAGGACTGCTTCTGTCGCAAGGCCATAAGAGGTAGTGTAAACACCACCAGGTTTGTGGTTTTTTTAAGATATGCACATTGTGAAAAAGTAGGGCTGGAACGATACGGGCTGAGTAACGATACGATACGCATCACGCGATGCCGTTAGTGATCCGATACATATCACAATACTTACATAGACGTGCTCAGTATGCGTATAGTAATGCGTGTACACCAGCGTAATAAATTGAGACTAAATGTCAGAACGCTGTTTGCCGTCATTCTAGTTGACAACATTTGGTATGCAACACCGTTTGCAATGACAACAAATATGTGCGGTTGTATTGCGCATACGCCATAGACTATCGTATCGATACTTTCATCACGAGAAAATAAACTGTGATTCAGCGATGCATTGGTGTATCGTTTCACCTGGAGAAAAAAGGCTACTCATGAATGCAACACAGAGGTGAAAATATCGCTGTAAAAACAGCTGTGGGTAGAATGAGTACATCTGACCATCATATTTTCTTATCAGACAAGATGAAGCCGGTGATCGTGGCGAAGCTGTCCCACCAGGCGTCAGACCTTTACGCTGAGGCCATGAAACTTCTGCAGCTGGACTCAATACGCATGCTCTGGCCAAAGGTGAGATAGTTTTTTACTGTAAGCTAATTTGATAGGCTATTAATACACATTCAATTGTTGAGATTTGCCTATGATGAGGTATTGGCAACCCCATGAAGTCACCAGGTATAGGTATTAGGAATCTGACTCACCCAGCTACATTGCTATGTGCTGTAGAATGGAGGTGCCATAAGTTTTTCCAATGAACACATGCGCATATCTAAGTGAAAAATCACCATAATTTTTACATCTTTTGCCATTTTATGTACAATTATTTAAATTGAAAAAAAGTAGATTAATATTATACCGGCGCCATATTGTAAGACTATAATACGCCGGTATTATTCCGTATTGGTGTAACCACATAACCATCCGGGCACGTCGTGTTATCATGTTCCATGGGGTCAAAGTGAGCAAAATGCATGAAACACAAAAAAATTGTTGGAGTGCGCTCATTATCTTTTGTTTTTTTGCTGAAATTTGTTTTTGTAAGTGCTCTGTGTGCTTATTAGAACGAATACGGTACCTTTATAAAGATTCTGGTTGCTTTCTCGTCTGGCTGTAGGATTGGGTTCCGTCGGCCGCGAGCAAGCAGGCGGCTTACCACGCTCTGGCCGAGTACTTCCAGAGCCAGCAGCACAAGGCAGACAAGGAGTTCGGGGAGGAAATCGCACGCCTCAAGGTGGGTGTCTGTCAGTATGGGGCATAGGGGTCTCACGTCACATGTTTAATATACAGTAGAACCTCCAATTAAGACCACCTCTCTATTGAGACCACATCTATGATAAAAACACTTTTCATGGTCCCAAACCATCATAAAACTACCAAAATGAACCTCGGTATATAGTCTGGATGCCATGGCACTGAACCCGGTTTTGTTTTATACACTTTTTTTTCTCTTCAGATTTTATGTCTGTAGGGTCCAGGCTTACATATCTAGGTGGGTGTCACCTTCTCACCCTTGAGCATTTTGAGAAATCCAAGATGGCCGACACGAGAGATCATAAATATGATATGGTCCCATAACTTAGAGACCACTGCTCTATTGAGACCACCTAACACTGGTCCTAAAGGTGGTCGTAATAGAGAGGTTCGACTGTACATGTAGGACTCTGTTTGTGTGAATGTTAGTTTCAGTGTATGATCTTACAAGCCCAAGTAAGAACATTATTTTTTAACTGCAATGTAAGTTCGGCCTGTCAAATTCTTCCACTTAAAGGCAAAGCTCAACTGATGGGGAGATTTTGTACCACTCAGACCACTGGATATTACCAGCTGGATATTACTATGTGGAGGATAAAAAAGATTCCAGTAAACCGACAATTCAAATATTTAGATTTTTTAAGTAGAAGACTATTCTCTTGTAAATACCAGCGTGATACATGATGATAGCACCATTTGGCATCTGAATGTACCGTAGAACAACCATCTAAGCGGCCATGGCCGTTAAATTGAAATTTCTTTAACTGGGGGGTGGGCTGTTACACAAGAGTGCAGTTACTACGTAATTCTTAAGGACGTTTAAGAAAAAGGGGGAGGGGGGGCTGTTAAACGAGGGTGGGCACTTGGATGGTCGTACATGGTACATGTTTACGTTTTCCCTCCATTTTCAGCATGCCAAGGAGCTGATGGCAGCAGCAGAGACGCGTGGAGGCTATACCTTTGTGTTTGACGACTATTACAAGCGGATCTGCCGGGCTTTAGAGGAAGCAGAGAAAGACAACAACTTCATCTACCACGCAAAAGTGCCAGAGTTGAGCTCACTGGCAACTATCGGCAAGGCTGTGGTGGCAAAAGCCACGCCATACAGTCTCAGCCAGTGTCCTGGCTTCACAGGTTTGTACTTCAAGGAGATAAGGCACATGTTTGTATGTGTGATGCTTCATTTCAATCAATTGCCTTGCAAAGTAACTTGGATTTATGACAGACAATTGGCTGTATATAATCAAAAAATGTATTTATATTTTTGGACATTTTTAGATATTTTAGCTCTGATGAGGAATTTATTTATTCAAAAGTACTTAGCTATTAAATGTTAGAAAATCTCATTCAAATTCATCAAACCTTTCACCAGCAGTTACGACGTAGAAACAACAATTAATCAATTGCCTAGTTTCAAAGTTATTAGGCTGGAGTATTTTTACGGCTTTTACTGATTAATTATCGCCTGTGAAAATATGCTTGGTCTAATAGAATGCCATTGTAAATATTTTCTCTTGATACTTTCAGACCTGTTTTCGAAGGTGGTCCCTCTGGCGGTCCACCAGTCTCTCATGGCCTTTGAGAACCGCAAGGCTGAGATTGTGAACACCGAAGTCGGTCGACTGCGAGAGGCGACACAGCTTATGAACAGGTACAGTGAGGGCTCAAAAAATGATGTCATTTAACTACTTACTTGAAAGTATTTTCTGTATGATTTGAACCATAACAATTCTGACCCACTTAGGACATCAGATGAAGCCATGTAGCTACCAGGGCGAAATGTCATGTTTCCACAAAATAAACAGTAGAGAATGGTAATACTATAGTTTCAATACAATTCAGATAAACATGTTGATTGATAAAGAGGTAAATCGTAAAGATTTTATTGCATGAGCCATGCTGGACTAGCATAAAATATATAAGATGCACATAAGATGGCGACATTATCGGGTGAGGTTGCAATGAGCTGCAACTGACAACCTATGGGGATTCATTATCATCGTATTATTACTTTCCACATGTATGGTTTCTGTTGTGATCCATGTGTTTGTTCTATGACCATGCATAGTCCAAGCCAGCATTCCTTGGCTGTCGACATGTACATTTTAGAGCAGATAACATTGCCCTTAAACTTGAAACTTAGAAACATGATTCCAATGTAGACATTCAAACTTAGAGTGTGCTGCTATTCCATCACCTGTGAACTTCTTCATCACTTGAGGGAACCAGTGGTATCTCCACATTTCACCTCTTTACAAGGTTCAGTAAAACTACAAAACTAAGTCCATACCTCTTTTTTAGGAAACCTTAAATTTTAACCTGATATTAATTTTCATAACTCAAATATTTTAATTGGCCCACCACCTTTGGGACCAGTGTTTTTGGGAGGACTAGTACCTTTTTAAAGTTACTGGTCTCAATAGTATAACTGGTCTCTAACTGGGAGATGTTCATTTTTTAAAAGTCTTTTTATCATCCTTTCAGTAGCTTTATGAAGGTTTGGGAGCATGAAAAATGGTCCTATTATTGAGGTGGTCTTAATAGAGGTTTTACTGTAGACACTTTTAATTGGAGGTTTTACTGTACACTTTCAAAAGTGCAGTCCTGCTGGTATAACTTTATCAGACCACTTTTGGGCAGGACTAGTACCTTTTTAAAGTTACTAGTCCTGCTGATCAGTATAACTATTGAGTCCTTAACTGGGAGAATGCATGGTGTAGCGTCAACCAATTTAGTCTCTATTGCTCGGTTTTGGCAGCATCCTGGCGTCGCTGAACCTGCCGGCTGCGATTGAGGATCTGTCTGGGAACACGATCCCAGCGTCTCTGGTGGAGAAGGCTGAGACGGTGCAGGCGGAGGGCGGCTTCGACGGCATCAGCCGCGTCATGCGCGAGCTGCCAGAGCTGCTGCAGCGCAACAAGGAGATACTGGACGAGGTGAGGAGGCCGCCGCTAGAGACCAGGTCTCGTAGCCATGGACAAATTGTGAAGTCCGAAAGGTACTAAATTTTATTGAAATCACAAATTTTCGCATCTTCAATGCTTTATCAAGTGAAAAATGTTATTTTATGCATAAATTGTTATGCATAAATGTTATTTTATGCATAAAATAATATTTTTCACTTGATAAAGCATTGAATATGCGAAAATTCAAGATTTCAATAAAATTTAGTACCTTTTGGGCTTCATAATTTGTTCTGTTTTGATATAATATGGTATGAGCAGCTCCAAGAACTTTTTATACTCATAACCATGGATTTGTAGTCCAACAGCTCAGGATTTTCCGTATGCATTTTTAGGTTCCAGAGAATTACTCTTCATTTTTTAGTAGAAGACCACTAGTTGTTCAAGAAATCAAGCGTGTTATTGCAACAGCTTGGCAAATTTTGAGAAATCCAAGATGGCCGCCAACTATTTTTGGCCATAGCTTCATAACCATGGCACATAGGACAATGAATTTGTAATTGATACTGAGAGCAACATGCCAAAATAAATTTCCAACTCAAAATAATGATCTAAAGGTCAAATTCAACTTCTAAGTGAAACTCTCTTTATATACTATGGGCTTGACCAATATATGTTTATAATATGGAATTTATGAAGTTTTGAAATAAAGGTTTGTAAGGATAAGTATCCCTTGTATTACAATTCTATTTTGTCACAGTCATATTGAAATAAGTGTAGTTTAAGTGTATACTTCTGACCTAAAACATCATATTCTATCATTAGATGAGTGAAGATGTAATTCCACTGAAACGACCACGGTTGGTAAGTGAAGGTGATTTTGACCATGAGAAATGCATTCTGCTAGAAACAGGTCAGTGGTGAAACAGCTAAATCTACCACATTAGGAATTGACAAAATGAAGTCCGCAGCTGATGCAATTAGATTTTTCTTGAACTACTAGTGGTCTTCTACTGAAAAATGAAGAGTAATTCTCTGGACCTTAAAATGCATACAGAAAGTCCTGAGTTGTATGACTGTTTGGTGTGCTCTTTAATTGTATAAACCCCATGCCATCTCATTCTCTTTACATTGAGGTTTCTATGTGTTTAATCCAGCCATGACGATGTTCTAAGTATTCAAACCGTGTTGTAAACATTTCCTCAGTTCCGATTGTAGTAGATATGATTATTTTGAAGAGTTGAAGGAAGTGTTCTTTTAATGTGTGTTTTTTTCACGGTTAGAATTTTTTATTAGAATTACGTCCTATATTCAATGCTTTCAGTATGTATGCTGAGGGACGGCTTAAAGGAGTCTCAATAGAGGTGTTCTCTGTGTAGAGGCTTGCAGTGATCTCTACGTAGGTTAACAACAATGAGATATGGTCTTATCATAGTAGTGGTCCTAATGGGAGTTTCTACTGTAGAAGTTATTATCAGTGCTCAAGTTATTGGCACCAACGAAAAACTTTTATTACGTTCACCAAACAAATATCTATTACCCTATAAGGTAGTTTTGTTCATTACTTCTCATTATAACGTAAAACGAATGTTACCTTGGAGATAGACGTACAGTCAAACCTCTTATTAAAACCACCATTAAGACCTCTGCTCTATTGAGACCATCTCTATAATAAGACCACTTTTCACAGTCCCGAACCTTCAAAAAGCTACCAAAATGAACCTCTTTATAGAGACCACCTCTATTCTACATGTACAGTAGAACCTCCAATTAAGACCACCTCTCTATTGAGACCACCTCTATACTAAGACCACTTTTCACGGGTCCCAAACCTTCATAAAGCTACCAAAATGAACCTCTGTATAGAGACCACATCTCTATTGAGACCACCTAACACTGGGTCCAAAGGTGGTCCTAATAGAGAGGTTCAACTGTAAAACGAATGTACCTTGGAGAATGACATGTTTGGATGGTGCCAATAACAGAGATGTGAACGTTTACGTTTTTTCCCATAAAATTAAGATTTTAGCTATGGTAAGTTCTCATCTCTGCAATAACTTGAGCACGACGTCTTTTCACTCTGCAGTCCGAGAAGATGCTGTCCGAGGAGGAGTCGAGCGATAAGCAGCTGAAGCAGCAGTTCGGTGAGCGGTGGACGCGCACGCCCAGCGAGGCCCTCACCGTGGCCATCAAGACGGAGGCCACCAAGTACCGCACCATCATCAACAACGCCATCTCGGCGGACAGCATCGTCAGGGAGCGCTTTGCCAAGCACAGCGACTGCATCGCTCTGCTCAGCAAACCGCAGGTAATATACATTTCTTTTCTAATCGTAGTTCCTGTCTAAAAAAAAAACACTATAAAGTTGAGAAGGGCACTGAAGATGCCGAAACATCTTCAATTAATAATCCTAGCGAAACATGTACAAATAAATTTAAATTTAGAATAGGACTTTATTATTTTTCGGATATAAGGCAGCAGAAAAAGAAAAAAACAACAACAAGAACTAAAAAATGTCTAAAAACAGCAGGTGGCTACAAGCAATTGCATTCTGGGAAAAAAAACAGACAAACAGTATCAGTCTTTATCATTTCTTTCTGCCATGCCGTAGCATCACAGAGCTTTGGTTGATTCTAGGCTGCACCACGTGCCGGTAAAAATTGTAGTAACTATTTTGAGACACCACTATGATCGTACATAAATATTTCATTGAGACAGTGCTTAGAAAACTGGTGTATGCACCAGCTTGCAATTGTAGATCCAGGGTGGGTTTTTTTTAAAGAGGGGTGGGGGTGGGGGCGCTTTTTAAGAGATTTCATGGATTTCGTATGCGCGATCGATGGCGGATGTGTCAGAAACCTTATGAAATGAAGTATTTTGGTGGGAAAAGATGGCCCCCTGAACCCCCCCCCCCCCTGGATCTGCCTTTGAGCTTGTATATGGACTATGAATTGTGGGTAATTTTTACACAAACAAACCAAAAGCACATGGCTTTTGCAGTGCATTGTGGGTATTTGTTAGACATATAAGTTTTTTGCCACAACCTATGGGTGAAAATGGTACTGCGATATGAAATGTGGTATATAAACACTGACTGGCAAACTATTTTTGATGTTGAATGCAATATGTCGCTCAAAATGCCAAGTGGCAAATATTTGTTGGTAGAACAATTTAAGGGAACGATCATAAATAATGATACCGGGATGGAATGGGGATGGGGGGGGGGGGGGTCATCCAAAAAAGGGGGGGGGGTCGTGCAACTTTTCTGATTCCTTTTGTGGGGGTCGTGCAACTTTTTTATTATGCTACGGTATTTTTGTTTCAAATATTTTCTTTTAGCAATTGTACAGAAATGAAATGACTTTGTAGAGGACTTCTGCTTTAGCCGGGGGGGTGGGGGGTCACTCAACTTAAAATGTTCATGGGGGGCCGGTTAATTTTTTTGAGACCCCAAAAATGGATGACCCCCATTATTTATGATCATTCCCTAAGACAAATGACATGTCATCCTGTGTATTTTGTCACCAGGCGGAGCTGCAGCGAGCGTTGCCGTCCGGAAGTTCTGTTGCTGGCCTCCAGGGGTCACCAGTGGTCAAAGAGCTGCGCCGGTTGATGGAGGATGTGGAGACGATAAAGGCTGAAAGGGATGCTATCGAGAGTGAGATCAAGGATGCTAAATGTGATATGGGTAGGTGAAAGTGATTCTTAAAAAAAGTAGATTGCGTTGAAGCCTATATTTTAAAGGTAAATGCGGGCGCTGTATTCCAACGTGCTTTTTCAAAACTGAAGCGTTACATAAATACGCGGTTGTCGGTTTGAAAATGCGTGTCAAAAATGCATCTAATTCGTATACATTTCATTGAAATATTGAACACTATTATAAGGATTAAAACTTATCTTTAAAGAAAAGTAATTCCAATAAAGAATATATATAAAAGTCTATGTAGAGAAAGTAATTGTTTATGACCCGCATATAACACAAATACGTAACACACAAACTGCATGTGAGTGATATACACAATTCCAATAGTGCCCAGGGAGTTTAGAATGACATAATGTGACACGGACATCAATGGTTTAATGTGAATATAGAGTCGTCCGATACTGCATAAATGGGAGACTTAAGAACATATACTACCTATTTTCAAACTTCTGTCTCTATCACGTTTTTAGCAAGCATATTTCTACCAACGATATAGTCAAATCGAAGTGAAGGGTTGTAAAACCTGTCTTCAGCTATATCTATCGTTGGTAGAAATATGCTTGCTTAAAAGAATGTGTGAGAGAGAGAAGTTTGAAAATGTATCCGCAAGCACTGGGAAACACATATATCATAATAAAATAAAACCGAGCGATTTGTTTCCATGTTGGCAGCGAGCAAGTTCACAAACCAGCCATTAACAGTAGAACTTCTCTATCAAGACCATCAGTATAGTGGGACTGACTTCAAGTGGTCCCAATAGAGAGGTGGTCCTTATAAGGAGGTTCATTTTAGTCAGTTTAAGAACATTTGAGAACGTGTAGAATGGACCTATCACAGAGGTTGTCTTATCATAGAAGTGGTCTTAATTGGAGATTCTGTTTTTCCAGCGAGCAAGTTCAAGTCTGTGCTGGCAACATGTGGATTGATTCTATACAGAGTTTCATTTTAATAGTTTATGAAGGCTCGGGACAGTGAAAAGTGGTTTTATTATAGCGCTGGTCTCAATAGAGAGGTGGTCTTAATTTGAGGTTGTACTGTACCAATCCGTTTGTTTGCGTGTTTCCAGCAAGCAAGTTCACGTCTGCCCTATTAGGACCATCCGTGGGACCAGTGAGAGGTGGCCTTAATTGAGAGGTGGTCTCTATACAGAGGTTCATTCTGGTCAGTTTATGGACCTATCACAGAGGTGGTCTTATCATAGAAGTGGTCTTAATTGGAGGTTGTGTATTTGCAGCGAGCAAGTTCACGTCTGCGCTGGCAGAGGACGGGGCGATCAGCGAAGAGTCTCTGTCGATGGACGAGTTGGACCGAGTGTACGCCCCGCTCCGCGCTCAGGTCGCAGAGAGCGTGAGGCGTCAGGAGCAGCTCATGGCCAAAGTGCAGGTACGTCGTCATAGCAACACCCGCCGCTAGCCGCGGGACACAGCTGTGGCTGGTGTACATAATAGACAAAACCAGATGATTTTATACAAGAATGTGAAATCTACCTTTAGGAACCAAACTCACTGTCATTCGGCCTGATGAAGTTGTTACGACGACAGCGAAAGTCTCGCCAAAGTAACTGAGTTTGGTTGCTGTTCAAAGATAGCTTTCAAATTCTTGTCTAAAATCATGAATGAAGGAACCCAAGATGCTAGAAGTTTACATTCCTTGAAAGCCAGATGAGTTGTGAACATGATTTTTTTGCCAATACTTATGTCTGTGACATCATGGGCATATGGAAAGTGATGGCTGTATCTGAAAGAGTTTTGGCAGATAAGATTTATGGTTTGTAATGTAAGAGTAGGCCTTCCACAGTGCCAGCATTGGAGTAGAATGATGAAATAAGGCAGTTATGACTGTTTGCAATCTGTCTGGCTAATCTCTGTGATGAGTCTGATGTAAGATGTCAAAAACTAAACCAGTCTTTTGTATGTTTCAGGAGTCCAATTCTGCATTTGTTGCTGCGAAGGCCGAGGGTTCGTCTGGGGTGTCCCGCGATCAGAAGTTGAAGGATCTCGCTGCGGCTTATGACAGCTTCATGGAGCTCAAGGGCAACCTCGACGAGGGCACCAAGGTAAACTAATGTATATGTGAACGGTTTTCATGAAGCTCAGAAACTTTTTTTTGTATTTATATGCAATTGAAGTCTTAATGGGAGTTTTTGTTAAAAAGGATGTAATCACTGAAAGTATCAGTTATAGATTCAGATTGAAGAGAAGAAAAATCATTCGGTACGTCGTTTCGGCAAAACCAAGCGAAACCCCTGTCATTTTGGCATAATTGACTGAAACCGTGTGTTGTTTTACCAAAACAGGGACTCGTTTTAGTGAAACTGGCTGTCGTTCCAGCGATTCTGCCATGAGACTCGAACTCACGACCCTCCGTTAGCAAATCTAATTCTCTATGTGCTCGACTATGAAATATCCTGGTTAAAATGTGGACACGAACCCATGACCTTATGATCACGAATCCATCTTCCTATCCCCCACCCCGAGCGATGGTTCCATATATTAGATTAGATTTATATTGAAGCATGTCTTGAAGAGGCCGATGTACACATCAAAGTTTGAGGATGTGGCGTAGGGCATGTGTCAACAGTGATTCTTAACGTCTTTGTATCTTGTTGAATGTTGATGAAAGTTTCAGCAGACCTCATAATATTGTAGAAAACAGACCCAATCTTTCTTATCTCCCTATCCATCAGTCCAATATTGGCGGAAATTTCTGGCTACTTTTTTATTGAACATTATTAAATTTTAGAATATGATGTGACCCTGGCAGGAATGGAACTCACAACTTCATTGTTCTGAAATCATACTCATACCATTATCCCAAGTCGCCAGTATTCTAATCTTACCACTCACTGATATTTGGAGTGATAGACGCAGGAGTCAAAGTGTGCGTGCATGCATGCGTGTGTGATAGCGCGCAGTTGCACAGGTTAATGAAGGTGTCTAATCAAACCTCAAAATATTGTAACAGACTCGAACTCGAGAGCTTAATGGTCACGATGCCAGCGCCATATCCACTCGGCAACCAGACAGTCAATGTAGTGCACATGTGTGGCGGAGTGGAGAGGGAGGTGGATTTGTGACTAGAATGTCAGGGGTTCGAATCCCACATGAGGACGCAATTTTGATAGTTTTTTTTTCAAACTATGGAATCTCACTCACACACACACCACTTGGATTGTATATTTTGTTTGTTCGTCTATTCCTGAATAAATCCTATCTTGTCTTGTCTTTATATCTCACAAAAGCTTTCAGCATTCTACTTCATCAGTATAATTATATAAATATGTGGGGGGGGGGGGTGTCTATTTATTTCCGTAAAAAGTACTAAAAGTATAAAAGCGCTTATTTACATATGATTACATATACATTTTATATGTAAATATACATACATACATCATATGTTAATATTACACTATACATACATACATATATGCATTAATTTTGTTTTTATCATTTATAAAAAAGTACAGAAACCAATGGTCTAAACTCACATTTGTAAAATATAGTGTAAGCGTTTTAATCAACTCAATGTCCAGTGCCGACTCCCAGTTGTGTTTTGAAACACTGGGAACCTGGACTGTCAGGGGGGTGGGGGTGGGGGGATTTGATTCAATGGTACAGAAAACAAATGTTCTCACTGTAATCATTGAAAACTGTGGCGCTGTGGGGCGGATTCTTAATAATTATAAGGATTCTGAAAAACATACACAAGGTGGCATACCTGTTTTCATTGATTACCGTGAACAGACTTTTTCTGTACTATTAAGTGCCTGGACATCAAGTGGATTAAAAAGCTTACACTTTATATAACCAAAACTCTTGCCAAACACGTAGAAGATTAACCGAGGTGGTGATGTGCAATGAGCAATGGCTTCATGACCAGCAAGGCGCCTTAGGCGCAAGATATTAAGAATTTTTTTTAACAATTGATTCTATATTAAAACATCAGAAGGATTTGCCAAAAACGTCGGTGAGTTTCTCCAAAATGTTAGTGAGTTCGCCAAAACATTGGTTGGTTTTACGATGGGTTACGCCAAAACGTTAGTGGGGTTTCGCCAGTTGGGAAGAGAGGTTCGCCAAAAAGATGGACGGTTTGCCAAAACGACAGAGGTTTGCTTGGTTTTTGCTTGGTTTTGCCGGACCAATAATCATAGGCCCTAGCATTGTGAGAGAGGGAAGAGCGGTACGCATACTACGTTTACTATACACTCATCATATCATATAGAAATAGAATAAGGTTCTAACATCAAAAACAATAGGAGCCAGGGGATCTGTTTTAGGCTGGATGTATGCCCTAGTATACGATTAATCATTTCACATTATTGAAATAAGCTGACACAGTTCTCTGTCATCAAAATTTTCATATTTCCACAAAAAATCTGATACCTACTTAGGATGGGAAAGACTTTCAGGAAATGGTTTAGTTTGCATTGAAGTGGTGGTATACTACCACAAGGGACACTGACTTACATTTTAACAGATTAAACATATACCGTATAGTTGTTTGAAAATTCAGCAATTGGTATACTTTATTAAAGAATAAATTATATAGTTAAATATTCACGAGGGTAATTGTAATTAGCGCTAACCTGAAAGATTTAAATGAGTACATTTTTCAAACTATTAAATTATTTTATTGTATTATTTATTTTTCAGTTTTACAATGACCTCACTCAACTGCTTGTAAAATTCCAATCCAAAGTTCAAGATTTCTGCTTTGCACGAAAAACTGAAAAGGAAGAGTTGATGAAAGATCTTTCATCC
>CM032665.1:37545064-37655302 GCA_019095985.1 Streblospio benedicti | reverse complement strand
CTAAGTTCATTGTTCAACAGTGCTTGCATATTATCATTTAGTTTGGTCATGATTTGTTGTCATGAGATTATTTAGTTTGTGTTTTCAACATCATCTGTAATGAGGGTCTCACTAAAAATGTGGATTTGCATTTAACAGATTTTCTTTCACTCACAATCCAAAATCACACAAATTTACCTGATTGCTCAACAATTTAAACTGACGTTTGCGACAATTGACCATATCACTTGTTTACTGACGTGGTGCTTAGTTTATCGGCCGGTTCTTCGGCCACGCAGCTTGGCCAAACGCATCGCAAAAAGGCTCCGCAAGCACTAACCCTCCACCACGTGGGTAACAACAACCCAGGCTACAGCTCAAATAACACCACCGTTTTAGGCTTTCATAATGTCCAAAAACATCCTGATACAGCAGAAACGTGTAACCTCCATATCAAATTCTTAAATGTATATCAAATCTTTTTGTATATTGAGTTTAATTTCATTTAAAATTGCTTTCGGAATTGTGACACAGTTTGATATTTTGTACATCTTTAATTTTCTCTTATTTAATTCTAAGATTCTGATTCAGTTTCTACTGTTTTGTATATGTACTTATGCCCCATAAATAAACAAATCATTTGCTATCAGCCTATCACTGGTTTACATTTCATCGATTCTTCAGCTATTGGTTCATAAAATGTGATTATGATATGGTAGCTAATGGCAGATTACAGGACACTACAAATATCCTGTACTTCGGAATTACCGGTATTGTCTACAAAAGTGAGAAATTGCAGCATGTTTTGGCATTAAAGCAAAAGAGTAGAGCCAATAGATGAAATGTGTTATTTTTGCAAGAGGCCTATGTTTTTGTTAACATTGAAGTTTTATGTTGATGTTTCTTGTTACTTGTAATATCAGTTCCATAAAACTACAGTACGTCTTTGTCTGACAGTGAATATAATCTGTATATAATTGTCTGCCAACAGAATAAAAATTTATATTCTATATACAATATCTCTGTTTGGTCTTAACATCAAATTTCATTGACTTTTCTCGAACACTGATTTACTCTTCATTTATTTTCTTTCATTATTGGTGCAGTGGGGACAAATAATTAAATCACAAGATAGATGTGCCGATAAAATTGATTTTTCCTTATTGATAAAGTTGTTTTACTGGTAATACACCCGTTACTATAGCTTTGGCTACTTCTCTTAAAAGATGGATGTATTGCAGATAAAATGCATGAGGAGCCAAAAAATATATCTTGAATAAAGGCATACAGATATACAATGTTATTGTTTTGTCATGCTTTGTTGTATAGTTAATGCATATCTAGGAATACAATGTATTGAAAGGGGAAAATGAGATAACATACATAAGACTAAACTTTAGTTTTTATTATATACTCCCATTTGCACATGCCTAACTAAGTCCCTAGATGTAAATGACAATTTTTAAAGACAAAAGTTTGAAATGAAGATAGGCCATCCTTTGTTAATGTATATTTTGTGGTTATTAACCCTACACGTGTCATGTTTGGCAATAAATTGACTTGTATCATCTGACCTAGTTTATCAGAGTGCAATGTATGTCAGATTTGTTACCAAAAGCAGTGCGGCCAAATGATACAAATTCATCTGTATAATGCAAATATCAGACCCAAAATACATGAATACAATTTTTACAAATTGTACCTTCAAAATGCAGATGCATATTCAACGTCAACTATATTAATGATTTTTGATGAAGTATAAGTAGAGCAAATATGGATTCCAATATTATGCGATCATGAATGGGTGTGATAGTGTTTGAATAAGTGGCCATCAATCTTTATGTCGTGTAACACTTAAGATTTGTGCAATGTTCAACAGAACTCCTAAGATCTATTGCTTCTTTGCCTCAAAGAACAGATATTGATTTTAAAATACATATTTTAAATACGGAGTATCTAAAATGACTGTGGAGTGGTTGGCAGCGGAGCAAAAGTTTATGTTGCCCCATAACACATGTGCCATCTATCTGGTGCAGCTACAAACATTTTCATGACAGACATTTGTGTGTTAGTTGATGGAAGTATATATCTGATTCGAATACGTTACCTAATTAATGTAAACCATGAAACAAATTTGTAGCAAGAATTTCTCGAATGACCTACATTTGTCTTCGAGCAATCTATTGGTCTCAAATAAAATGGATAGAAGACTAAATGCTAAGATAACTCTCATGTATTTCTATTATCTTATTATAGACTTTTTCTTATTGATTTCTTCACATGGGTCTGTTTGCCTTATAGATCATTTAAATATAATATGTTTGTGTAACCAAGAGCGCTATCTTGTAACGCAGTGATGGTAATACAAATGTATTCTATTGACCAAAGGTTGAGTATGTTCACAGCAATGTTAGGCATGAATGTATACATATAGGTATTATATATCTATTCATTATATGATGAATGGGCTCTTTTCAATATCCTTAACATGTATTTGGCAGCTGAACATATACCCTCATTTGCAGATAGTATACAGATCATATTGATATGTTCATCAAAATTATAAGCAAATTATATAAATATAATGTCGATAATGCCTGATAAATTATTCCAAGAAATATTTATGTTGGAATTCAAAGCAAAATGCACGAAATGGCTGGTCTGTCTGAAGTTTAGTCATGAGGATTCATCTTCAAATTGAATTATGTTGACATTGGGTTTTAAAGAACAGTTGAAATAACCAGCTCTTAATCCTTAATCAATCATGACTACTCATCGACTATAATAATTACAGATGCGCTTCTTGACAGCTAGAACATCATCTCTGCAATGCAGTGGAAAACACACCTTTCGCTTAAAATAAATCCCCCCATGGGTTGGCAATATACATGTACTTTTTGCCATTGCTGATCAACTGAACTAATTGTGTGTGTAAATGCTTTCAGGTGCCCCACCATACCCGACCAACCCCACCCTCCCATACCCTGTCTACCCTCCGGCCGGCTACGCTCCGATGCCCACAGGATACAATCCGTACGGTAGCTACGGGCAGCAACCGCAGTACCAACAACAGTATCCGGGTGGTGCCCCCGCCGGGTACCCTCAGCAACAGTACCAGCAACAGCCGCCTCCACAGGGCTACTACCCAGGATACTACCCACCGCAGCAACAGCAACAAAGGCCGTATTAACCGATGCAGTTTTAAATGGTGTCTGCCAAGATCATTCAATTTTACATGCCGGTTTATTCATGGAAACGTGGACTTGGCTGGAAGCTGTGATGTCGTGAACGTGCAAGTGTTTCAGCTGTGCAGGTCTGCAGTGCTTGCTCCACCAGTTAAGATTACAGCATTTTGTCTCTGATGTAGAGGCAGATTTATCAAATGCGAAATTGTGATTTCTTATAATGTGAACGCTATTGACTTGATATTTAGTCTCACTTTGAAGTTCTGTTAGATTTGAGTCACTGATAGTAGTTCAATGCAATTCTATTGGAAATCACTGTAAATCATTTTGGGGTTTTGTTTATCTTTCAATTTTAAATCTTATAATCTATACAAAGAAATAATTAAACTAACATATTTTGCATTTCTAACACTGGCTAGCTTTCGTTTTTATAATTTTAAATTATTTTAGAAATAATAGTCAAAATAGGCTTTATAAAGGTTGCAATATTGAGTTAACGGTTGGTTACTGCTATGTGAATATATTTATGACTATGCTTTACTTTTTATATTGTGAAATTTTCAATGGTCGTATTATACTCCTGCTGCACATTTCCAACTTGTCTTGCATTTATATATTCAACAATGTAATGATTTTCTGATTGAAGTTTACTATGGAAAATGACAAATAATCATCTTTCTGTGCTCGTACAAGGCCTAATTAAAAAATGGAAAAAAAATAACAAAACAGAAAGCAATTAGGATAGTCTTTCTCCTAAAAGTATGAATATTGTAGTGAACATCAATACAATGTTACATTTTTTCTGGTTCTACAGAAAATTATTACGAAGAATAAGAAAATCATTTGTTAATTTGCTGTCGTTAGTACAACTCATGGTGTTCAAATTGAATGAAATGTATGTTTTAGGATTTACAATGATGATCAACTAATCGTTTTTAATAATGCTTAAGAACAAATAGAAAATTTGGAAGCTACTTCCATTACATTTTTCATTAAACCAAAGGAACCTACCGGTATATAATTCAATTGTATCTCTATAACTTAATTTTTGAGAAGCCACACACAGGGGTGTACATTGATATTGTATTGAAAAACATGTAAATGATGCACCATATTTCATGATTGTCATGATCGATCATATAAAATAATCATGACTTTTGTGCTTTGAATGAAGGCAAACGTTAGTTTATGGAACTTAAAAATTCATTGTCGGTCTAAAGGAATCTCTTTACACTGTACATAGTTTCAGCGCTACAATATTTTTCCAGGGGTTAAATAGTGTCTTTCGACTGGAAAAAGTTAGCCAGGCTAGACCTACATCACAAGCAAAGTCAATAAACATTTTGTTTTACTTGGTCATAATGGTCGGACATTTGATATGACAACCTAAAATTTCCTGAACTTCTGATTGGCTTATGCCTTCACAAATGATCCAAATAAAAGTGGCTGTTTACATGAGGGGATGTCATCAATAGCTTTAGAATTGAATGATAAGCCGCAAATAGATGAGGATGTAAAAATCCAGCTGTAGGGATTTTGTCCTGGATATCTATTCTTCATTAAAGAATATAAAAAAGCACAATAGTTTATTTTGAAATTGGATATTAGATATAAAACACTTGTAAAAGATTGCATTAACTAACTTCTGTGCCTTTTTTGCTGTTGTCACATTAACTTGTTAGAATCTGGGCCAAATGTTAAAGGCTGTTGTTGAAGTATAATTTTCTTTTATGTACAACTCATTATAATGCCATCTGTTAACCACATATAAAATTAATAGTGAAATTGAGTCTATATTTCAACAAATAAGATAAGATTTAAAAGAAACTCATTTCTCTAATGCAGTCTTTTTATTGAATTTTTTCTTTAATTATTATTTTGATATAGTTAACTTTCAAAAAGATACTAGAAGGTTCATGTACATGTACAAGCCTTTGATTAAAAGATTTGATATTTAACCAAGAATATTGTGAAAATGAGATGAATTCACTATTATTGTAACTAAGTTTAGCTATAAGATGGGTTTTTTATCTGCTTAAAATTAGTGTAATTTCACTGAATAAATGCTTTGGTTTTGATAAGTCAGTACATGTATGGAAAAGATGAAATGTAAGTTTGATAGAATGTGTCCCGCTTAAATTGTTTTATGGTAAATTATCTTAGATCTAACAACTTAAATATATCTAAACTTTATTTTACCTTTGTTCGAAACTAATTATGATGTATATGTCAATGATATATGATATAGACTTTCTTAGTTTTGTTGGACTGTAAACATGCGTACATGTACTCGTAATATGTTTAACATGACCTTTTAAACTCAACGTTTTCGTGAAGTATGAATGATTTCTGTATGGAAATGTCTGTAATAAAAATATATTCTGAAAATTGTTACATTGTTCTTGTTATTCCCTAAGTAAAGTTAAATGGTCTTGGGTAGATCTATTCTACCAATTGTTCTGTGTAGAATATGAAGTGACATTCTCAGTGACATAAAGTAGGTATGTACTGACAAGCACTGGTAAATGTTTATTTTTATTTATGTATAATTAAGTTACTCTTAACTACAGTTTCCCAAAGTTCTATGTCAGTTGATCAAGCTCCCTAGAATAAACAAAACCAAATACATCCATGACAAACTCCCAACATCTAAGATAACAAAACCATGAAAAACCATGAACATAACTACATAACAAACTAATAAATTGTATCAGCAAAGCAACCTAACACCCAGTAGCCTAGTCAAAAAGGTATTATGTTTTCTCGTGCTGAAACCAAACACGTAGAAATAGATGTAGATGTCTAAGCTTTAACGCCTGGTAGTAAGCCAATTCTTCACAGTTACCCACGAAAAGTAAAACAACAGATCTAATTTACATGAACATTACAGGACATGCTACGTCGTGTGAAGCTAGCTGTAAAGGTCACCTTTTTTTTAGAAATGGGTGCGTTCAGAAAAAAATCGTGCGAGAAGTATTAAACAGACAGATGCAGGTTTCAAAACTTTCAACTGATTATCTTTATTACAATTACTCAATAATCTTATGTGCATTTCCCAAGCTTGTCTGATTATTCAATTACGATGAAGGTGATTCAACTGTTAATCGATGTTGGGAAAGTTTAACCATGTTGGAGGTGAAGTTGGAGGTTGTTGGTTTTGTGGACCAATGTTCAAAGATTTATTATCATGCAAAATGGTATATGTACATGTATGGGAGGAAGAAGACAGTGTATTCTTTTAACACAATCCCTTCTAGCAACATACACGGTACATGGATATTGTTTGGATAGATGAAAAACAGGATGGAAATAATGCATTTTAGTACCTGCTAGGCATGTTACTGTTATTGTAAAACCAACAACAGCTATATAATCCATTGAACAGTTCACGTGGCATAGGTCTGCTCTGTAGATGATAGTAAACATTATTGCTTATTTGAATCCTCACAACATGGAGCAAAAAGCTCCCAACACTGCTTTTCCTTATGGATGTTTAAGAGATTTCTCCAGCATGGACTGACAGTTGAAGCTTTGTGAATCTTCTCTCAGTTCGCCAAAGCAAGCATGTCTCTACTACCAATTTGCATATTGACAGGGCTGTCGACAGCATTCCTTTTTACCATATCAAGTGAACAACCAGATACCCCAGCGGTTATATGAGATCAAAATTATATCATCATACCCAGCAGCATGGTCACACTAATTAAATGGCAAAAGTTGCACGGGGTTGTCAGTTCGAGTCATGTCCAGACCACTTGATAAAGTGGAATAGACAATACTCCTCAGCTACATCAATATCAAAATAGTGGTAGGATTTCGGGTAGGATGTGCTTGTAATGCTGCACATAATATACAAATTGCAATTGCCATCAACATTTAGGTCATATAATACATATAGTGTCTTTTAGCCTCTGAACTCTTACAGAGCATTGCAAATGATACAAATATGATCAGATGTAATGAAGATCTACATCATTAAATTATCACAATCACGCTTACTTTTTACTTGTTTTACTTAATTGCTTAGCGGGGTGGGGTAGGGGATTACAATATCACATTGTACACGGCCCATTTTACTTGCGTGCAGATCAACAAGGGCCACACTATGTTGAACGCAACCTTGCTTATTGCACATTGTGGAGTGAAAACCGGGTTAATTTATGCACAAAGCGCACAGTGAGTAACATGTCCAACTGTTTGAACTGTATGGAAAAACAGGTTGGTTTTGCTTCTTTTTGTTGATAGATTTGTTTGAGTGAGTAAAACGTCCTTGTTTGATAGCACACCCCATCATTTGGGACGTTCTTGCTTTTCGTGTCAAGTTGGTGACGTCATTTCATGAGTGCGTGGTGCCGAGATGGGTTCGGGGATGGGACAAAGACTTGTCTGAAGACATGCTCTTTGTCGCGCATCTTTCCAGGTCCAACACAGTGCACACGAATGGTAAGTTATTAGAAATGAATAAATGCACTACTAATGTGTTGGTAGATTTGTTCAAAACAACGGTTTGGGAGGTGTGGGACTAGATCTTCAATTATCCTTTTTTGAGTTTTTATATGAAATTAGCCTTTTTTTTAAACTATTCAATGTTTGAAATTAGTGTTATTTTTTTAAAAAAAACATATTCAGTTTTTCTTCACAAAACAAACAATAAAATGAAATGGTATTTTTTTATTAGCAATATCAACAGTCTCCACCATTATAAACTTCAACATGTCAATGCTGGCAACTTAATTAATGGAAAAGATCAGTTGTGTAAATTCAACAAAATATGTAACAACACATTTCTTGAGCAAAATGGCTCATATATATACATGACCAATAGTGGCAATTTAACAAATGCATATTTTATACTTTAAAAAATATCCATTTGTATAAAATTAAAACTTCAAAATAAAATTGCACAAAATAATGCACAAGAAAAATGCGACCACACTTCAACAAAAGAACAAGATAAATGACAATTCAATTTACTGGTCAATCTTATATGAAAACACTTTTTTTAAACAATGAATACTTTCTTTTAAACTCAAAATTTTCAATTTCAAGATGATCTTTTAGTTCTTTAGATGAAATATGGTATATTAAAGACAAAATAGTTATTACTGGTTACCAACTCTTTCAGACCAATTTTGAACACAATTCGGTTGCTTGGGAATTTAATTGGTTAAAGAAATTTATTTTTAATTTAATCGATTTTGTTTTCCCTCCAAGCAAATATCTACGTCAAATACATAACGCAGCACCAAATCAAACCATTTATTTTGTCTTTAGGAACTAGAATACTTTTTAATAGCGAGTTTCTGGAAAAGGAAAGATAAAGAACATTGCAAATATTTTGTTTTGCATTTTTTATGCATTTTCTTTTTGACTATATTATAAAAATATATATTCATAAAATAAGACTAGAACAGAATTGCATCATAAAAAGTGATGCACATAACAGTATAGAACACAAACTCTAAACTCAAAGTACAAAATATTTGCAAAACCATACTTTCCCTTTCCATGTATCAATATTTACAATTTATTTACAACTTACTCTGCCAAAATGTCAATGTTGGCGAACTTTGAATTGTATTTTAACATAACATATTTAATAACTTTTCCAAAATTGTTTGAAAGTTTGAAGTGAAAATATTAAAAACACCTATGAGTAAACAAAAGCAAGCTGAATACTGTAGAAATATTAACTTAAGCAATACTTTATTTATTTCTTAAAATTCATGATTACAGAATCATTGAATTTTTTTAAAAGTAGGAACCGTAAACACATTAAAACAAAACCCAAGTTATTTTGCATACATATAATGCCCGACTATTAATGGATTTACATTGCCACAAACTAATTTGGAAACCAAATGGTGAAAAACGTTTACTAGTGTATGATTTTAGCCATGTCTACAGTATTTACCAACAATGACCAGAAAATGCATTTGAGCATCTTTATAAACACAAAAATGAGATCACAGTATACGGAATTCTACACCATCTACTGAACCAATCACACAATCACTAATAGCAGAAGGCAGATATTCAAAATAAAAATCCTTAGTAACCATCTAAAATTTTTCAGTCCTAACATTTCACATTTTCCCTGTCACTCAACAAACACATCAGTTACTAGGATTGTTAAACCGACTGCCTCGCCTCAATTTGTACATAACCGGCACCATATAGTCATCACACATTTCAAGTCATACTTTATCCGTGCAAAAAAGAGCACATGTTAAAAAAACCTCTGCAGGAAACTGGGTTTAAATTGCTGAATACATTCACATTCATCAGTAGATAAGCAAATATGCTTTTGTCTCAATATCGACTTATGAGAAACATCTTAAATGCTTGACCCAAACAAATCCTAAAATAATGAACTTGGAACAATTCATTTTTCGTAAATTTGAAATACCCAGACTTCAGAGTAGTAGAAAAATTTCGAAAAACACCGGTGTTTGCATCAAATGCAAACAACGAGCATGACTTGTAATACTATTGATCTCAAATTTTTGTTGCCATTAAATATCTATAACAGTTTTTTTCTCTAACAATATAATGTTACACCTTAAACTTCATCAGTTAACAGGTTAAAACGGTCCAAATTCACTAGTCTATCAGATTATAGGACAACCAAATTTAGTTGTCTTGACTATGACGTCGTGGTTTCGTCACTTCTCCAGCTGCTGCTTTTAGGAACTCATTTTCCCGCTTCAGCTTTGTAAGCTCTTCACGCAATTTCTCCAGTTCTTTTTCCATTGATGACCTGTGGCCGTTTGCCACTGGCCTTACGCAACGTGCCTCACGCTCACTAGAACTACGATGACCATTTCCATTCTCCAAAGTCTTAACAAGTTCTTGATTTTTTTCATACTTGGCCTGCAGTTCAATATATTCATTAATGATCTCATCTTTACTCATTTTCTGAAGACGCTCAGACTGACATTGGGAATATTCTTCCTCGAACTCTTGCATTTCTTGGACAACAAACGAGTCCTCATCGCTGGGTTCTGAATAGTATTCACCATCTGAAGATTCACAATGTGAAGTGCTTGCAGTTTCTTCCCTGTGGCCGTGATCAGTTCCGCTCATTTGAGGACTCGGCTGATCTTGATCATTCATCAGGAACTGAGTGGTGTTGTAGGGAGCCATTGGTTGTCCACTCTTGAACTGATCATCACGTTTCTTGGTCGCTCTGCGAGTCTCTTTCTCGTCCACTTTTTGTCTCTCCTGCCATGTCAGAGTACAGTATGGTCGCCAGCTGTTATTCTTGCGATGATTCTTCCCACCACGCCCTTTTCTCCTATTTTTCTTCTTTAAGTTGTTTGCCAACGTCAGGCTATTCGATCTTTGTCTTCTCCTTCTGTTACCATTGAAGTCTGCATCTTGCTCTTTGGAGGTGTCCATCTCATCATCTTGCATACTGTCATCATCTTTTTTGTTCTCCTTGAAACTGTCATTTAAGTTTCCTTCTGTGACAGCACCGTCATTTGAATCTTGTTCCATACAGTCGTTTTTCTGTTCCGCATCATTGACGCTGGCACTTTCATTCTCTGCTCCTCCACTTTTCAGTCTATCCTCTGGAGGGCTTTCATCTGCTACCTGTATGCCTCCATTTTTCTGTCTATCCTCTGTCGTCGAAATGACAACGTCGGAACCACCTCCCACTAAATTGTCACTTTCTGCCATTTAAAGTAAATGTCACCTTATGATGTGAATATCCAATGGCGGGGATCGTGATCTATTTAACCACAGTACAATTTTATCACGGTTATGTTTGCAGTTTTGGGTGGTTTGAAAGAAATATTCTACAACGTTCGACATCTGAATGTTTTTGATCAACTGACAGCCGATCAGCGGGCGAGTTTATATATGTTAGCCATATTGCTGCCTCCGCGACACAAACGAGAGCTCACCGTAACATAAACACACAAACTACGCCCAGAACGTCTTAGCTTTTGTTTATGAAATATTGCATTATTATAAATAGCTTGGCTGGTGTTCAAAATACAATATTTTTATAACCTAACGACGAAGGTGGTGTAAGAAATAAGCGCCAATTTATTGTTTATCTTTTTTGGAGCGAAATAATATTGAAAGTAGTGCAAATATATATGACGCCAGCGCCATCTCACGAGCGCAATGGTTTAAGCGCAATGCAGATTGGGATAAAATAGATATGACTACATAATCTGTAAGCAATCCGTAAATACACAATACTACGCAGTAAATACAGCCTCCTTGTATGAGGCAATACCACACAAATCAATCTATATACAAATACAATAAAATGAAACGCAATATTTTAGAATACTTTAAATAGAACTAAATTTATCTAGACTGATTTTGTGTAGCCTTTCATTTACATCAAGCTCCCTTATTCCTCTTAGGGACCACTCAGTATTTATGACAGGGTAGGGTAGGAGGATTTTCCAAAAAATGCTGTGAAAAAATTAATAGGGATAAAATTTTCTCTGAAACAATTGATACCCCTCACCCCTCATCAAAAGTGTGTGAAAAATTGATAGCCCCCCACCCCCTCATGCACCCCCCCCCCCCCAATAAAAAAGTTTATGGCCCCACCCTGTCACAAATACTGAATGGCCCTTCTAGGGCTAGAAGCTGCTAGATTTTGTGGAACAATCCACATCATTTCTATATCCATCAATGAAATGTTACACATACTGATTTGCTATAATTAGTGTTAGGTAATTTGGCATGTTTTGTTCTACTTTTTAATTTATGTTGCTGTCTTTTTTTACCAAATAGATGAAAATTCCAAAAAGGCCAATTAATTACATTTTCAGTACTATAGAAGTCTGCCTTTTTCTAGACCAATTATTCAATTAGTCATTAGTAATAGAAATGTTTCATACAGGACCACTTATATTAGTTTTACTTTCTTTTAACAAAGCATTAACTGCATCTATGAAAATTATTTAATCTATACTATAGAGGCCTTGACTGAATTTTTATAGGGATATTTCATATAGCATTTGCCATATTTCTTCAGTCTGACATAAAGTGATATGAAATATCTGTGTTAGTGCGTTGGCATGTTGAAATTCATGTGATAAAGTCGATATTATAGCTTATTTGTGTACATTTTTGTGGTAGGACCGTGATTAAACTCATTCTGAATTCAACATGAACCATGACTTGATGTATTAAATTGAAAACGGATTTGAAATGGTGCGGTATTGCACAAAATCTCCACATCAAAAGTGCTCAGAAAGCATAGCATAGCGTTGTTGACTCATGGGCAATAAAAGATGTGTACTTTAGCAGCCATGTTTACTTTGCAGTCAAAACATCAAAGCAGGACACAGTCTTATCACATTGTCACAAAGTGGAACTTTAATCAATTTAGAGTTTGAGTTTTTATACAAATGATACAAATGTGCTTCTATCTATGCACAACAATCTACATACAAAATCCTTTTGGGGTGAAGCATTTAAAGAAGGTGTCATGAAGCATACCTGGTAGCAGCATAGCATGTAGTGTAATATTGTATTGCAGGTGCTTTCTAAACATGCCTTTATTATGTAAATGTCTATTGCCTATGAGTCAACGATATTTTAGTGATTATAACATAACATAACATCACATAACCTATTTTATTTCAGAATATGAAAATTACATACATTTGAAAAGAGGATCAAATGAGGTGAAGTATGAAAATATAGAAGACCATAGAATAAATATGATGAATGAAATCATATAAAATCAGTTACTAGGTAAAGATGTGTGTCTGCCATGTGACAGAATGACTTAAGTCAAATATAAAATGAAAGCTTAGATACAATCTTCTTTACCAAGAGGTTATCCCATTTAAAGATATGGTCATTAGAATTAACAAGTGATTTTCTATTCAAAGTTTTAAAAGGGTTACACCATTATCAACATAATAAGCAGATATGCTAGTGTCACATTGAAAACTAAACAATTTTCTACAAACATTATCAAAAGAAACACATGCTTTTTTAAGAAAGAGGACGTCGAAATTGGTCTACTGCTGACCACAATATGCAGCACTTCAGAATGCATGTAAAAGACGTATTTTTACATCATCATGATTTTTTCTACATTTAATTATCATATTACCTCTAATATACAATGCTTTTGCATAATATCGCAGCTCTTTTGATATAATATAATCATTGTCCTAAATTTGATGATAAAGTTTCAAACTGTATTAAAGCTATCAGAGAAAACAGTAAAATATTGACTTGAAATGGCTTTCTGATAGACAAAATTAATTAGCAAAGTGCCAAAATTGAACATGTGATGTTCATACAAGCATTGTGTAAATTTTGAAGGAGTTGTTTCCAGCACATGTATTATCAACGCTATTGCAGAAAATGTTGAAAATGGATCACAAATGGCCCTGTGGAAGGCATCCTTTAATAGGCAAAGTGCTGTGTCATACAACATGGTTGTGTGAAGTTAGAATAAAATCAATTCATTAGTAAATGCTCTAGCTTGTCCAAAGACAAACATACACACATAATTATAAACAAAACAAACATAAGGCTTTTTTTTCACCAGCTGAAGCGATGCAGTAAAGTTGATAAGTGGCATGAATTACTTTAAAATCTTCAATAACTGCAAGCAAGGGACAAGCTGCAATTTTCCAAGTTTTCCACATACGTGTATCACGCAATTGCGTTAAGTAATATGTATATTAATGTTAATTAATGTTTATCAATACACCTTCCATGTAGTATCTAATTATAAGCAGCACTGTAAAATGCCTGAGGAGAAATGATAGAGCTAAGATTCAATGTATGATTCAGACAGCCTTCTGGAGAAATTGGGTATCACAGATATTGAGTGTGCTTCGCAAAGGGAGTCTGAGATGACTGGTTTGTGTAGAGCACAGCCCTGACAGTTTTAGCAAAGTAAAAAAGCTTGTAATATAAGGAAACGTAGAGGAAGATCAAGCACATCTGGGTATGACTTGGAGATGTAGACTGGGCACCCAGGCCACCCTCTCTGAATGATATAAAATTAGGGCATGTGTAAGCAAGCGTCTGCTAACATCTGCCCCATTAGATTTAGGATTTGAATGATTGATTGATTGATTGATAAAAAACAATTTCATTATATTTCTATAAGTTTATTTCCATATTGCAGCGAAGATGGTCAAGGAATGTGACAAAATAACCAAAAGCAGCAACAATAAAAAATATTAACGCAATTTGTTTCTAATCATGTGCAGAAACAAATTGTGTAAGAAAAAATAGAGTTAACTTAATTAAGTATCAATGTATTCTACATTAATTTCAAGTGAAGCAATGACCTAAAATATCAACAACTAAATAATTCACAATAATTTGCTTTGCTATAACGTAAATATCTGCACATTACAAGCACATGATAATGTAAAATTTACATGCTATTTCCAGCTACTTGTACAATTGGTATCTGCATTCGTAACTCAGTCTAAATATGGATGGGACCAGAAAACACAATTAGGCAAACGGTTCCTAATTTATAGTATACAAAACAAACCTTTGTTTTCAAAAAGCATGTTTTCTTCTATAATGTTATATACCTTTACGATAGCATATCTTAACATAATTATAAGTGATTTTTTCTTGGGCAATGTTAATTAGTTTTTATTAACCTATTTATGATGTGAGACTATCACATAACGTACAAATACGATAACAATTTATACAAATAGAATAACAATTAAGCAGAGATTCGAAGCAGATACCTTGAAGTTGGCACTACAGTGCTGCAATCACTATTTAGCAATATCTACATAAAATCACTACATTTTAAATAAACATGGCACAAAATCATAGCATCAAATGAGCATGAGATGTTCATGAAAATCTACAGCATATTAAATAATGTACATGGTGATGCATAAATGAAGAGCCAATATTGATTCCATTTGTATGTTATATATAAACTTAGCTGAATTATTTCTCATATGACCAAAGTGATTGGTAAAATACATAAATGTATAAGCTGACTAAAATAAACTTGTGAGAAAAAGAGCATATACATGAACGTGTATTTTATTTGATAAAAACGTACAAGAATTTGGTGCAGCAAAAATTGCTCACAATGCACAATCAATATTTAGACTAATGGTACACATACAAAATGTAATCAGTATGGCTTTGTTGTATGCTGCAAATGATAATCAATGTACACTGAAAAAATGAGCGTAATGAAATTACAAAAATTACATGAAGGGTTAATTAATATGTTTGTAAAACAACACGATGAGACTGAATATTTAATAAATGAAATGAAAAAATAATGAAAGCCAGTTGCTTTGCAAATTAAGTTCTAAAATTGCATTTTAACACATGTGCACAAAACCTGATAATATTCGATCATGCAACATTTCTCACACAGAAGAAATGAATGTTACACATATGAAATATAACCCATTCTTATTACAGTATTTGACAATGTCACCTTTAAATAACAAGAAAATAGTGCATACTTCTTTTAAGTGTTTAAAACCCTATCATCCCACCAATAAAAATTGAATCTACATGTATTGAAGTTAAAATTCTTTTTTTGTTTTAATTGGTTTATACAATTTACATATATTACTCAAGTACAAATATACAAAAGGATTAGGCAAAAACAATAGTTTTATTTCACTTAGGATTAAAAGATAAATGCCATTTTATTCAAACAGCAAAACTCTCTGAGTAACATATACATTATACAAATAAGGTCATTTTCGTTACAGTAGCAATACCATAATATATTGAGAATAATTTGAATATTATCACATGTATTTTTTATAACTATATAGTCTATATACTACCCAAATGTTCTTCCCATATTTGAAAGTTTTAAAAAGATGGGGCAAGTATTTTGCATAATTTTCAAGCTAATCCCATACAAATGTTTGAATTTGTACCTTAATACCATTATTCTAAAATCGCAATTTACCACATGTATCACTGCTCTACACTTGTCAGTTATTTATGGAAATTTCACAGACAATGCCCAAATACTTGGAAATTATATTCTTATTTCATAAAACTATAAAACACTTTTATGGGATTTTTATGAAATTAGAAAATTGAGGATATAACTAAATTAGTGAAGATACCATGTATAATATACAATGACTAATTTGAGTTTCCTACCATTTTCATCCATTAAATGACAGTTCATTACACATTTAAGAACAGTATCGCACTTTATAATCACACGCACATGGCACAAAATGATTCTGCTTCTACAAACTTTCACATCACAATCTTATCATTAAAATCCTAATGAGAAACATGAAAATGCTATTATATACAGTGCATATGTTTATGTCAGAGTTTTAAATGATATTCATTTTTGGTAAAATCTCTTTGGGAGCTTCATACAAATTCTCCATATTCATGTTTGGCTGCATACACATTTCACCGAAATCATTTTTATATATATTCCAAATAGAATTTTAGCTAATTCAGCCAGAAATGTTCATGGGAATTGTGTGAAGCTTACTTGTAATAATCTGCATAGTGTAATCACAAGCATGTACAAAGGCAGCAAGTGTAGTAGACAGGGTGAGCCAGATAGTCAAATACATTTGTAGTATTACAGGGTGTACAAAAATTATCCTAACAGTGTGCAGCTGAAGTCACCTGACAGGTGTGAAAAAAACTACACTTGTTACATAAAAATAGCCACAAATATATGCATAAATACATTACAAAGAGTATACAAGGCAGGATCATGTATGAAGCGAATTGTGTTATGTTATCACACTATTCTATACAACAAAGTCATTGGTAATTATTCCCTACTTGACACTAGAATACATGTGATCGAGATTCCAGACAACAGTGTCGCATACACAAGAATTGGTGCACATCCACTAGCAAGTCATCGTTAGGCACATGGGAATTTGCATTACTTTGAAAATTACATGTTCACTTATGACAACATATACACCAGGATGATTGATAGGAACACGTCTACAATTCATTACTTGATAGAAGTGTGATTTAAAACAAGAATAAAACTTCAAATGGATAAATATGCAAAGTATAAATATTACGATTTTTACTGAACACAATATAATTAAGACACAGTTCAGGCATGAATTGAAAATTATATTCACTTATATCTTACCCAGTTAATTTTACAGCATATAATATTTGAGATATATGACTCCAATATAAATGCATCTTAGGTGAGGTAAATACATGTTAATTCTTACAATAAATTACAAGCACTTACACAAATCACTTTAGAAAGCTTTTAGCTGCAGTGATGATATTTTTTCATTGAAACCCACAGTGGATATTTGCATAAAAAGAAAGTAAGAAACGTATGAGTTTAAGTCCTAAGATCCTTCAAGAAAACTCTTTGAAATGACTATTTCACACCCACAATCAATGCCTATTCTAGAAACACCAAAGTGTGTGGGATTCACCCCTGGTATGGAAAAATTAGGGGGAATGGTATGAGAAATACTAGGTGAATCAGGGAATGTCTTGTATTCAATACAAATAATGGATGGGTGATATTCCCCCCTATCCACTTAAGACAAAGGGGATTTATGAAAATGATGGGTGATTTCCCCGATCCCCGCACTAGAATAGACAGAATTTGTCTACATGAATTTATGAAAACTCCTCTACTGAGTAGGCGATAGTTTTCCACTCAACACAAAGATGGTCATTGGTGCCTCCCCGATTCCTAGCATACATGACTATGGTCAAGTTTATTGATAAATATCCCTCATATCGTATCCCACACGCTCTTCCCCCCTTTGCTATCTTGCCCTGACGTTGCGCTTGCTCCACTCAGCTGAATGTGCCCGGCGGGGGCAGATTTTCAATGAGCGTTTTCATGAAGCCAGCAGCCGCCAGGGCAGCGTACGGCTGCCACTCGACATTCTTGGTGCCGTCCAGGTAGTCACACACACCGCGCACAAAGCCGAACGAGTCCTTACGGTTGCCAACGATGCTCTCCAAGACCTGCAAGCGTGCAACTGTTATGGTGAATTGGTTGATAAGTTGTATACATGTTAATGATCTAATACTGACTTATAAGCCCTTGCGGCTGGGTGGTTATTATAATGATTTTGTTAATTGCATGTTTATACTGCCACATGTCAGTATGATAAACAATTTTTTGACTTGATCAGTCATCCGTCAGTTATATGTTATTTTCAACATTCAACATAATTACATATAGAGAAAAATAAGGGGTTATGTTAGTTGGTTGTCAACCTTTATAAGGATACAAATTGCAAGCAGAAAAGATGGATTATACCCTTCTTTTACCACCTAGCATCTTTTCATACAATGTCCACAAGAAGCGGGCTAATTCATATCAGTCTATTATCAGAAACTGTTTATAAAATAGACAAAAAACAGGAATGATTTCGTTTGTACAGTAGAGCCTCTCTATTAAGACCACCTTTGGGACCAGTGTGAGGTGGTCTCAATAGAAAATACAAAGGTTCATTTTTGGTAGCTTTATGAAAGGTTTTGGTCATAAAAAGTGGTCTTATTATAGAGATGGTCTCAATAGAGAGGTGGTCTTACCTGGTTCCACTGTAAAGCTCATTGACAATGAAAATAAGATGATGTTAAGAGCCGAACATACAAAACCTGGTCAAAGGCATGTGGAAGCCCACACAGTGGATGGCGCGTGGAGATCGAGACGAGATGGTCTCACCACCGGCTTGCCAGCACCTGCAGGCAACAAACCGGCATGGTTGATTGATTAATTTTATTTATCATAGTGACAAGTATGTTACATTTTCAAATACATAAATAGCTATATAGTGAAATACCCAGTCCTTCTGGACTTAATTTGTCACCTTAATATCAATACATAAATGTGACGCCAAACAAATATGAAAACAATGTAGTATATAAGTGATATGAAATAAATAGTACATCTATAATAAAAGAATATACTTGATAAGAAATAAAGAATTAAGTATAAATTGAACATAGCATATAATACAACATAATATAATTAAAGATTAATTATGGTATTAGTGCAAGAAATAGGTGAAAGGGGTGTGCACTTTTGGAAGAAATCAGCAAATTTTGCATATGTATGCAGAAGATATTGAAAAAATCCATTCGTGGACCCAGTAAAACATTTTTATTTTTGATGGTAAAAATTAAAAAAATATATATAAAAATTATCATTTTTTTCAACAAAAACACATTAATACTTAATCTATTTTCCGGACTTTTTATACATGCTTTCTCTATACATATATTCTGTTGATCCCAAAGTTTCAAAGAAAAATGTCAAACCAAAGTGAAGAAAATATATCGGTTTATTTACCGACAATATCACTTAATTTTATATATGGCTTAATTGCATGAAGACTGTGAAAGAACTTCCCAAATGATATCTATTAAATTATACGGATTATTGCATAATTTCCTAAAATGCGTTTGAATAAAGATTATGAAATTAAGCAATAACGCAATGTTACAATATTCATCACTGATTTTGAAAAATTGAAAATGGTGTTATTACCAACAAACCATTGACATCATGTTTTCACATTATAACTCAAGTTATGCAAAATGCATGTACTGCACACGTTGTATATATATTTGTCATTATGAAAGAGAGCTCCAGCAAGAAAGGCTCCCCAATTTGGAAAGCTAAATTCAAGCCATCATCATATGTTACTATGAATTAAACAGTAAAATGATAATTTCTTAGGTTTACTAACAACATTCGCCCCAGCATCATGGAAGGGGTGTGTGGTATGTATACTACTATGATCTACAAACACTATATAATACCCATTACTACTGCATGATAGTAGTAATGCGTATGGTATAGTGTTTGTAAATCAATGTGGTATACATACCACATACTCCTTCCATGATGCTGGGGCTCATTGTCACACGTCGAAATGAGTCTATGTAATAGCTGAATCTCTGCGTGACACCATGATTAACAACACACCAACAGAATAAACATCACCATCACCCACCGAGTGGTCCCCTGCGGATGACGGGCAAGCCTGGTTTGTGCCAGTGCTCGACCTCCCGGGGGTGGGGGCGGGTGGCCCACCTCTATCACATCATTGCCGCCGATGTTCATGAACAGACGGTCGGTTTCAGGCGGAGGACGGTTGAAGTTCACCTACAACCATGGTAATGGAGTTACGTGTAAACTAATGCACCGTAAATGTTTGCTTCATTATTCTGTTCTGTACTAAATAGGGCACACGAATGTAGTTGAAACTTTTCATATAAAGTACTGATGAGGAAACTGTTTCTTTATAATTTGAGCCAAAAGCTGTTGTAATAAAAATCTTATTAACTTATTCTAAGCATATGAAGTTTTAGATGATTCCATGCTATTGCTTACTGCCTTACGTATGAGCGAAGCAGTTCAACTTGTTTAAGAATATTATTTAGAACTTCTCTATTAGGACCACCGTTTGCACCAGTGTTAGTGGTCTCGATACAGTGGTGATTTCTATACAGAGGTTCATTTTGGTAGTTTTATGAACGTTTGGGACAGTGAAAAGTGGTCTTAGTATAGATGTGGTCTCAATAGGGAGGTTCTACTGTATACCATATACGACCATCCAAGTGCCCACCCTAGTTTAACACCCTCCCCCTCTTTTTCTTAAATGTCTTTAAGAATTATGTAGTAACTGCACTCTTGTGTAATAGCCCACCCCCCAGTTTGAGAAAATTTCAATTTAACGTCCCCGGGTGCTTGGATGGTCGTATACGGTATAAGAAACAGCGAGGCGTACCTCTTGCCCCAGTAGCTGCTGCTGTCCTTCCTCGATGTTCTTCTCCCACTGGTAGCCTCGCAACGAGTCCCGCTTCGTCTGGTCGATCAGCATCTCAGACGTCTACAGAATCAACAAATAAATAAACAAAATAATTGATTTTGCGATAAATCCATAGAAACTCACTGTCTTAATCATTTTGATCTTCCATCTGGTTAAGAAGTCTCGGAAGATGGACATGGAAAATGTCTGAAAATATCAAGACAGTGAGTTTCTATAGATTTGTCGCAAAATCAATAATTTCATTTACATGATTAAGAAATCCAATGAATTTATTTACAAGTCTACAGAATCATTAACAAAATTGGATATTTCTCAAGCCTTCAAAAACCTTCATATCAGGGGCCCAAGGCAGGTGTAATATTTCTAAATGATCTATATCTCTATCTCTATCCACCAAACTATTATGTATTTAAATTCTTGCACCTTTTTTACTGTGGTCGCAAGTCACAACTTCACATTGTCATGGTGACAAGAGACTTATAATTGCTATATAGGGTAAAGACATGCTCACTAATAAAAACAATACGCTGATACAGCTGTACTCAAGATACATGGTCAACTGAAACCACTCACTTAACATCTAAACAAAACATTGAAATGTTACTATAAAACACTTTAAACGATATCAAAATTTAAGATTTTGGATTAGGAGCTCAGTCTCAAGTTGATACTCACGATCTAAACTCCGGTGTTGACATACCTGCTGTATACACAGCTCTGCGGGCGCCCACGATTTGAGGGCGTAGGACATGGTTCCTCTCTCCTCGTCGTGGTTGATGCGGTCACAGAAGATGTACATGTTGCCCTTCTCATTGGGCGTCGCTACGACAACATCACCTACACAACATGTGAGCATTATTGTTCAAAATCTAGTACTTCAATGTTAGGATAGTTTTATGCTTTCAAAAGGTTTTTTTCTAGAATGTTCATCACGGTTGGCATTGATATATTTTGATAATAAACATCAAGTAGTAAGTATCGATATTATTTAGGTGAAAATGTCATATCTATTTTTTTCAAATTTCCTAACTCATTTTGACATTTTTTTCCGTTTCTATTTTTACTTTAATTTGTATTCTGTAAAGTTTGGTTTAAAAATATTTTATAGCAATAAGAATATAGATGTGTAAATGGATTAGGCAGCAACTAAAATGCGATATAAGCATTTCCCTGAAAAAAATAAAATAAAACTGCATTCACACAAACACACACGCACACATTTACACCTTCTCAACAGGTAACAAAATGCTATTGGATGATTTTCATTAAAGTCTACTGGAATCCTCTAAATATTCATGTACAAAATCAAATAATTGACTGTTTTACTTATAATCAAAATCATCATATCCTTCTAGTAATATTTAAGCCAAAATTTTATTATTCCTTTATGTTTAGATTTTCATTGATTGATTGAAGCAATGCATATCTCATATTGTAATACTAAGGGCAATTCAAAAGAAAGTGTTCACTATTTTCTACACTGTGTCCACAAGCACAAGCTGGAGACTCAACTACATGCAGTTTACGTGATCATAGAGTAAGCTTACTGCATTGCATTCTCAATTGAGTATGTATTATGCCATATTTGTGACACCCATAGTTTTTTAAATCACCTAGAGTATAAATAAATTTTGCACTTGATATTGTTTGACATAATCTAAAGCACCTGACAGGTCTGGCCAGAATGTATATTGCTTTCCGGGGGTCTATAGAAAGAGCAAATTATAATTTTAACTCGTATAACATCAACCTGAATCCATAGGCCTTTGATATTCGAACTTTCAAATTTCAAATTCTGTAAAGTTTGATGATGGCATGTAATATCAATAATAAATAGATTTTTGAAATTTTTTGGTGAAAAATTCTACATGATAAGCCTATGTGCGTGGTAGCTTACCGAGCCTACAGTGCTTGTAGAAATCTGTGTAGTGGGGCACGCCACCTCCCACCCCCACCAGCAAAACATGCTCAATGTCGCTGAAAGTGCCTGAAACATGAAACAAAATAGCTAATATTGAGTTATATATTGGTAAATTGTGATAGTTGTTGAAATGAAGAAATTACAGTATTATAAAAAAGCTTACGTTATGTTACGTTTACGTTTGGGGTGTTCACATTAAATCAACAAGTGACTTCTAATCAGTTAAAAATATGCTACACTGTAAATACAAAATCATGACTACAAATTTTGGTATAGAAAGACACATTTCAAAGGTGGCAAATGAAAGATGAAAAAACAATGAAAGTCAATGTAAAACGTTTCTCAACCATAACTGTAGTATTTCTGTTAAACTAAAAAGGCTTGGTGGAAATGTCTTGGAATTTACACATATATCAAGAGAACAGTCAAAGTATTCTGTATTGATCACTATAGTACATGGTGTATTAGGGGAGTAGCTAGATGTACCCACTTGTAGTGAAACACAGTTACTTCTTAGAGTTACCGTATACGACCATCCACGTGCCCATCCTCGTGTACCAACAGCCCTCCGCCTCTTTTTCTTAAATGTCCTTACAAAATTATGTAGTAACTTGCACTCTTGAGTAACAGCCCACCCCACAGTTTGAGAAAATTTCAATTTAACGGCCCTGAGTGCTTGGATGGTCGTAAACGTTATATATTATAATATCAAATCTGATTTTACTGTGTGTGCATGGTACATACCAAGCAGACGTGTAGTTGTGTTGCCAGATGAGATCTGAGCTGCCATGCCGCGACCGATCTGTGGCAGTTTGGTTGATACCACACGGTGGCTGCCGATCTGACCGATTGTGTACACGTTAGACTCGCCTGCAAAATACAATGCACAATGTAGAAATTCAGTTTACCTATTTTTTTTTCAATACCTGTTCAATTTGGGATACATTATCATCTATAATTACATATAAAAATGTGAACGAAAAAAAAATGTGGGCTAAAAGAACGGTTTATTTTGGTTGACGATTTGAATAAAAGTTTCCCACACTCTTTCTTAAAGATCAGATCCAGAACCAAGGTGGAAATGATTTGTTTTGTTTGATAATCTTTTTCTTACAAGACATGACAGTTTTATGACCCTTTCTTAATAAGGACAAGTACATATTTTGTAATATTTTTTGCAATAGGTTCTTAGCTTTCTCCATTCAACATTTTTTTATATTGAAAATTGTTTACAATTAATCAGGGCAAATAAAGGAATAAACGGAAGAAATCCACAGAAAAAATTCCAATGCACTCACAACATAACATAGAAATTTGGCCAAAAAGAATTGCACCAAATTTGACCTTTTTCCACTTACCGGCAGCATCGTTAACCTCGGCTAAGATGACAGAAAGAGAGAAATTAATGTCAAGAATGAAAGAACAGATCAAGTAATAGACACTAAAAGCCGATATATACACCAAAAACTTTTAACAAAATCTAAAGCCTATTAATTAACTTTATGTATTCTGAAATCAAGATATATTGAATTGAAATCTTATGTGAGGAGACAATATAATTTCTTTGCATGTAATAAATTTAACTACAAAGTAATATAAGGGACTAACAAAAAGTTGATGATTTCAGAATATACATAGTTACACAAGTTTTAACAATCATGTGAATCATTTGTCTGCATGAATTTGAACGTGTTCATTATTTCTTCTAAAAATACTGTATCTATTTCGTACTATAAATTGTCTTAAAACTTTTTTATGATATTTCATTGAATTGTATGAATTAAATCACTCAAAACTTCAAATAAATATGATGGACAAAGAATTCTGATTGTATCATCTAGCATCTATCTATGCAATTATCTACATCTATTACTATCCTATTTATTTGCACAAGGAATAATGGCTGATGCATGACAGGATAAAAAACAAAGTTGTGGCAATACATGAAATCATCATGTTGACATCAACATTAGTATCGATTATAAAGCATGATGCAATGCCCATTTAAAATTTTATAAGAATAAAGCTTTATAGCTTTCTGTTGTTCCTCAAATCAAATTATAAAACGTAATATTCATCCCAACAAAATAAATCTTATATAACAGATATTAGTCGGCGAAAACATGAGTAGACCTTGAATATCAAGGTGTAATGAGGTCCAGGTGTTGAGGACTATTAAAATGCCTGGAAATCAACAATTAATATGGCAGAAGACAGGAGCGTACAGAGTAAAAGTTTGAGGAATTATAGCCTGGAAGTTTAAATTAGTCAACCAGCAATTAGTTTATTAATCAAGCTTATAACAATAGCATGAAGATCAGAGAGCAAAATGATATAAAAATCATGCATGTCTAGATAAGCATGTTGGTTGCTTAAAGCGGGTTGCCAAAAATAACCATGGTTGCCATTCATCACTCACCAGTTGCTGCCATGAAATTTTGGTCTAAAATCGCGAAATTATTGTGAAAACAAATAAGAAAACAAAAGCAACAGAAACTAATTGCAATTGCAAACATATCTAAACTAAAAAACCTAGGACACAAAACAAAAAGGGTGCACACAGGATGGCATCAAAATCAACTGTCATAAAATATACACTTCTACCTGCTAATATTTTGTGCTATTCAACATTTAAAATGTGCTCAGATTATTTTCCAAAAAGTGTTTTTATTGAAATAAAAACACATTGAAAATTTAACATACTCTAAGAGTAAGAAGCCTATACAACTGCACATCACATAATTATAGACCCAAGTTATCGATAGTGCTCAAGTTATCCTCAATATTTTAATTACCATTTCACTAAAAGAATATTAAATTTACTATCACAGATAGTTTTGTCCACCACATTCAGTAATATGATGTAAAACGTACGTGCTACCTTGGAGATAGATATTTTTTTTTTAGGTATTTTTGAATGTTGAAAATAACTTGGGTCTGCTGTCTACAATCCTATCTGATTCCATATGATCTTTTTTATTTGTTTACTTTTTCCATATTGTTGTCAAAATAATGTCAAAATAGGCCCAAACATTAAATCCAAAACAAAATAAATTTCTATTATATTATCTATTTTATTTCATAATATTATATATATATTTTTTAAAGCTTAGGGCAATCTTGATATCATTTTTCAGAAAGATGGAAAGAAAATTAAAAAAATCAAGACATACTACTGATTGCCAGATTCCACAAAATATATATCATGTTTCCATAATAACAGTTCTTTTTATTTACAATTGTTGTGTTTTAAATTGATTAAAGGTTTGTGAAACCCTAGTGTCTAACTAGAAGGGCTCTGGAATTTATATCTGTGATTGAGTCACTCCCCAAATAAAGCCACTTTTGCCACTCATGTGCCATTGATTGCTGTGTGCATTTATATTAACCTGCCCAGAGTGAAGCCCCCGGGTGTGTGTATTTACCTGGGCTCGGGTGGACCCCCTGGGTTGTGTCTAGCTGCATCATATCAACGTCCACTTTCTTAATCATGCGATACTTGGGCTGTTGCATTTGCTTCATCACCTTCTTGATGAAACCAACATAGTCTGAAAAACGTTTATGCATAGATAGGTTTAAGCACATGCTGTTATACATACAAATAGTTTGAAATAAAAAATGAATGTACATTCAATGCTGTTGTACAGTTATTAACTACATTTACCGTGACATGCACAAAAGTGAATTATCAAAATGTAAAAAAATTCACAATATGTAAATGTATGATTTTTTTAAATCAAAGAAATGTCATAAACCATAGTAAGATGAACAATGAACAATCAAATATATTTCAGTAATCCAGCAATAACAATTTAAGTGCATTTCTGTGTATGATTGCATCAATTTCAGGAAAATTAAAAAATGACTTCAAATGTACATTGCAATTTTGTAACATCCCTCACATTCCGACCCACTTTTTACCTCTTGGGAAGTTGTCAGGTTTGACAAGTTCCTTGAAGAACTCGTATGCACCAGTCACTTTGTCTAGGTAATCAGTGTTAAGCGCGAACCAGAACTTGAGAATTCGTGACTCCTGAAAAACATATCTCAAAATTGATGCGAGTAAAATTGATAACATGGAAGTTATTACAAATTTTGAGTTACCAGAGGGAATGAAAATGCAAAATAGTATGATTTGAATGGGGAAAAAAGCCTGATGAGTTTTAATGGATTTGATTTATAGAAGTTTAAGGAAAATGAGTCCAGCTGTAGCAATGGGTATAAAAAGTAAAACTTTCTCTTCACTAGCTTTGGAAACTCTTCATAACTTCCACACATCAAAGTTCATTGTATACCAAATTCAATTAAAAGAAGAATCACACATACGCAGACACCTGATGTAAAATTCAGTGTCTACATAAGACAAGGATCAACTCCAGGTCTCACGTAACTAACATTACGATATATATCAGATTAGCAACTATGAGTATCCACTAATCATGGAACGGCAGTGTCATTTGTCCATAATATGAATGGGTCTATATGCATTAACATGATAAATACAATGTGACTCACAGGGACGTGGTTTCCTGACTTCTGGTCAACCAGGAAACACTTGAACTCCAGCTGCAGGTCGGGCTTAGACTCTGGCTCAGCATCTGCAACATACACACAATGACATGATGCACTTGGTAACAACGTGACGATTAGATGTCCAGGTTAATATACCGTATACGACCATCCAAATGCCCACCCTTGTGTAAAAGCCCTCCCCACTCTTTTTCCTAAATGTCTTTCAGAATTATGTAGTAAATGCAATCTCATGTAACGGCCCAACCCCTAGTTTGAGAAAATTTCAATTTAACTGCCCTGGGCACTTGGATGGTCATATATGGTATACTATATAATATTTAGTCTATACAACTGGATTATGTACCATGAAAACAGACGTTTCATATGGGGTTACGTCATTATATTACGTCATCTTGGGGTTACGTCACAATGACGTAACCACATATGAAACGTCTGTTTTCATGGTACATAATCCAGTTGTATAGACTAAATATTATATAATACATAATGCACTGTTTGGACAGAAACACAACATAGTTTTGTTAAATGACAGTAGCAAAAGAAAATATACGCTGGATTAGTTTTCTTCAATTAATGTCTATAAAGCCAATATAATGAAATCCCTGGTAAGTTAATTTCCTTGAGATTATGTAACGTTCAAAATACCAACTTAACTCAACAATAACTGCTTGGCATTAACAAGAGTTACCAAACTCTTCAAATGATCACTGTTAAAAAAAGTAGCTATTGTAAACATCAGAAGAAAAAAAGCGTTTATAAAAATATCAAATAAATTAAATAATCAATTTATCATCATTACCATATTATTTTATCAATAATTCAATTACTTTGATTTTAAATACACTTAAATTTCATTAACATGTAGATCTTAATTATAAAAAACGAAGACTTAGTATAATCAACTTAGTTAAATGAGATTGAGATTTTTTTTTGCAAACTTTGATTTATGACACAACATTAAACTAAAACCCTTATAATCGTAATATACAAAGAATACCAGTTTAATTTGAAGATCATACTAAAGGTACAAGATACTTCGATAAAATTTATGCAACTGCCAGAAAATCAACTACACATATATATCCAAATGTGCACTTTTAAAATACAATTTTACATAGAGAAGTTGCGATATATCATGTTAAATTTAACGTTATTAACAAAAGCATCAGATATCCAAAGGTCTGGGTGGACATCCACTAATCAGTCAAATTTTGGCTAAACTCTGGCCTTTGAATACACCTGTTCTTTATGTGAGATGGAATATTGCAGCTTGTTGGTCTAAAACAATCATACACTGAAATGGATAATTATGTGTTCAGTCTTCCAGTATACTTCATTTTTGAGCAACTTGAAAAGAGGAATCGGTCATGTTTCTGCCTAAGACATAAACCTGTCACAAGGAACATGTAAACAAATAAACGAGGAAAATGTTCAACAGTGGTTATAGCTTTCAAATGCTTTAGTATCTTAATACAGGTAGGTGTAATACATAGCAATGTTTAGAATTCATTTCTATACAACATATAGACATTGTTGGTCACTTCAGTGGTTTATTAATATTACAAAAAACCACACTCAATCATGTAAAATTATAGCTCTTGGACAAACATCCCACGAACAGTAGCGTTCACAATATGTCAAATGAGACTCCATATTGACATCACAGTATTGTCACAATGACAAAACTAACTTATATCCATGGGACTTTGAATGAAATTTCTTTGAAACATTTTTTGTTTCAGTATATTCTGAAATATTAAAGTTGATGTGCATATTTTGAAAATGTGATTGGCAAATGTAAATACATGCAGAATCATATACAATTTGCATACTTATTATTATGACTAGTGATGAAAACGTGTCGTAATCGGCAAATTAGTCTTCAGAAACACTGAAAGAATACTCATAAATGTAAAAATTCACAGTAACGAACGGAAGCTTACAAAACTGGCTGGAATGCCCGAAACATTTCAATTCTATAAACTGTTGCAGTATTTTGTGTGTTATAATGAAGAATGACATTAATGTTTGGAATGCAACATGCTTATTATGTTGAGTTGTATATAAAGCTACAATGTATTTTTCGTATTTAAAGTTCAGCATTACATTACAGAAATGCATGAACAGTGGCCCAGCTAACTTTGTATTATACATTTACTAGTCTACAGGACTAGTATTTATTCTAATGCAAAAAAAATTACTCGTCTTGCATCTTCTACACCTTACTGTTTTGACAAAAGCTGGTGGTTAGTCTAGAGGATGAGCAAGCTAAAATTCTTACTGGTCATGTTGATTTAATACTAGTCTCGAACTAGTAGACGAGTACTTATTCAGGGCACTGACCGAATATGCAAAGCAGGCTGGAAGACATCATATCTCTTTCAATTGGAAAAAGAATTTGTTAAAAACAAATCAATTTCTGTGCATAGAGTAGCTCCGAGCGTGGATCCTGACAAAACTAACACTTTCCGACATAATGCGCAATGCGTAAATCTAGTTTCAAACAACTAGGCAAAGATGTAGCTTCACCTGCAGACTGCTTGTTGATGACCAGGCCTGAGTGCTGGCCACCAGCCTTGTGTGCCACTTTGCTCTCATCCAGCGTCTCTTTCCGCACCTTGGCAATCTTGATGGACGTCACCTTGCCCTTCTTGGTCGGCGTCATCACAATCTCCTCTACAAATACAAAAGAACATTTATAATGCATAAACATCTGAATCTTGTTTGTCAACTGAGCGTAACCCTTACCGTATTCATTCATTTAAGCGCACCCCACTGTTTACACAGATTAAATTAATCAAAATTTGATTTCCTCCCCCCCCAAACTTTCCCAAAGATTTCATATTCATCTCGCCATATTTTAAGACTAACAAGCCGGTATGCGCCGGGCACATTGTGAAAAAGACTTACATGCCGGTTGCGTTGTGAAAGAATGTTCGCGGTAAGCAATAAAAGAAAAAATCCAAGAACTGCGAAAAATTGTGGGGGTGCGCTTATAACTAATATTAGACATTTGTTTTTTGTTTGAAATTTGTTTTTTGTAAGCGCACTGTGCGCTTAAAAGAACAAATACGGTAAGTCAAAACAAAGTTATTCGCACCAACTCTGATGCGTGTTGAAGGGTTCAGAGTATTAACACAATGCAAACATAAATTGAAGCACTTGTCATAATGACTCCCAAGATGACTGTACTGAGCAGCAATGAATGCAGATCATTCAGTTAATGTAATGTTCACCGATTTTGCGAGTAAATTTGAAAAGTCTACTCAGAGAATTTTATAAAAAATATCATCAATTATATTATTTACTTCCTTAATAATGTACAAAAAAATTCAAATCATATGCAATTCACACTTTCGAATATCACCAATATCGATACAATCACCCATGTTAAAATAACACTCCCTCTCTCCCAAAAAACAAACAAAACAAACAAAACAAACAAGAACCACCCCCACCTTCACCCAAAACAAAACAAAACAAAACAACAAAACCCATACAATTTAGGACCATGAATGAAGTACATGTATTATGGCCTACTTTATCAGTCAATGAACAGCACTTCATCATGTGCTAAGTGCAAATGTCAAATGTCATCTGTTTGATTACACCAGAATGAAGCAGATTAGATCCTGCGGGGAATTCAGCAAAATAACAAGAAAGCTTGACTGGAAGCCATCACACTGATGATGAGTATTGGTACAAGAAACAAGCTACAAAGTTGTGACAAGAACACATAGTAACTCTGTATCTAGGTCAGTCATTGAAAGTGAAGGACTAATACTTTATCTGTGTCAGCTGGTTATTTCTCGGTCACTCACCAAGTGCAAGTAGAACTTACGGTGTAAACCAGTCCTCAATGTTTATTTTAACTGTGGGTCCTCAGCCAACAAATAAAAGTATGAATCTATCCCATATGGAAATGAAACTATAAGGATTTTTGTATAGAATGTAAATGTATATATTTTAAATTTATAACATTACAATGCATCTTTTGAATATGTTGCTGCGTCATTATTCAAGTCAAACGTTACTAAAAAAAATCCTCATCCAAAGATTCCATTTGTTTCAGTGGATATGGAACTCGCGTCAACACTTTGGCAGGTCAGAAATTATTTTTTGTTGTTGCACAAGTGACATCGAACATACTTAGTTACAAGGCTAAGTAAGAAAAAAAAAGCTGTTGATCTCCCTTGTAACGTAGATCAGAAAAGATGTCTCAGCAGAAATAAACACTGGAAACCATCAGCTAGATGTTGAACAATGCATATTTGTACAGTGTGAAAGAGAATCCCATAAACCAACAATGATTACAAAGAACCTTTGCTAATTTTCGGACGTACAATATATGCAAATTGCAAATGTGTCTAAATGCAAACACTATATTGCTCATAGATGATCCAAGTGAGTATCAGGGTTGAGATTGATTAATGACACAAGTGGCATATTTTGCTAGAGAGGTCTACTGTCTGCACTCTGAAATGTCATATTTACAATTGATGATTTTCAAAGAATATTGCAAATAGAGTACACAAATTTTTAGTCACTTTATAAGTTTATTATTGAGAACGTGGTTTACGTTCTGCTATTCTTAGAGGAAACCACATACTTCCAGGTTACACCAACACATGAACCAGGACAGATGAGCCATGAACAAATTGGTTAAACTGACCACAGAAGCCACAAGAAAACCCCAGCTATGGTACATATATCACTGGCAAAAATTTTACTTTAACTGTGAATTGGTTTTCTGATTACCAGGAAAAAGATAATAATTATCTTATTCCTGTTATTACAAAATCCCAACATCAAGTTCTAAAAATGTCAAAGCTAATTTGGTTCTTCATTTACTACAAATTGTAATATAGGATAGCAATGCTATTTGGGTCAACTGCTAGCACAGGGCACTTCTAACATTTGAAAAAAAAACTCTTTTTGTGGGAAAACGCAATGATGCATCATTTTGGGAAGTTTTGACATTTACAGAACTTTCATCATAATTTTGTCAAATTAGGTAATGCTGTAATTAGGATATCCAATGTTAACACAGATCAAAGTGACCAATATTCCTAGATATCAGAGTTGCTCTGTGTTACCAAGTGGACAGCTGGTACAATCTCACACTGGGCTCTTAAATAGATTGCATTGCCCTTTCCATGACCCATATATATGTACATCATCTCCCTCACAGCAGGCACTTACTACTTAGTAAACTAATGTCTAAATTGGTACATTATAATCAAATGACGTCAAACTACAGTAGAACCTCCTTATTAGGACCACCTTTGGGACCCGTGTTCTCAATAGAGGTGTTCTCTACACAGAGGTGCATTTTGGTAGCTTTATGAAAGTTTCGGACTGTATAAAGTGGTCTTACTATAGAGGTGGTCTCAATAGAGAGGTAGTCTTAATTGGAGGCTCTACTGTACTTAAACCATGGTTCTATCCATGTGAGAAGTACACTAGAAGACAATGTCTGTTTGCAAATACAGCACAAATATTAAACATGATTTAAAATATTTATTGACTTTATTAGGTTCGACTAGCTGGCAATTTTCCTAGGTGAATCATAAACATATTTTTACCATAATAAGATGACTACTTTCCGCTCATGAGTAAATCTCCAGATGTTCACAATAACACCACGGTGTTTGTCAGGGTTTCTATGGAAACAGGATGTAAATACGTGTATACTAGGCATATTGCAGTTACACCTAAATTTTCAACTTGTCAGACCCAGAAGTAGGCATAGAAAAGATACAATTTGTTAATAGACACATCATTTACTACATGTCATTATTTTAACAGATGTGTTCAAATAGAATAATTTTGTTATTGCACTTCAATATACAAAATCAAATCATAACTCAAGACAGACTTTAATAATTTCAATGACTCAACAAATCAATCAACAAAAATAACTCTGATGAATTGCGATAGTAACATTCAGCAAATTAATTGATACAGCTGCGATTGGGTGTAGCCTTACTACCATCAACCCTGATTTGTTACCATATGTTACCACCGTCTCGGAGCCCATATTTGATGCAAATAATCAATGGAGATATCTACATACATGTAACTTTTGAGCATACTTGGTACTTAGAATTAGGGATAGGTAAATACAGATTGGGTGAAAACGAAACTTGTGAACGATAGCAACCATCTTGCTACACGCTGTGAGAAAATCCTGGTATCAAACACTTCCTCACTGGAAGTTTTATCACCGCTCAGTGATTCATTCTTATGTATCCCAATTGAAGCGTAATGATAATTGCTGCTTAGTTTTCTGGGTTTTCCATGCTCCTGACCTTATTTTATGTCATAAAACGACAGACCCATGGACAATTTACTCCATCAATGAAAATTAAGTTTTTATCTACTACGCATAGCACACAATGTCTGTCTGAGCAGAGTTTTTCTCACACTACATTGCAACCTCTCTATTAAGACCAACCATGGGACTGCCCTCAAGGGGTCTGAATAGTGAGGTGGTTTTTTATGGAGGTTCACAATGGTTTCTATATGAAGGCTTGGGACAACAAACATGGTCTCATTATAGAGGTGGTCCTAATTGGAAGGTCTAATGTACCTTAAAGCATATTATTTTCTGGAAACAAAAACATGTAATGTTCTCAATTTCACGTATTTTTCATTACTGTTTGTGTAACATGCTTGCATATATTACAAGCTTATAAATGACTTAAATTACATAATTTAGTCATCATAAAAGTCACTGTAAATACCTTCCATAAATTGACAATAGATCTCAAGTATCAACGAAGACGCAACTGTTTGGTTTCAGTCTACTGATGATGTGACCACATTACATGCATTATTGACCGCTTATTTCAGGTCTTGCGCAATTTACAGTCCCATGGAGCTAGATAATCTGATGAACCAATACATGTGCAAATCTGACCGAAGTCTTATCGTCCTTACCCTTTTGAAAGCTTTCACGTACCTTATAGATGTGTTGAGCATGTAATCATATTTCCAATAGGGTTCTTATAAGTACTTCACGTTCCTGACAATGAGTTGTCGTGTTTTTTTTTACTTGAGTTGGGTTTTGCAATTTTTCATTGATTTCGATTATTACATTTAAAGATATCTTGATTATAAAGCCAATAACGTTAAGAAGGTTGTTTCCATTCCATGAGACAGTCATTATTGCGTAAAAATATAGAAAAAGGTCAATTCATAAATTGCATAGCCAATTTTTCTGTAGTCCACATTACACTCCTGGTGATCAGGGCGGACCTTGGGAATGGTCATTAAGTCACTACATAACCACATAACCATGTATAATTTGGACTGTGGCTCCCTCATGTAATTAACAGTCCCAAATGTAAGAATTAACACTAACGACCAGGCCCACCTCACTGTAACATGTGGTCATATAATAAGAAGGAAAAATTAACACCGATTGACCTATCTCTTACTCATTGAGATAATGATGAAGTGTACAGATTTTATTTGGACATTTTTTTGTTGCCTAGACATGCTAGTTGAGTGTATGGTCAAATGGTTGGTCAGTGAGCTGCAATACCAGCAGTCCATCAGTATGCCTGATGGGATCATGAGATAAGATTTGATGGGGCGATGATTGGTCAGCTGTGGCCAGTGAGCAATCAATCAGTAGTCTAGACACAGGTGTTCATATTCAAGATTAAAAGATTCTACTGTATATACACTTTGTGACATTATATTCTCTTATCAAATAGCATTATTAACACACGACTACAATACAACATATTAAAGAACATCATGAATATGTATTTCTTCACCAGACAATTGAGCTGTCAGCTTCTAGTTGGTGAGTGGCTGAGTGGTCATCTAAGCCTTCTTATCAACCAGCCACTTAACTCCTTCTGCATTGGTAACACTTAGACACCAATAGTATACACAATTAACACAGGAGAAGCAATGATCTTGTCCTGGATTGGCCATAAGATTCAATCCTTATACTCTTGACCAGAAAGTCTTAGGTTTGGTTCTTGGAGCATTTTCTTGGTTAGGGCACAGGAAGGGTCTTAAAACTCATAAATTTTGCTTGGCTGGATGCTGCATCAAGGGCTGACATGTTAAATATTTTGGGTCCAGAGTAAAATATATTTTACATGGCCCCCCTATCAGTGACCACAAAAATGTTTGACATAGAATACTGAATAATATGCTGGGAGCTTCTGAGCTAAAAAGATTTGTCAACGGGCTAGCTAGTGTACAATGTAAAATCAGTTTAGAAAAAAAGATGAGTATAAACTAGAATACATGTACCGGAATATAAAGAATGCACCCACAATCCTCATGATGTTTGCAGAATTTGCCAAGTTTCGCTGGAAACCTGTTAGAATAGCCAACAAGTCTGTTAGCATGAAAAAAACAACTGAAGAAACTACCAGTAAAGACTGTAAAAATGATCAGAGAAAATCTGCTCGTTTGCAAAGTGTTATCAATCACATTGTTTGTCTGCATTTTATATTGTCAGTTTCTGTTACAAGACATGCAGGTGAAAAATTAGACTGGATTTTTTAAAGAAGAAACAAATTGCTACATTAATTGTACTCCTCATGTATATGACTACAAAATCAAATTCAACATATATTTGATCTGACATCTTGCTAAAAGTGATTGACCAAAGCCAGAACTTGGTGAATGAAACAATCAACCTTTGGTAGCTCAAAATATAAATGCTACATTGACATTTAGCATTCAGCAGAACTTGTTTTTGTGGACATCCGTAGAAAACTGGAAAATTTGCATTTCTGCTCAACATATACAACATGTTGTATATATATATAGAGGTCTACCTAAGTATATGTGATGCCTGACTTTGTAGACATTTTCGATTTCTATCGAAGGTATCTGCAGGCCACATTGACCTTTTTTTTGCTCTTCTAGGAAGGCATCAAACGAAAAATATGATCTAAAAATTAAAGGTGTCTGACAAAATTAATAAAAAAATCTCTGCTGGCCGCACAGGCTCCAACCAGTGCCACAGCCCCCCCCCCCCCCCCCTCTCTTTCACATTATACCAAGAAGTGTTTTGCGAAGCAAATAGACAGATACGGTAACATGTAGATCATGATCCCTTCAAATGAAAATTAAATAATCATTCCCAACTCAAAGCACAAAGAAAATTCTATGATCCGGACAGTCTGTGTAATTGTCAGAAATGACATTTACTACTTGAAGTAAGTAGATAAATAAATCCATTTGTACCTTGCTATGTGTATCTTTAAAATATTGGTACATCACTCTTTTTACATGCATATGAGGAAATAAACAATATTGCGAGACATGGTCCCAGGTGCAGCCAAGAAAAGTCCAACCTGATGTGAATTCAATAGGCTGTTTGTGAAATTGAAGATGAAATGTAAATTTCTGATTGGAATTTGTATCCATCTACTAATAAATTCAGTTTGAATCTATCAGTATAAAACTGAAATGATTTACATGATATATGTGAAATTGTAGTGGATAAGAGGTTAATATACAAGATACAAGTAGCATTTGCATTAGCTGACTCTGAAAAGGACACGATTTGAACTTTGATATTTGTCTTGGTGAATATTTTATTCGCTAGTTGCTCAACACTGTAAATGTGAGTAAGAGACTTGAAATGTAATCATCATTACATTCCCCATTGGTTAGAGAGAAAATGAAAGTGCAGTAAACATATGTAAGTTTGCAATATGGATGTCCATGATTGCAAAGATGTACTTCAAACTATGTCGACGTATCAAAAATGAGATGTTAACAGAACATAATGGTCTGTCTAATAAAGTTGATATATGTTAGAACAATATTTGTTATTAATATTTGTAAGGTTGTGGTCATAACATAACACAGCACATCTCTAATAGGGGTCAACATTTAGGGTTCATTTTGATACTTGACAAACAGTTAATAAACATGGAATAGAATCTGAACAGGTGTATTACTTTTTACTAATATGTAAAAGGAAATTGAGCTGAGCATAAACCACACACTCAAATTGAATAGTTATGGCTTGCTCAAATAAATATAGAATTTGATTGGTTGATTGACATAGTGATCACAATTGACAACTCAATCAACAACAAATTTTCACTGCTCATCAGAACCAAAATATCATTGAGGCAGCAGTGAATAAAAAGAACATAAAGCAAAATCCCATTTCCACAAATAGATTGGTTGTGTTCCTTCACACATATCAGCAGGAAGTTAACTTCCCATATACAGTGGTGAAGACGAGCGTGCTACAGGCTGATAGTGGGGAAAAACATGTAAATCACAAAAAAAAAGCATTTATCACCGATATCACATAATGGGATTTCAATCAGATGTCAACAAACGGCTGATTTTCAGAACTCAATCAGGATAATACTAAATGGAAGAAATTTTGTGAATTATTAGGATCATTTTTGTTCACAATCGATTTAAGGTGTTCATAGAGTAAAATAGAACTCCATTACATAAAAACAATGTCATGGACTGCTATGTTCTGCGGGACCTGACTGTACTGCAACAAGCCAATTGCCTAAAATACACTATGCGCTCACAATAGACCTAAAATGGGTACAATTTTCATCATAACAAGGAGAGGCAATCATAGAACAATATCATAAATTCAGACATAGAACTATTTCCATCCAGTCCAATATACATATGCTTAATTTAAACGTTTGTTAAATAAGACTATGAACGTTTTTTCCAGTTATCTATGAGCCTAAGAGATGTTCATTTATCATCAAAGAATCCTCAAGTGACAACACAGGAAAATAAGATTTATTCAGATAGAAATTCAGATCTGACATTTTGACAAATGTTGCAACATTCAAGACACAATTCACACACTATAACATGTATAAGCCACATGCTTTTTTTTTGTTTATGCTCAATTTAAGTCTTTTTTTTTTAAAGTAGTAGTACGCCATATATTATATATATACATAAGTATAAGCCTCATTAAGAGTGGTTTGATGTTATATATGTTCAATTGAATCTATCAAAGCTACAATTACATGTTTATTGGCACAAAAACACAGATCTGTAGGGCACTAAAATAATTTGTATTTCCATGATAGGATCATCATCATGTTATATGATCATCCTCGACACTACTTAATTAAGCATTTACATCATGCCATTCCCAAAAGAAAGATAGAGAAGATTGAGATTGGAGAAGAGAAAAAACATTACTAGACAGAAATTTACCCGTATCATTATTATCAAATGAACAAGCAACTTCATTATATTTCTCCATGGTATCCATAATTACATTCATTATTCTTGTGCCTTGTGGCATTTTCATTCATACTGATAACTGATGAATCAGATAAGTGTTTCGATCTGATCATTAACATATAAATGCATAATATACATGTATTTTGTAGTCACTAGTGTTTTCATTGAATAGGCTAAAATCGTCAAAACATTCTAAAGGCAATTGTATGGAATTTTGATGGTACATAAAACCAGACAATTTGGCTGTTCTTTCAAGAAATTCAAGATCAATTAAAATGTGTAAAAATAAAACCTGCCTTCTATGGTGTAAGTACAGTGAGAAACAGTACAATCAAACAATCATATGTCTATCCAATATTAATAATAGCTGTTTATCCAAATTTATATTCATGAACAAGGGACAACATTTATGGAATACATCCCGAATGTCTATATCCCAGTTGTGCTCCAACCATTTTACAAAATGGCTTTCTTAACATGAATGGAAGTTTCTAATTAAACAACAAATAATTTAAACAGAATCTTACTATATAAGATGACAATGGTTTATGACAGTTTTGGAGTTTAAAATCATGCATATATCACAATGGGACCAAGCATCTCAACTAAAACACCTGATCATACACATCTTTAGACGCAAATTGTTCCATTTTAAAACCCAGGGGCGTAAAGAGCACTTGTACCATATTGCAGTTATAGTGCTTTCAAAAACTTTCAAGAACCAATGATACTATTCCTGCTAGTACCCATTTTAGTTTTAAGGGCAAAGAACCAATGTTATTGTTTTGTGATAAGAGTCTCCTCAATCTACGGTATGTCAAAAAGAATAGTAAAACCTTTCTAGTAAACATAGTCCATGAAAATACAATATAATTGTATGGGCATACTTATATTACTAGTTAAATCTATGTGTTTAATGACCACTAGTATTTCTTCATTCATATAATTAAATGTTAATTGTATAATTTCACTACTTAGTTGTTTCTGACAAAGATTAACTGCTGAATACTGAAACTTCCAGCTGGAGACTTCATATCAAAATATTTGTGAAATACTTGAACAACAATAAAAGTGGCATTTCTCTGCATTCTCTATTTTTATTATATTTATTATGAAGGCTTGACCTTATACCTGCCATAGAAATATTTGTGCCTTGGATTCCACTTGCATTTGAGATAGAAAATAGTCATTAAAATTTTCCCAACAGGTACTTTGGTTTTTGTCCTTACACCAATATATAATAGATGGCGAGAAGATGAAATTAATTTCTAAATGAAAATAGTAAAATTTATCACTTTTACAATATGTGATAAAAAGTATTCTTTTTTTCCAATTCTTGAATGTGCATATTCTAAAATATATTCAATTAATCCATTCATATACATTTGTATATATTAATTTTAGAAATCCACATCCACAAATGAAATGCGGTTTAAGAGCCTCTAGTGTGGAATTTATTTATTTTTCATAAATAAGAGATCATTTAAGGTAGTCGAATCACGAGATGTCAGATACTCAACTCCAAACATGACCCAAAATCAGCATGATTGGTTTTGATGGAATTACTTAACATCCAGTACATACTTTAAAAGTGAAACAAAACAAACTTGTTAACTTATCATCTACTTAAAATTTAACTAATAGACTTTATACCTATGATGGTTAAGCTCTGATGGATTAAATCATTAAACGTATCATTCCTTCACATTTTGAGATAGATTACATTGAAATTCATAAAAATGAAACTAAAATTCCCATATAACTCAAATAACGCAAATTCTGCTAAAACAAAGAACGAAATAAGTCACTATTTCCATATGAAGACATGCTTTTCTAACATTTATTGACAATTCCCCAAACTGACATTATCAAACTATGACTTTGAAATTTTTATAACTTGAAGTTGAAGAAGTTGTAATAAATGCCAGAAACGGATAACTAAAAAATTTGTCAGTAATCGGGCTACCTTAAACATTTAAGTAGTACTATAAGCCAGGAAGACGGCCTTCAATGCATCATTACATCATATTAAAAGCTCTATGTAACATTTAGCACAAAGTGGTTATTGGTGCAAGTTCATTATTCTAGCTTGACAATCTGCATAATGATCTATTGTAACAGATCTTGATATGAAAAACACAAAAAGGGATCTGATGCGATCTACATTATTATTCGGACGATCTACATTATTCAGACGGGCACAGTCAATTGAATATGGCAAATAATATAATTCATACAACTAATCTGGACAATACTTTTCTCTCTAGCTAAGTCTCTCGTCCAGACTTTGGTAACATTCTTGGATACACCATTACAGATGTATACTGTAACGGTTCTCAGTTTGTTTATGCTATCAGACATTGAGAATTCCACAGCGTGCCGTGCTTCTTACATAAACTCGTCTCTATCTTATCTATACTTGTCAGCCATACAGCACCAAAAGTTGAGAAGGATTCAATCTGATTGTACAGTGCGACCAGTTATACAGAGCCTACGCATTGTAAAAAGTCAGCAAACCAGAGCAAAATAGTACATGTACTGAAGAATCATAAGGAAACCAATTTGATCATGCAATCAAATGAACTAACTCTTGTGAGAAGTTACTATTACTAAAAGGAACGTACTCAAATCCCTTGAAACTTAGTCCACCCTCCATGATTGCCAACCTGTCCTTCACTGATAAACCACATTGAGCATATTTAGGAACTGATAAGGATCAACCCTCCATATTGATAGAGCCATTGACATATTTTATTACAGTTGTCTCTGCAACACTAGACCTCTCCACCAACAACACATCAGCATTAGAACCTCTCTTTCAAGAACACTGATGGGGCTGTCTTAAGCTTTTTCTCAATAAATAGGTGGTCTCTTTATTGAGGTTTGGTTTAATTATATTCTATTTTAAAAAATGAAAAATGATTTGTTATGGCAAAATGCAATTTGAGCTGTCTCTATGAATTGAGGTTTGTGGTAGTTATGAACGTTTGGAACCCACAAAATGGTTTCATTATAAAGAGTGGTCTTAATTGGATCGTAGACTGAAGTTTATAACTGTAAAGGCTAGCAATCTCATTGTTTGATATTCATAGTTAACATTTTGTTGACTAAAATAAACCCAACTTTAGATCATTATGTCTTCTGCTCGTCTTTGACTGTGTCATGCTCCATGTTGGCTGGGCATAAAAAAGCTTGATTTAAATTAAAGACTGATGATAGAATAAAGGTTTTGCAGATAGAAGAGCTATAATGATTAGAATGCTTGGGTAGATTTGCAAGGCATGTTTAACAATCACACCTTTAAGTTCTAAGTCATAAACATTCATTAAACACTTAGAACAAGCATGTTACACAGAGGGATGTGTCCTAATTTCAACATAGATTGCATCATATGTGCTTTATTCTAACCATCTTAGCTCAAACCAAGAGAAAATTTCATTGGTTGCGGTACAGTTGAAAATCAGACATCATCTATCATCTATTTCTAACATGGCTGTACTAGTACTTTAAGAGCATGGAAAAAGAAGGCATCATATATCTGTTTTGATTGAAGAAAATCTTTTTTGTTAATAAGGAAAGAAACCATCTGGTGTATTAAATGGCATTTATCCTCAGTTTATCAGTACAACAAGAGAACTGATGGAATTTTATGTAATTTGTATGAAGACTTGATACTAATGACCAAGGCCTTGCAATCATGCAACTATTCAAAGGGAGTACCACAACAAGGGTGGTCTTTGACATGGATATGCATTTACATACATTCATTGTAAGAAATTTATAGCGTACTTCATTACTCAGCTAACTTAAAATCCAGGCACTCCAATTGTTACTTCGACAGAAACTCTTAAGAATTATATACGAATCCATGTTACATGCCTACCATTTCAGTCCTCTAACAACATGATCTTCAGACTACATTTGTGTTATATAATATTAGCCTGGATCACAGACCCTCACATTTGTATTTGTCACTTGAAGTCAGAAACTAAGTTCAAACACTGTTAAATAGCTAAAACTTTTTTTTCAAAGGGTGACATCACCAGAGTGCTAGACCCCCACCTTCTCCTGTCAACTTTCAGCATCTTTCGCTACACGCCACCCTCACCCTCCGGGTGATGTAATTTGGGAACGATCCTTAAATAGATGCCATAAAAGTCAGTGGCCTGATGTAGCTGCCCCACCGTAGCTCTATCAGCTCTTTGTCCAACTGACATAAATCAGCACAAGGCAGGAATTGCTGACAGTCAGCAAGAGGGTGACCTTGTCTCACACAAACACAACAAAACTTGCGTCTTGGTGTGCAGTATATTGTCCTGAGAGCATTTTAGCTATAAGACAATTATTTGTCTATTACAGCTATACAGTAAAGTATTATCTCCACAAGAGGCAGTTTGAAATTGTAAAGTCATGAGTGAAAAACTTGGACTATAAACCACCACATTTACATTCACATTTATTTGAGAAAAGCATCATTTCCTTACATCACCAATCTACAAGGTGTGGAGAAAGTTGGAAATAATAATCAGTTACATCATGTATACTCAGATTGACTTAAAGGGAATGTCAACCAGCAACTTCAAAACATTACTTTTGAATATTAGAATATTAATGATCATGAATCGATGTAATCTCTACAGAAAATCTAAATCATATGACACTGCACTTTGTTACACGAACGGCATATAACCATGTAAAACATGAAAAAAAATTTAAATTCACATATTTCTTTACATGTCATGTACATGGAACATTTCAAATGATATTTGTATGGAAGAAAGGTGTCCTTGGTAGTGTTTTTCCATTGAGAAACAAAAATATGTTTCAAGCAGTAAATCTGGGGTCATTTTAGATGTGTGTCTAATTTAAATTAACTATTAAAAGTATAAAATCTCCAAAATCCTAGCATTTTTTACCCACATTAAAAAAGAAAAAAGTGTTTTCCTACAGGATATATTTTTCAAATTTTGCACTTTCACTGACCTGTTCACAGATGATGAAGGTCCAAGTGAACAAAAATCTTTAAAAATGCAAGATAGATATACATTTTGTTCCATTTTATGAATTATGGGTTTACCATTTTTATGCATGTAATTCATATGAATAGAACCTCCAATTAAGACCAATCTTTAATGAGACCACATGTACAATAAAGAGATTATTTGAGGATCGATTCTTCATAAAGCAACCACAACGAACTCTGAGACAACAAACCTCCGTACCGATATCACTTCTCAACTAGAGATAATACTGTAGTCCATAACAAATGGGGAAAAAAAGAAGAAAAAAAGGAAAAAAGAAATGCACTTAGAAATCAAAAATGCACTTTCTGTTGCTTACAAAAATCTGATCAGTTTATGGTCGACAAGTCATCAAGCTAAATGGTATGCAGCTCTAGAGCATATATGTATTGTGAGAGCAACAATGGGTGTTGGAAAATGTAATGCAGCCTTCTGACTTGAAATTATACTGTTGAATGTCGTTTTTTGGTAATAACTGTGCTGTTGGAATTGTAATTCGCACATCATTATTGTCATTCAATGGGTCCATGAAAGCTAGTGGCCTATAATACATTCCTTATCTGTATAATTCGCTCGTATAATTACAATATAGAACATTTGATAAAACAGTCCATGGGTGAAAACGTTAAAGATTTGAAAAAAAAACTTTGAAAATGCTGATTATACATGTACGGTACAATCAGACAAAACCTTTTAACAGAAAAAATTGAAAATGAACATGGTAAACTGAAAGTTAAAAAAAAGTCTAAAATGCAAGCATACCTTGGTCTTCCATGTTGTTCTATTATTGCTACCGACTGCTTAAAATCATCACCTGTAAATTGAAAAGAAAATAATAATTATAAGTAACATATTACACCCCACATGATTTAATACATGTACGTACTACATGTGCATTGCTACTTAATGACCTCTGTTGTAGTTAAAAAAGCGTAACCCTGTGACACTACTAGGCTGCTATCAGGTAAATGCTACAAAAAGCTATCAGTTGGCAGAAATGGTGTAAATACAGATTATTCTGTCACATTTTATACTGCAATATAAGCAAATCACACAAAACTTCATTACATTATGGAAGCTTACCACATATTACAATTACATTTACCAAGTATAGGATTGATCGACAGTAACCATGTATGAAAGATGAAAAATTCAGAACGAGACACTCAACTACGATTTGAATAGGTCATAGCTCAGTGGACAAGACACAAAAACTGTTTCAGTACACTACGATGCCAGGTCTGGGATGGGCTTGTTGGGTGCAGCAACAGCCCCTGGGTGTTTTCACAACTTGGTACATGTGCACTGACACCTCAAAATGTGTACAGTAGAACCTCTTTATTAAGACCACTCGGTGACTGGGCTCCAGTGGTTTAAATGGGGAGGTGGTCACTGTTAAGAGGTTTGCACTCAATGCACTGGTTTCTATATACATGTATACCTCTTTATTCAGACCACTCGGGGACTGGGCTTCAGTGGTTTAAATGGGGAGGTAGTCGCTGTTAAGAGGTTTGCATTGGTTTCTCTGTGAAACATTGGAACTGCAAAAAATGGTCTTATTATATAGGTGGTCTCTTTTAAAGGTGGTTCTAATGGGAGATTCTACTGTACTTGAACACTTCAATAACTAAATTGATCCACCTATAGTAAAAAAACATTGTTTAATACAATAAGAAAGCTTTATACGTTCATTGAACTCATACGCAAGATTCAGTCTGCAAACTGTTATTCCCTCCAGCCCGGTGACTATTTCATGTCAACAAATCATCGCCATCTCCTGTACTAAACCAAACACTCTCTGAGACCTAACCAAATATTTAACCACATAGTTGTGCAAGTACTTTCTCGCTAGACTTGTTACAAGAAACTGACCATTATAACATGAGGAAATATTGGTATGATTTCTAGCCCACTTCAGCGTACAAAACAAGCTAACCATAAAATAATAGACTAGTAATAATCAAACACCAGTAAAAAAAACAAAACACTCAGGAAATCTATGATTTCTAAAGCATACATGATGGTTTAGAATACTCTGGATGGGGGAAGGTGTGCGTGTTCCTACTTCACACAGTTAAATTTTATCTAATTTACCACTCTGCATTTTAACTTTCTTCCCACTGCAGAAACCTGCTATTTGAACTGTTTGTTTACAAAAAATTGTAACAAACAGCCCCAGAGAAGTCCCAGAATGCTCGATCTTTTTTTGTTTGTGTCTGTTTACTTATTTACCACAATTAACATCCACAATCATTAATTCAGAGAGTGCTTAATTTACCTGGAATGCGGCTTTACGCTGAATATAGCACTCCTTAATCCCTGCTATTTGGGTCACAATGATCAGATATCTAAAGAGGTGCGACCTTTTATTTTCTTGAAGCATGAATGATTGTCAAATTGATGATCTCAATGAGGCAAATGAGACAAAAAAGTTATTAGAAAATTTTGTCGGTCCATTAGACAAACACAAACTACAGGGTACCTTATAACTTCGAAGTAAAAACACTCACAGCATGAAAACAGGCTTACCCCGGTATGTTTTAAGAGTATCACAAATAGACACACTGAATTTAAAAAAAAACTCATATACATAGAATTTATAAAATAAGCGAGATATCTATAGTAAATATAAATATTAGTAATATTTAGCCTTATATTAATAACATTTATCTTGCTTATTTCATATATTCATATTATATGCAAATCCATTTGATAAACAGGGAGGCTGAGGGAGCACTGAAAAGATAGTAACGCTAAAAAAAAAAATATCTTATTTCCATAGTGGACCTCCAGATATAGCCTCCTAAGTTACAATTATCTTGTTCATGTGTAACCCTTGGCTAAGTAGCTACAATACTCAGCCAGCTGTGCACATAATTCACGAGATGAAACGTCCAATGGTAAACCATCCTTCCGGCAAGACTAGCTACTAATTAATAAGCCTGTTGGGCAAGACTTGCCGTTAATCAGTTGTTGACATGATCATTTTTTGCAACTCATTGATCAGGATGATGCTTTGATAACATTGATCACAGCCTTGTCCGTTTCTACCATTAAGAAAGAAAAATTTACCTCCCCTAAAGTTACATCTTGTACAGCACGGATGAGAATTAATTCACGTAACCAAACTCAGATGGACAATACTATAAAAACTATTACCAATATATTGTTTTGTATTTGAGTTTGTGAAATAAAGTTATCCATTTTTTTATCGCAAATACAATAAAAATCGTGACAACTTTTAAACACAACGCAAAGTTGCAGTACTAAATACATGGTTACATTCAATAGCCAAACCATAAGGACACAGTGATTCAGCACTGTAAACCCTACCATTTATGGCTGTGTCACAGCCTTTTATGGTCATCAATTGCCCATCAGTTGACTCATGGATGTCTGGAGCGACTTTCATCCCAGTCCCAAGTGCAAGGTGAGCAGACGTTAATACATGCTACTATGAATGAATTACAGGATGCTACATTATTTACACCAACACATATGTGCTTCCATGGCTGTGTGGTTATGGTACCTGGTCAAGGACTTGTAATACATTACCAGGAAGAACTAGATATCACCATATCTATACAGTTAAAGCTAACATCATCCGATTAATCAGTTTACTGATCTCAAGCTGACCAACCATTTTGAAATATAGAATCAAATGAAAAAAGAAATCTAGGTTATATCATCACCACATTTAACTAGCAGATTCAAGTTTTTCGAAGAGGGGGGCCTTAGGGGTTTCGTGTGCATGATTGATACAGAATTTCTAAAAACAAATCTTTTATTCCATGTTATTGTACTGTTAAAACCCGGATTCGAGAAAACATGCAAGAAACCTGAATTAGCTTCAATTGCATGTCAAGGAAATATTTGTGAAGAACCTTCTAGCATATAATGATATATTCGAAATTAGACTCTAAATCCTTGGAGCAATCATCTGGTAATATCACTGTTAAAAATGTATGCTGGCATATATTGCACTTAGAAAATACCAATCAAAATCATTGTAAAATACGAATAATTTTAACTGTACTCTGATTGTTTGCATTCTATATCTAACTCAAAGCATCAAGAATTCAAGATGATTTGGTATATCTATCCAGATAGAGAACTAGATCACTACATGATCAATTTGATGAGTTCACAATTAAATTGATCCGGGGCCACTCCAGCCATGTTAACACACTCAGTTTATTACCCTTGCACATTGTAGATTGTACCATGCTTTCTACAGCCACAGATGGCAAGAACAGAACAGGGAGCCGGCTAAGGACATTGAACCCTTTATTCTGGAGTGGAATAGAAATTAGGGGTGTCTTGGTACCATTCCAATATTGATTAAATGCCTAACACAATCATTTGGAGTCTTCAAACTATTCTCCTCTCCAGGAATCCTAGATCCACTAGTAAATTTAGTAAATGTGTTCACTTAATAAGGTCACGGTCTGGAAGCATCTGTAATGGGTAGATTGAAATGACTAAATAATTCAATAGCATATCAGGGCTTAACTTTAGTGGGTGCCCGCATGCCCGGGGCATGCAGGAGGCTCAGCCTGGCATGTAGTCATCCCTGGTCACATGCCCGACTGGGCACCCAGAAATTTCTGGAAATATTTCATTATTCATACGATAGGTCGATGGCTTGTTTAAAGTTAAAGTCCAAATTTAGATAAAATAATATTTACATCCTACTATTTGCAATCCCTAATTAAAGAAATTATTACACAAAGGATAACTTTACAATATTGCATAACATTATTGTACATGTAGACTTCTTCTCTCAGTGGAAATCTTATGACACAAGAGCACACTATAATTATATTTTTTTCTGAATGGTTTTTTGAATACTTCTTTGTGAGAATAATGGGCAATGAAATTATTAACTTGCGAAATTGTTCTTGCCAATGAATAATTTAGTTTTTGTTTTTGAATTTGTTGAGTATAAGGAACCTTGTTGTGCATGATGTCTAAACAGAAAAGTCTTCAATTTTGGCCTCTGAACAAGCAGAGCCATCAAATGCTTTTGTTTTTAAAGACAATTTGCCCTAATATTCCTCTGTCTTGTATGAGTGTTTATTCAAATCTGATTTTTCACCTGCAGATACAAAATGTAATATTAAGACAAAATACTGAAGACATTGTTGATCAGATCTTTAAAAACAAAAGCATTTGATGTCGAACAGTTACACAGTTATTATAAGTACTGTAATTATAGAATGGCGCCTAAAAGCTTTTTTAAAGACATATAAAATTTTATTTCTCATCTAACACAGGTTTTTCATTCGGGCACCTAGATATTTCATTCGGGCACCCAGTAGCAACAACCCACATGCCCGAATGGGCACCCACTTTTAAAAGTTAACGTTAAGCCCTGCCATATGTTGAATATATAGGACCAATATGATATTAAATGATGTTGAATCCCATCACACATTGGTTAGGCAATTTCAATGACTTTGAACCAATTCTGGTGGTTTTCATAAGCTCTGGAAACATATATAATGACCGAGATGATTATAACACCATAGTAAAATATAGACAATCTTTATTTCCGACACATATTGAAAAAAATTGTATTGTTGCGTTCAAAAAGCCTCGTATATACGTCTTAAACATTCAAGCAAAAGCTCATTGCTCAATATTAACTTTATAAGACTAGACACGAAACGAAATATCCTTGTTCGATATGCAAATGTTCAGTGTTAGAGCTGAACAATTTGAAAACTACCATACTAACAAAATTCGTTCAAAATTCATTAACAACTGTCAGCATAATCCCTGACGCTTACATAATTCTAAAATTATTATTAAGACTAGTAATGTGAACGACCCTAGTGAAACACCAGTACTTTAAAATGGGGCTGTAAATCATAAATCATATTCGTGAAACACACTTTAGTTGTTACAATAATAATTACTTGTGAAGTCTTTGTGTCTAAATATACATAGATATAATAATTAATCGAAACATGTGGTGTCTTACAAATCACAAATTGTGAATCAAATGCACGCAGATACAATGTAACATCATGGTAGTCAATATTCTAAAAGTGTACATTTACTTTGGGTACTAAAATATTGAAATTGAACGAGGTAGACGATTACATTTGAACAGAATTTTAAACTCAACGTGTACTCTTTGTTTCGTTTCAAGGTGAAAGGTAAAATTACCCACACAGAAAAACTAATTTAGTTTATCCAACACGATATCCGCTATAGAATTGTTCTAAAAATCCGTATATTCAGCTAATTATATCCATACCAACAACTATGAGTACACACACTTTCCTCAAGTGTGACTAGCGGTCGGTAAACCCCCTTCCACAAGTCTATTCGACACAAATACGTTGCGAGCTACACAGTGGTACCGGCTCAAACGTAAACCTTTATCGACAAGTTAGTCCAGGCGACATGTGTATCATCCATCACTAATTGCAATACATGAATAGTACCGTATAATACATACATCACCGGAAAGCTTATAGTGTACTCTATCAAATATCAGTTTACCAAAACAGGATTAATGGAACAGTACAGAATTCAAGATGGCTTCCAAAATGGCCGTTTTCTGTTGAGACTTGATAAAAGGATCATATATATGTTATATACCAGTAGTTCTAATACAATACATCACCTATTTCTGATAATAAGGAGCCAAAATTACATTTGCCCCAGCTTGCTACCAATCATCAGATCATGCTATCAGGGCTGACTGCTCAAACTAAATTTTATAACTCAATGACCATTCTGCATCAATTTCCATCATAAGCTATAGTTTGGTTCCTGACTTGTTCATCCTCTGCAGATCACAGCATTATAGCTATAGTGCTCAGCATTGATGTGGACATTAAAAATGGTGAGTACTAAGCTTGTGTTTTATAGGAACCTCCTCTAAATGAATAATATGGCTGTTATTTGCTGTTATCAATAACTGCTGCTATAGCCACGAATGCTACATGCGTAAGTTGGGTGATACTAAGCAGATATTGCACAATAATGGGCTTTGTGGATATATGCTAAAAATATGATGGGTCATTGTTCTAAAAAATCCACAAAATTACGCAAAAGTTCCAATTTTGAGGTGAAGTCCCTTTGTCGCCACTCTATAATGACTCTATATATATCGGCTCGTGAAGCGAGCCTCCATGGACTTCCCAATTGTAATGTAGAAAACCAACCAATCAGTGGAAAGCTCTCACTAATTTGGGAGAACATTTGACCCATCAATTTTCTGTGACTCCTCCTCGTCTTCATAAATATTCATAAAATTAGCTGTAAATCATGTGAAAATGAATATAATAATGGATATGACCAGTGGCACACATTAGAGTAATCTATGCGTGTTTCATGGATGGCTGAGCCCTACATACAATTTATGTGTACATATCCTATGTAAGCACTGGTAAGAGGTGTTGTTCGCCCCTCACAAATGCATAACTTTAGAAGCTGCTCCGTGGATTCAATATGACACTGAAAACTTACCACAACGAATTTCGATATCAAATTATCCAACAACAAGCATACATGTTATTGGCATTATCTCAAGACTCAAAAGCAAGTTTTGATAAATGTATTGCTATTGAGTGCTTGATATTCAGGATCATTGTCTCCTTCATTCAAAACCAATCGATAGGTTAGACTCATGCCACTCACTGTGCTCTAGTATCTTACAAGAAGTTCAGTATATTTCAACATTTTGAAAAATATATTCAGAACCAAAGGAAAACAATTTATCTGTGTTTTTTTTTATGGAAATTGACATTGTATCCGCCACTGCCCGGCCAAGTCTGATCACTGTTTTTAGTTGACAGCGTCATCCCTGAGGTGACATAGCAACGAGCCATGGAACATACCTGGGATGGTCTTGGACTTTAAACAACAGCTCCCTTGTTGTGTTCAATAGCCTGAGAACATACATCAACATCTGGGTTCCGGTTCAACCAACCCCCAAAATAATGTACATGGCGGTGTTCAACCCCAAGGGAAGACGAGGACTGCCACAAGATACAGTGCCGACAGGCAGTGCTTCAGGCGTCCCCTACACACAGCCACATGAGACTAAGTCCACGAGAGAGAGAGAGGAAAGCCACAGACTAGCCTCAGAGGTACAATCAAATGTGGGCCTATTCCGAAGAATAGGTCGACAACCCTACATGCTGCCCATCCAGCATCTAAGAGAAAACTACCGCTATTTGGCTCTACACCAGTACAAGAGTGTATTAGTTCCCTAATCCTACAGTGGCCATAATAAACAACTAAGCATATCAAGGTGTGTGCAGCAAAGGGAAACTAACCTACTCCTCTGCAACTTATAAGGAGCAATCTATAGTCTGTGACAATGCTAAATATTTTGACGTGGAGGTGAAGGAGGCCTAACATCAAGGAAACTCAAGCCCTACTAAATGAATGGGGCAGGTACCAGCTTCCTTCCATCTGGAACAATGTTGATCTTCAGGGGAGGGGGGCGCAACCCGGCACTCAGGTCCCAGGACATTGAATGACGCCAACCACTGTGATCAAGATGGCGGATGCCCAGTGTGTGAAAGTGTTAACTGCGACAATATTGTGAAGAACTTGACAGTGTACACCACTGCCCGGCCAAGTCTGATCACTGCCTTTCACTTGACAGCGTCATCCCTGAGGTGACATGTCGAGCCACAGCCCACCTGGGATGGTCTTGCAATTCTCTACAACAGCTCCTTGTTGTGTTCAATAGCTCTCCACATACATCAAGGCCTGGGTTCCGGTCACCAACTTTAATTTTCGGTGTTAATGTTTCAGAAGGCCTCCATATTGCCGTATGTCAGGCGTCCCCCTACACACAGCCACATGAGACTAAGTTCAGGAAAGCCACAGACTAGCCTCAGAGGTACAATCAAATGTGGGCCTATTCCGAAGAATAGGTCGACAACCCTACATGCTGCCCATCCAGCATCTAAGAGAAAACTACCGCTATTTGGCTCTACACCAGTACAAGAGTGTATTAGTTCCCTAATCCTACATTTAACATAATAAACAATTCATAATGCAACTTATAAGGAGCAATCTATAGTCTGTGACAATGCTACAATGAGTCACACACCGGAGGCACTGGAGGCCTAACACAACATAATCCAGTATCCATGAATGTGGCGACCGTATCCCAGGTCGACGGCGGGTTGAAGAGTGCACACGGCACTCACCAGGACATTGACAAGCGCTACCGCTTTACGGGTAAGTCCGCGAACTGATACAATCCCACAAATGGTTCAGTGGAAAAGCCAACTACATGGAATTTGCGCCTCACCTGGAATCTGAAAATATAACAGCTATGCTCATCCTCAACGTCCAACACTTTAAGCCCCGTGATTTAGTTTACTTTAATGTCCCAATATTCGTATGCATATCCCTTTTACTTCAGGCTATTCTTTTCAATATTTAGACAAATTGATCTTTCAAGGAAGGCAATATGATCACGTACATTTGATTTAACACAATATTCATTCTAATGTAATTAAATTCTAAGAACATCAATCGCCTATTGTGCTCCTGTGGCTGAATGGATAGGGAGTTGGACTTGTGACCAGAAGGTCGTGGGTCCGATTCCCGGTCGGGTCTGATGGTAAGTGTTGAGCAAACTTACCTCTAACAAGTTGCACACTGCTCCGTGTATTGTAAAAAGGTCAAGTCGGTGAGATCAAAACTTGGATCAAGACTATAAACCAGACATTTAATGTGCCGATGACCTTTAAATTTAAATCGTTGGATCAAGACTATAAACCAACAACATTTACACACGTTGATGAAAAACGTACCGTCACCGCCGTGCATATCATGTAAAATGTCGAAATGTTTAACAACCAGCATCCGACACCAGCCTTTATCTAATCAGTTTAAAAAGTCACCGCCATTCTAAAAAATAGGCCCAATGATTACAGAGGCTCTGTTGATTGAGATTGAAATAGGAACCGCTTTTTAGCCTTAACTCATTTTATATTTCCGCTATCAGCGTCTTTTTGTGCGAGGAAAACTTTATTGATCTTTGCTGTGAATCATATAGTTAATCCCTTTGGATAACTAATGCAACCCTGTGTGACCATCTCTCTATAAGCAAATCTATCCCTAGCTAAATTAACACATCTTCGACTTCCACATGTACTCTAAATGCATGAATATGCAGTGTTTATATTAACGTCATGTATGGTGATAAGCATATATTAACCACCCTATGGTATTTTGACTTGAAACCACCTAGAAGCGCCTAGAATCCGACCAGCACACATGAATGCAATTGCAACAATATGGCATCGAAAACTGTGCTAACCAGTGTGTTTCGGCCTGGCCTTTTTACAGGGAAAAGCGCAATTGTTACGGGAGGAGGAACTGGAATAGGCAAAGCAATCACGTCAGAATTGCTTTACCTAGGTAGCACTATACTACATTGAGCATGACATATCTGATGTGCCGTACGGCGATAATTTCTCTACGCAGCAGGACATTGAACTTTGTTGAATGTCAATCTTAAAACGAAAGTAGACCTGCATCCAGGTCTACTTTCGCAATAGACCTAGCATTCCAGGGGGCTAAAACGAAAGTAGAATTAACATCTCTGAGGGGCCGAACCTTAAGTTGTCGTAATGGAGAGGTGGTCTCTATGGAGGTTCACACCGGTCTCAAATATGAAGACTGTGTTAAGACCCTTACAGAGATGGTCTCATTACAGAGGTGGTCTTCATTTAGGTGGTTTTATTATCGAGATGGTCTCTTAATTAATTCATACAGGTGGTCTTAATTGGGCATTAGACTAAATATCGTTATATCACAATTTTCATATATTTATTAGTCTTTATATTCATTCAATATAGTAAATTAATTTCTAACTAAAGTAAAACATCAGTATAAATGTACCCCTCCCTAGCCAACAGTGTTTCTCTTACAAAGAAAGTTACAGTCTATTGAAACTCATCAAAATTTGCTTACGGACCACAGGGCCGGCAACTATAAAATGTAGCTGGCCCTGGCAAAAAGTGTACGGCCCTTCCTTATGTTCATATTTAGGACTCCTAAAAAGTAGCCTACCCACCGGGCCGTGAACTTTTAAAACCAGCCGGCCCGGGCCAAAATCAGCCAGCACCGGGCCGCCGGGTAGGCTCTATTTCATACCCTGCTTTCATGGCGTCAAAAGAAAACAAAAACAACCGAAAACATTAACAAGAGAAAAACGAACAAACAAAACATATAACTAAGATAGAATATGTTGGAAAATTCTTTCAACATTTATAACATATTTAAACATTAAAATCTAATTTTACAGCTTTCAAACATATTTGGATTTTTAACAAATATTTTATTAGTGTCATATTCTTTACATACTTCTTTATTGGATCCAAATGATTAGCTAAGTTTAATACAAAATTATGATGGATTCCGGAATCCATAACTACAGATAAGTCAAAATGCATACCCAGGCCTGTGGTCAGATTTTTATAAAAGAGGGTTCAGTTTTTCTGTTCATGGATAATCATCCAATGAATACCTTTACAAGGTTTCCCTGAAAATATCATTGCTGTTCTTATCTTTAGGAAGTATGGCAATCAAAGGGACTTCAGCTTAACCCACCCCACCCCCTCATTTTAGCATTGGCTTTCACATAGTAGAACCTTTCTATGAAGACTACCCATGGGTCTGGGTTCAAATGGTCTCAATGAAGAGGTGATCTCCTTATGAAGATTTGGGTTTGTGAAAATGGTCTTATTATAGGGGTGGTCTTTTTATAGAGGTGGTATTAATTGGATGGTGCTTTTGTTAAGGATGTAACGTGTTGATTGCTGCTCGTAATGAGCCGCGGCTGCAGGAGGCAGCTCAGGAAATGAAGGCCATGCTTCCAGCCAACAACCCGGCTCAGATAGACGTGATGACCTGCAACATACGCAAGGAGGACCAGGTGATAGTCTGTTTAGTATTGTCAAAACAACATTGTGGGTTGCGTATCCTTCTTTCTTACCATGCAATGACAAAACTAATAAATATCCACAAAACTTTTATTGTATAGAAACGTGTTTCAAACCAACAGGTTGTTTGTCAATCTGTCAATTTCGTATGAAAAAGTTTTATAGACATTTATTAGTTTCATTATTGCATGGTAAGAAACGAAGATATACAATACAAGACCAGGCTTGATGAACAATACTCTGTCCATAGTAGACATGCAAAAAAAAATCAAGCTGGTTGTACTAATGGTAACAACAATCAACAACCACAACAACAAATAAAATAACCCTCAATGATAATCTAATAATAATAGTCTACCATAACTGACAAATATATCCTTATTTCTAAAGATGGAATGACTGTTCAGTGAGTGTTCACTCTTATCCTATTTATGATAGGTGAAGTCAATGATATCACGAGCAATAGAGAGATTCGGTGGACTGGACTTTCTTGTCAACAATGGCGGTGGTCAGTTTAATTGCCCTGCTGAGAAAATATCATTGAAAGGTTGGTGCAGACATTTGATGATATTGCTTGAAGGGTTGTTGATTCATTACATGCACTTTGTTCATGTAAGTTTGGAATTCCAATGGGGTTATTTTATAGAAGATTTTGGTTAATTTTCAGTGTTAGTCAAATTTCTTATACATAGTAAATACAGTAGTAGAGTAAAACTATTTCATATTCAAAATATACATGTATGATGTTGACTTCATTCACTTCACCTGAAACCACTTTCCTCTGTTCATGCCTGTTCTACATAATTGTATAATGTAAGATAAATAAGTCGTGAACATTTTCACCTCTTTATTTATTACTTGGAGTTTGTACAAAGTGCTGTATTTTTTTAGGATGGAATGCTGTAGTGGAAACAAATTTGACTGGGTCATTCCTGTGCTGTAGAGAAGCCTACACCCAGTGGATGCAGGACAATGGTGGTGCCATCGTCACCATCATAACCAACATGTTCAATGGGTGGCCTGGCATGAGGTATGTCATGTTTAGTTGTGTGAAAATGTTACAGAGAATTCACTTTGAGAGTTGACTGAGCTGTGGGATCATATTTATGGTTCACAGGTGCAAATACCATGTTCGTCAAGTGGTGGCTTTGGTTGTAAATTCAAAATCACTTGCCAAAGTAGATTTGTGCTATTACTAATTCAGGTGAATTTGCTAAAAGTAAAAGGTCTAGATAGGTATCTTCCAGCTCATCGAATTTGTAATAACTGTGGTTGTGTTGTTTAGTCCTTCAGGCGCAGCACGTGCAGGAGTTGAAAACTTCACCAAGTCTTTAGCGATCGAGTGGGCCCCAAGTGGTGTTCGGCTCAATTGTGTAGCACCGGTAAGTTAATGTACAAATGTACAAATGACAATGACAGGCCTATTGACTTGTTAAGTAACAAGCATTTATAATTTGATGAACTGAATGAAAAATACACTTAATTGCAAAAATGTTAACCAGCAATGTCACCATACCTTATTGTAAGTGAAGACAATAAGTGTGCTAAAGGCTGGTTGACGGTACAGATATGTTACATGCATTATTGGACGTTGCTTTTAAAAAATCTATATTATGCCATTTTTTTTTATTTCTCTCTGATTATATCATGAGATGAATAAAATGTTAATTTTGTGTTGCTCAGGGAAGCAGTATCTACTCGGAGACAGCGGCAGCCAACTATGGGCCCGATAAAGCACGAGAGCTGTTTGATGTTCAGGTGCCAAGAATTCCTGCCAAACGGCTTGGGAAAACAGAAGAGGTGATTAATAGAGGATTTATTTGTATTTTATAAATATTTCCAAGCCCGTTTTGAATTTTTAAGACGTTTTGATCACTTTATTAGCTCTTAGTATTTATTCGAGGATATTTCTCAATTGTTAGCCATTTCAATTCTTAAAAAAGGCTATTAAATTTATTTTGTTTAATCATAACTTTGTGCAAAGTATTCTTATATCTGAAATTTAGAAGATAACCAATTTTTCCCCATTATTGTTCAATGTATTTACGATTTTTTCATATTGATTAATTTTTGTAGTTCATGACCGTCATTGATCACAGATAGATATATTTTACTTTATGAACGTTCTTGCAGATATCTTCGTCTGTCATGTTCCTGTTGTCACCAGCAGCAGCCTTCATCAGCGGTGCCACGCTGAGGGTTGATGGTGCACAAAGTCTGTATACAACCAGCTCTCCATGGACTGTACCAGGTCACATCTTAGTTTATCCTTATCAGGAATAAGAAATCTTATTCCTGTCATTATAGATACATCTTTATTCGGAGATGTAGAAGTCTGTAAAAAAGAAGGTCACTGATATCTTATTAAGGTAGAATTTGTGAACAGAAGTAAAAAAAAAAAATTGCTATAAAAGATTTGCTGGATGAGCATCTGATTCTGTGCTACGTTCTGTGCTCTAATTGTTAAATCGTGAAATTGTCATTGTCTTTCCATTGATTGTGATGAGGGAAAAGTCAAGTGATGTAATTTGAGAAAATTATGTACAGTAACAAACCATGATTGTAATAAAGGTTTAAATTGCACACATAAAATGCGATTTCTAAACTAAAATATTTATGTATTCATTGTTGCTCTATTACAGATCATAACCGAAGCAAGCCTTATACATGGGAAGATGATTTAGAAGATCAAAAGAAGAGCAAACTCTGATAAAATATGTCAAGTTACTTGACGAAGATCCTCCTATAGTGCCATACTGTGGAAAGATGGATGTATGATTTTCTTTCTAAGTTTCTGAGACATCATTAATGTACACATTTGATATTGAAATGAAATTGTTTATAAGCTCATGAGTACCTAAGGAGCGGCCTATAGATGATCAGTTTTGCATTTGTAATATTCATATGAAAGCCTCACCCAAAGGTGACAATAAATTGAGTACAAGTCAGAGTGCAAAGAAATACTATTACGGATATGAAATATGTGAACACACATGTATATAGGTTTCTTCAGTTGCAAAACACTAGTAATGGAATTCTTTAATGTGAAAAGTCGGCCCAACAGAAGTAAAAATAAATAGATATCTTCATTTTAAAGATAGTACTGAATGTAATAAAAATGATTAGAATACTTTCTTTGAGTATATTGCCCGGTGATATATTTTATTTCTTGAATAATGTTGAATAAATGTTTTAATAATTTTGTTAATTTTTATTCTATTTTGTAAAGTATATGTACATACATTAATGGATTATAAATTGTCTGTTGAATTGCTCAGCAGGGAATGCAGTTGTAAAAATGCTTCTTTAGTTTTAGGCCCGGGGTTTTAGGTATCTGAATCTACTGTGCCATCATAGATTTTTGATCTTACAGATAGATGTCCGAAATGTTACTGATCGTGCTAATTGAAAAGTGGCTTTCAATAAAGATTTTAAGTTTATGTTTAACAACGAGAATGTATTATAAAAAAGTCCTGCTGTAATCGTAGATGAGTGCTCAAATGCCCTTGCAAAATATTATCAAAAATAAGTTAGAATATTATTCTGTATGAATAAGAATAAGTATGCTAATTCAACTGAAAAGTGTTCGCTATTTCACCACATAAGCTAAGTATACAGAATATTAGACTGTTACACTGCCTCTATCTCGCTCTGCTCTGCTCCACGGCGCAGAACGAAAGCGGGGTCAGTGCAACAGTCTAACAGAATATTAATGGAACTCTTTCATTTTTGCTAGAGGAGACTCATATATGCCATCATGGACTCCGAATGGTCAGATTTCTTTGGGAAAATTAAGATTCCATCAAATTATGAGGAAAAAGTGCAACAAATAAAAGTCTTTATAAACAAATGGGCAACTAGTGACAAAGGAATTGTTCTTGTAACGGTGAGAAAGCGCATATTTTGTTGTGACAGCATCAGAAATAGAAAATATGACCCAGGTTTTGTGAGTTATTATTTAGGCCAAGTTTCACTTTCTGATTTTTTGGTGGGCAGTTTCTGAGTCTTTAGCTTTTGTTTATGAAGGTGAAAAGCATCAAAATTTGATGACTATCACACAACGGTTGTGTTTTGCAAGGAAGGAAAAAGACCGTGTTAGGGTATGATCATAAGTAACGATAGCGGGGTGGGGGGGTGTGGGGTGTTGTGTGTGTCCATTTTTGGGGGCTCGAAGAAAAAGTTTAATACCCTCCTCAGAGGTACCTTCCCACTTTTAGATAATCAATTTTACCTACGCCCCCCACCCCATCAACATTTTAAAATGTTGAGTGACCCCCTCAATCAAAGCAAAAGTCCTCTATATAGTCATTGCATTTCTGGACAATTGCTAACAGAATATATTTAAAAAATACTGTAGCGGAATAAAAATGTTAGGCAACCCCCCCCCCCCCCCACCCAACAGTTAACTGACAAGTTCAGTGACCCCCCTCAAAAGGAATCAGAAAAGTTGGACAACCACCCACCCTCGCCCACCTTTTTGGACTTTGAAGGAGATACATGTACGTATGGGCTAGGTGGTTCTTAAAAGTTTCCAATGTTAGAGCGCTAACAACCTCTGCTGGTAGTTTGTTCCACAGAATGACGGCACTGGTGGGAAACAATGAATGTCTGTTGTAGTTGGTGGTTGTGGATAACTTGAAATATATTAGGTTGTTTTTTATTCTAGATTGTGTTAAATTGGTGCTGGTTGATTGTGATATGGCATTTGAATGTTGACGAGATGATAATGGATTTTTAAAATCATGTATAATAGATAACTAATATTTCTAATAATGTGCAGGGAATGTGGGATTGCAATGGGCAAACCAATGTTTTATATGAATAGAAGCGCATTCTTTAAACCTGCATGTCGTACATTACTTTTATTTTAAAATTGGTTGTCCCAAAGGACAACCAGCATCCAACTCTTTTGGCTGTCCTGATTTTATAAATGGTTGTCCAGGACAACAGGACTATCCTTAGCGTACAGCCCTGCTGTATCTTTTGTTCTCATGAGGACTGTGCTTCTGAACCTTTGTTTGGTGTCCCTACCATATTATCAACAAGGCGACTTACTTTTGTTAGGTCAGCAAATTACCGGCTTTAAGCAATTACTCTTCTATACTACTTGCATATTACACAGTGTGTAGATAGACGCAAATCCTATTTGGAAGTCTCAAGCACTATATTTTTTTTTATAATGATCATGCCATCGAAATTACTTTCCTCAAATATATAAAATGTTTAAGGGTTATACTATAACTTATATCCTTTAATGCATTCATCGTGTTGGTTATAATTATTGACAGTTCTTCAATCAGAACACCAAATACTCATGACATCCATAAAAAGGTGAACAAGGATGACATAAACAGAGACGAGGGAACCGCCAACCCTCTTATGTGTATGACCCCATTATGATGGTGAGAAGTTGATCGGACTGACACGCGCTGAGAGTTACCAGGTATTTTGAAGATTGTCATAGAAGCTGATGACTGAAGTGGTAAATAAAAGTAAGTTTTTGGTGTTGTGATTGAAGAACTATGAGTTTAATAAAGGTTATGCTTTTCCCACCAACTCAAATATTTAAAATTGAAATCTTTGTATTGATAAACAATATAAATTTTGTTAATGATGACTTTAGTGTACAAATTATGATGAATATATTACAGTCTAACTAACTTTTGTGTAAGATGTTTGTTTTGTGATTTAGTCAGGTGGCACTACTGTTCCATTGGAGAGTCGAACTGTGCGATATATTGACAACTTCAGTGTGGGAACTCGAGGATCTACTTCAGCAGAGTATCCTTAAGCGTGCAAACATAATGTTTGATCTGCACCCGGGGATCTGCAACATAAAAGCATTGTCATTTCCATTAATAATCAAATTTAGAATTTCAATCAACATTTGTAAGTATTATATTTACCTTAACTTTGTTGGACATTTCTTGGCGAATGGTTATGCTGTCATCTTCCTCCACAGAAAAGGCTCTCTGGAGCCATATAAACGTCATTTTATGAACACCAACTTTCTTGACTTGATTCATGAAACTAGCAGTGGCGATGTTACATGTAAGTTTTTTTCTCATAACACTCACATGAACTTGGCATTTTTTCCATAAACTGTCGACAGTAACATTCTACATGACAGCATTATAAGACACATGAACACAGCAGCTTGTGTTTTATTTATATATGGGGATGACCACACAACTGGCTGACCACTGAAGTGAAATGATTGCTATTCACAAATCAATATAATTTGACTGAATGTCAGTCAGATTTGTGAATAATGTTCATAAACATGCTGTTCTGTTTGTATCTCTTATGTCTAATGTTTTCATGTTCATATCTGACTCCGTCTCAGCAGAAAAGGGGAAAAAACAGCATTTTTATGTACCTGTAAGTGTTCACTATACTATGATATATAACAATCACATTTTCAATATTTACACTGTAGTTCCTGCAAAAAATATGGTATTGTTCCTATAATTTTTATTTTGATATACAACACCTTTTTTTCATTTATTTATAATATACAATGTTACTCCATTATCTTGCTTACCCAACTGTGATCGCTTGAATGAAATAAATTTTTCTGAAATACATTTTTTTTTACAGTACGATCTGAACACGTGCAAAGAGTGCGGGATGTGTGGAGGAGGTATCAGGCAGTGGTAGCTGCTGGCACACTACTCTCAGTAGACTTCACATCTCTTACTGAATACTTGTACCTTCTGCGAGGTGTGTTAACATTCTTCCATAGATATTTGTGAAAGAGCCAACATTTCATATAAAATGCCCATGTATCAAGTGTGGATTGCCCTATGAGATGTGAACCATTGAAATATCAACATAAATGTTTAATTATTTTTTTCCCAATAAATGTTTCTACCATTTACGACCATCAAATGCCCATAGACCTTAAGGCAACTAAAAAACGTCAATTAAGGTGGGGGGGGGGCTTTTACATTAGAATTTCAATGGTCTCGATTTTTATATGATCCAAATTTGGGGGTTACATGGTGGCGGACTTTGGAACGATTGCATTCGATAATTCACTGACTTTCATGTGAATTATGCAGTTTTGTGTAACATTGCAATAGAACAGTCTATAGACAACCACCCAACTTAGCACCAGCAATGAATTTTGCACATTTTTCCCTCAGAGAAGTAAATGAATTTTTGTAAGTGGTGGGTGATGAGTATGACGATTATAATCACCATACAACATGTATATATGTAGGGGCTACAGAAGCTCTGCACGGATGTGGCCGGCAGGCTATGTTGTATCTAGCAGCAGCTGTCTCAGACTTCTACATTCACCCTGACCAAATGGTAAGTATTTCTTTGTTTTGTTATTTAATCATTTCAATTTATTACCTGCTTTTATTTCCTAATTTACTCTAAATATTAAATATTAAATATTTTGATTGATTGATTGATTTCGAACACTACAGGTTCCTTTTCAAAAATAAACATCATTTGCATCTTTGTTTTGAAATAAGTCTTTTTTTTTTTTTTTTCTAATCAAGAGCACACGACAATTTCCTTTTTAAGAATTTGTTCTGTTCCTCTTTGTTCTTTGCAAGGAAATAATTGGTAGCTGAGTGAGTATTAGTGATGGACATTTAAAAGCAAAAGTTGAAGGAAGAAACTATACTCCTATATTATGAATAGATTTTTTTTTTCTGTTTATTAAAAGTAAAGCTCATCTTAAATATTTATCAGCCAGAACACAAGATCCAGTCCTCAGACGGCCCACTTAACATCAGCCTTGATATGGTGCCCAAACTCCTGCGTCCCCTTGTGTCAACCTGGGCACCCGAGGCTTATGTTGTATCATTCAAGGTGAATATAAAAGTCCATTTGGTTTGACTTAATATTTCTGCTGGGATTTTTTTTTTGCAAAGGATACCATTGGTGTTTGAAACATGTAAATAAAGAATTTTTGGACCAACAGGATTTTTTTGGATCAATTTTGCTAGATACAATGTATATGTTTGGAAAGAACCAAAGCAGAAATATATATTTAAAAAAAGAAAAAGTCAAACCAAGCATTCAAGGTAAGCTTCTGATAGAGTTCTCAGTAGGAGCCATTTAAAGAATTAATAATTTGGTTGTCATCTTACGGATGTACTGTTAATGACATCTCACGAGATAACGGATGTTACCATTTTGAGTTCATTCAGATTTTTTTTTTTTTTTTTCAGTTGGAGACTAATCCAGAAATTCTGCTGTCCAAGGCACGACAGGCCCTTGAAAAATACAAGCACCAGGTGACTCCACAAAGCTTTTAATTTTCATCAAGATTTGAACAAAGCCCCTGTCCTAGTTTATACAACTTACCTGTGACACTAAAAAATAAAGAAAACCGGGCAATCAAGCTACTAGGGTATTTTTTAACTAATACCCCACCCCCAGTATTCAACAACAAATATTGCACAGCAACATCTGCCACCCACCACTGTTCTACTGTTCTAAAAGCACCCTAGTACTGTCCGTCCTAAGAAGGAATACCTGCAATAAGATGGCTGCCATGGTGTGGATTTTTTGTTTTGTTATAACATCGCCAATAAACAGCCAACAGCATCGTTTTACCTGTATCCCCAATAATGCACCAAAAAATTAGCGTATCAATGTATGGATTTTTTTTCGCTATAGAGAACCAAGAATGAGGATATATTATACATGTATTTGAACATACTTTTTTAAAGTTGGACATTTTCATATATATAAATTCACATAGCCTAAAAATCATTATGTACTTTTTGTATTGTATTTCCTGTTTTCATACAAAAGAAGCACAAAAACCTTAAAAGAGTTTGATTGGTGTCTCTCCTGGCACAATTGATAACCCTTTCAATTTTATTATATATATTTTCATTTATTTCGTCTTTGAAGACGATGTATTGAAAACGTTAATTTTTCATTGGTTTTTTAAGATAAAGACAAAGAGGAAATAAATGAAAATATAATGAAATATGCATCTATAGTCTTTCTATGTGGTAGATAATATCTGAATATCAAATATAACTTTCAATATTTGTGGAAGATATATCTAATATGGTTTTATTTGAAACCTTCATTCATTAGCTGGTGATCGGGAATGTGCTGGATACACGGAAACATGAGGTTGTCATGGTGACAGCAGCAGGGCACCTGTCAATCACACTCACTGAGGCGGAGCTTCAGCAGGGGGCAGAAATCGAGAAGAAAATTGTCTCTGATCTCATTGTGAGGCACCAAAAGTTCCAAGAGAACGCAACAGGTTTAGGATAAAGTAGATGATTGGATCATGGTGCTAACATTGTTGAAAGTTACTAATTACTCAAGAGAATTGGTAGGTAGTTTACCAAAATAATTTGAGTGCTTTCGCAGCATCATCTTCAGTGGGAATCTCCACTAAATATGGATTTTTTTGTATAATGTATGAATGTTTTAGAATATTAGAATATTGGTATTTGTTATGTTAATCATGAATAAAGAAGGAGTGCAAGTTGGTTCTAGATTGAGTGAAAATTCTTTTATGCAAAACAAACGCTAATTTAGTTTGATTAGGATCTGTTCAACTGAAATTTGGAGAAAGAAAAAAAAGATTTATCAGAAGTTTTGACTTACATAAAATGTATAGTAACATGAAGGGAAATAGTTATTTGTTAAAATGGCTGTCAGATGGCTGTAAGCAGCTGTTTGAAACGGGTACTATGGGATTGAAATTTGGTTTTAAAAGATTTGATACTTTTTCATATCTTGGATTAATAAATGCAAAAATGTAAAAAAAAAATGAATGCTGAAAAAATATGATCATATTTATTATACTTATTGATAAATTCCACTATTTTCTTAGTTGAAAGATTCTTCCTGTATTTATATTTTATATCATGGTTGTAATCAAGAAATGTGATTTCATGATCTCTTTAGTCATCATAATTTTTTGTTATATTTTTAACAGACTTGTCACTTGTATTAATTAAGTATTACATATATGTCATATCAGTAATTTTTATTTTCAAAATAATTTATTTTTGTATATTTTTAATTGTACAATGCGGAACATTTTTACTATGCATAAAAGCCCACCAAACCATGTTCTCTTATTGAAAGTAATCAGATTTATCACAATACTCAAGGTATGGATTGTTTCTTTGTTTAGCTACACATGATTTATATTTTTTATATGATTTGTGCACAAAATGAAAATAATTTTTTAAAGTGTCAGAATAAATATGGTGAATTAATAAATTATGAATTATTTTATAAAACTATTGTGATGTAGAAAACTTGTGTATGATATGCATAAAATGAAATTACATAAAATAAAATATGAATTTAATAAGGTTTTAAAAAATTACAACATTCATCATATGTAATATGATTGACGCTAAAATTAGAACATGATGAATACATAATATTCACATAAGTAAGGTGGTTCATTTGGATATATGAACAATAAATAAAATTGTGTCATAGTTTTTTTAATATTAGAAATGATAACACACAACTTTATAATTTCATAAACATGAATATGTACACAATATACGAAACACAATATACGAAACATACATGTGTATGTTTATTTTTCAAATAATTAGAAAACATGCGTCCATATGACCTCATTTCAACACGCAGACTTTCACACACACGCATCGAAAAAAATAACTTCCAAATTTAGCTTCAAATCTAAATTGCAATATTAATATGGAAAAATTATAGTCAAAATGTTTCACATAAAATAACTGGTTGTTTTATTAATCAGATCTAGCTATATTTCATTAACAACATCTGGTTTAAAAATATATGATACACTGTAACCTTCACATGCCTGATTTTTTAGAACAATTTATTGTTCCATGGACTGAACATGCTTGGAGCTAAATCACTTCTAGCACAAATGTGTGTGAATGGTTCCACAACATTCCACACCAGAACATCATGTGCCAAAGTATACATATTTTTTTGAAAAAATATTCATTATAATACAAATATACTGAATTAAGAAAATAGCTTAGCATCTTTAAAAAATTGAGAGCTATATACCATCAATAGTACAGAGTTATGCACCCAAAAATCTATTCAAAACTATCGCCTAGATTTACAAACTGATACAAGAAAACAATTTTCACTGCCTGGTTTTGTTCTGTTCAACTGATAAAATAAAAATAAAATGACCAAAGTAAATATTTATACTGGTAATTTTCTATCAGCAGTAAAAATGAAACATCACATTAATGACTTCAGTTCAAATATGAACAAGATTAAACTCACAAATATATTCCTCATTTTTGCAATATATTTATAAGTAGACAATAGAGCTATATTTTAAAATAATAATATATTCGAAAATGCAGTAATAGTTAAAGCAAAGATGAAATGCCTGGACAACTCAGACTGTCACCATTGCTGGTTTATCAAAATTTGGATTGTGAGTAATAGTTTTGTTACCCTTGTATAAATTACCGGTACATGTATATACAATGTACGAGCAAATAAACTACAATTAGCAACACATACAACGGAACTAATATTGTAGATGTCTGTGCGGAAAAGTTTTATAAGGTGCATATCACAATAGAGATCACCATCAAAATAAATTGATAAAATTAGGAAACATTTGGTAAATGCAGCAATTTGAACTAACTCATTGAACCTTTTTAGAATTATCCGTAAAACCGTTTTCTAAGCACTTTTCCAGTGGTGGATCCGACTAGCGAGTTAGTCTGACTGCTAGGTGATTAGGTGCTATATTGTGGGCTTGAATACCACCACAGACTGTCTTAACCTGACTTGGAGTCATCGCCTAATGACTTAATTATTATATACAATGATAAATTCATTATATTGGCATTATAACAGCTTTGAATTTGTTAAAAATTTTGAGCAAATTGTGGGAATGTCATCCATGTAAATTAGAAGCAATAAAAAGGCAAAATAATTATTAAAGCACATTTTACAAAACAACTAATCACATCAAAAATAAAGGAATCCCTTTACTAATTCTCGATAATAATTATGGATAGTTAAAAGCCATGTTATAAACACTGAAAGCTAACCCTAAACCAAGTCCACATATGCAAATTATTCCAAGTCTACTATTAGTTCACCTAAATCCATCTAGCAAAATGCACTTGCGTGATTGTTGTATTTGCATATAATAAATAACCTGATACATATAATAGTTTTCATCAATGACTTTGAAAATGTAGATTGACTTAATTGGATACACACATACACATCCAATCATCAGCAATCGTTAGATGCACAGTAATGATACATACATACAACCATTAAAATGCATTAGCTTACAGTGACACCTCATTATATAGCATAATTTATGGAAGTCTTTTCGTATAAAGATAACTGCAGATGCTTTGAACTTGATCTTCACATATTTGGCAATTACCCGGTAATTAATGTTATAATTTATAAAATCACAACGTACCAATAACAAATATATATTCATATATTTGATCTTACAAACTTATCATGAAAGTAATAATTACAATCACTGTTATTTTCAAGAACATGTAATCACAATCTAATTGTAGAATAAAATAAAATCTATGTGTAATTTTCTCAAAAATATAAATGTCTGATGAAAAAAAAACCCTTTCAAATTCAACAAACAAAACTTAAAAATTGTTTCATAAAACACAAAAGTAGCTAACATTCAGTTAGATACATTTTATTTTTTTTTTGACAAATTTGACAAATGAAAATTATACATCACATCCTGCCATCAAAGATGCTAGGGCGCTTTCAAAATAAACAATATCCAAATTATTCCTCAAAAGACCCATTAGACTAATACTACTATAGCATAGGTCGGCATACTAGCAGCATCGTGACAACAGCTAGCAATGAAAGGTAGACTGTGGGAGGCTGAAGACTCATGCCATGGCTGATCCATGGACTGTAGCCCCATGGCATGTAAATATAGTCACGTGGGTGCTCACATGCCAGAAGCGATAGTGCGTAGATATAAAATCCAGATGATGCGGGCTCAATCGTTATCTCGGCTCCTGAAAAGAAAACACAAATAGGGTTATAATAATTTAGGTCAGGAATGTTTAAAATGACAAAAGATATGGCATAAAAATTGAAAGATATTAATCATGTATAATAATGTTTAACATTCAGATCTGTAAAAGCCCAGCTTGGAAGGTTTTGACCCAAAAAGCACTGCTTGACCATCCCAGAAGAAACCTTCTTTTGGGGACACGTACAGAACCAAATGTCCAACAAAATTTGATCCTTCCTTCACCTCTTGAAAGAAACCAAGATTTTGAACTACAGCCTTTAATTTCAGAATATTTTTATAATAATACGTTTGAAATTTTATACCTAATAAAAACCAAAAGATATTTAAGTGTAAAATCACAAAATACTAAGCTGCGCTGTCTAAATCCTTGTTGAATTCTGACGGAAAAAAATCTTGCGTATTACAATTTACCTTGTGTGAGGGATTCCTCAACAGAGTTAGATGAATCATTACGTCGCAGCACCAATGGATAGTCTCCAACCTCATGTACTGTAAGGTAGACACGCTCGCGTTGAATTTTAACCGTCATGGCAGTCCCAAGGTACTTAAGCCGCTTTAGATGTATCCTAAAAAACACAATTCCTTATATGTCAACTTCTAATTGCTAATAATTTATCATGTGCCAGAAAAGAAAAACACACACACCAAAATCATTATATTTTATAGGTTATGCTCATTGGATGAACAAGTATGCTGTGTGTACAAACAATATTCTGAGTTAGGAGGAATGTGAGATTTCTATCTATTCTAACAAGCCTACCAGAGAAACTGGAACAATCTATTGCTATGAAAGTCCATTTATAAAAAATCTAAATATGTGTAGGTGAGAAACGTCAACAGAATTAATTTTGTTAGACATACTGTAACTATATGAAACATGTAGATCTATATAATTGTTTGGTCATTAAGCATAACCTTGAATGTATGGAAGATAATCTTAAGAAGGTTGGATAAATTAGCCAGCGAAAATACTTACTCATTACATGACGTAGGGGGCTGTGGATTGTGGAACTCAAGTGCCTCAGGTCGAATGCGAACACCAGCAAAGCCGTAGATGAGGGACTGGAGGAAAGCGCCCATCCCTGGCAGGAAGTTCACTGAGCCAGTCACCTGGTCAGCTGCTGACTGCTCGTTATATTCAGTCCAAACCTACCAAATCAACAGAATTATACATAGTGATGTTACATGGGATGTGGTATGGGTGTGAAAGGGAGCCAAACTATTCACTATGAAATGTATATCATTTTCTCTGTCACATATATTGACCCTAGCTATTCTCAACAACAAAGGAATCCAGAAGAATGACCAGCATTAGAGACTGCTGAACTTAGCTGCAACTGGTGGTTGAATATGCAAGCTTATTTTGTGTGAGAAAAATTTGCATGCAACATTAAGTTTCCGAACACAAATGAATATATATGGTTAAATTTAATAGTTGAGCAACAGCAGGTCTTGTCATGGTTTGTTGTCTGATCTCTGCTGTATGATTTGAATTGAAAATTGTAAAAAAATGCTATATTAATGTTTTTGGTGCTCAAGCACCCTCCTAGGACATAATTACAGGATAAACTGGTGCTCTTTAATCTTTTGTCTTTGTGGATACTCTGAAAAAAAGGAATTTGTTTGTTTGTTTGTGTGGATAGTCTTTTAATAATCCAATCAATCAAAAATGTATTTATAAACATGTGATAAATTGCCTTAATACATTTCATTTTCCACAAAAGATTTGAAAATAAAAAATGGATGAACAATATCTAATTTTCATTCAAGCTACTTGAACACAAATGAAAAGCACAGGACCAGTGATCGAGGGTGGTTGTATACTGATATGTAGTTTATATACATATAAAGGCCAAGATCGTTGAAATGCCCTGTGATGAAAAGCTAAGAAAATTTCAAAATTAGCACTAATTGTCAAAATGTATTTATTTATAATGTAATCTTTAATGACTCTGTATATATTAATTTGTTAAAATGTATTTATTGTATTTTTTACAATGTTTATTGATTATCACCCTATTCACATTGATGTAATGCAAAGGAATCAATAAACTGAATTGAAACGTGTGTTGGCACCTAAATTGATGCCACTTCACACTTTAAGGGTTAATAAAATCAGAAGTCGGCTTTGAAAAAAGGGTTAATTACAAATACTGAATGGCAGCATCGATCAAAATCTTTGATACGCACTATCAACCAAAAGCAGGCTTACAGTAGCGTGTTGATTGTGGATGTTAGCAAGAAACAGTACTTTGGCTGAGTAGTCTTTATCTTCTAGTTTCAAGCCGAATCAACACAGCAAAGTAACTGTTCTAACGTAATAAACCGAAGTCATAGAGACTGATAAATGCGATACCTGGGATCTGTTAGTAAACAGAATACTTGTTTCATAAGTCATTAGGAGTTCAGACGATTTGGAGTATATTTTATTGCGAAATAGTTTTTAATGATATAAAAACAATATCATAGTTGGCTTGCTGTTATAGTGGGTGTATATAGAGCGAGTTGGATACAAGATTTAAAGCAGTAAATAGAAATAAACACGAAAATATTTCAAGTGACGTGTTAGAATATAGAAAATCATCGGTTCATTGATCCAGAAAATATTTGACTGCTCCTTTTTATTAAAGGTAAAAATTATATTGAAAAAGTCTGTTGGGAGAATGTCCAACAATAAGAAAGCTCTCTCTAAGAAGAATGCCAATTCTAAAAAGCAAATAGAGGCATTTACCAAAGGTAGCAGCAATGAAATAAATTATTCACTTGTTGATGACTTATTCAGTAATGAAAAAAAGCAAGATGACACCATCATAAATCCACCAAAGGCAGAGGAGACAGTGAAAAATTCAGACAGCAAAGTAGAGGCAAGTGATGTCAATCGAAAAGCAAGTCTAAGTGAAGAAGAGGAGTCCTGGGAAGATATGTTTGATGAAAATGGCGATAAAGTGGACTAGATGGAACAGAATAGATATGCATCATCGACATTCCATTATACAAAAACTAATGTGAAAGCAGTTTGTTTAAATATAACGTAACACTAAATACATCTGTCAATATTCTAATATATTCGTGTGTCTTGGAAAAAAAAGTGCAAGATACTATGATGCATTTATTTTTTCAACAATGTATATCTCCCGAAATACTATCGGACTGTGGTGACAACCACTTTGTGTACAAGTATGAGTGTACCGGTATACCATTATTATGACAGCCAGAAATGTATATAGAATATAGGATGAGTGTTGATAGTTGAATTTGTTAAAATGAAATAGGCAATTGTTGTTATCTTGTGTCGTTATAGCAAATGTGCAATTGAATTGTAAATACGATATATTTATTCACCTTAGGATATTGGTTTGTAATTTGTACATTGTTTCATACAAGTCATTTGTAATTTTTTATTTTACAATTCTCAGACATTCAAAACTTGAACTTACCATAAGATAAGAGAAAATGCCACATGTTGATATAGAAAAATGATATATGAACATTTCCATTTTATACATGTTAAAGTGTCTTTTTTTAACAAAATAAATTTCTATTTTATAGGCAATGCAACGTCTTTTAATTTCAGCATTTTTCACAAAATGACAATACTGCTTAGGATAACTGATAAATATTTTAACTCTGTGGCCACCATAAATTTTTTTGTTTGATTTATCTATGAAAACCAAATGTAGAAAGTAACAGGTAGAAACAACTGAAAATTTCCCCACCTACACACAACAGGGCCTGCATCTTTAAAAGAAGTCGGCCCTAAATTGTCCTGAATGTAAAATCACAATTTTTAGATGTTTCAGGAATATTATGTCTGAACATTAAGTTAAATTAGGCTGTTTCAAGGGCTTTTAGTGGGTACATTACTACATAGACAAAACACACCTCCTTTTTGAGACTAGAAATTTTAATTGAAATAGTTTGGAAGGAGGGAGATACGATCTGACAAACGAGAAAGAGTCCCTGTGGGTATTGTGTACCCAACAGTCTGGGGGGTTTATTCAAGTGTATTACAATATTTACGTTTCAATTGGTCTTATTTTTTACAAGTTGATGTCAAATAAGTTGATAAACAATGTATTTAGGTAGAAACTATTTTGTGTCACACATTCTGATAAATGCAGAGACCTGTGTGATGCTTCAAAACATACCACGCATATTCAAATGTAAAACTTTATCTTCATTCAAATGTTCATATACTAGACAACATAAAACGTTAAAACAAGAATGGTGCAATAGGTGCATTAATAGCTCTGCGTGGATGTAAACATGTAATAAAACTCCTAGATGTTAAAATAAATGTTAGAATAATGGACATCAAAAGAGATAAAGAAAAGTCTGAAAAGATAATATTTCTTGCAAGACTTTACACACGAGCCTTTTAACATATGACGTTCAGTTCGCATTACTGGAATACATCTTAAAAACAGTCTAAAGATTAGTCAGGGTTAGGATTAGGTAGAAAAGTGCTACTCGTCAGCAGATCTCAGCAGGACAAGTAACCCTTGAATATCAACTCATCCTGCAAAAATTGTACTCATCCTACTTGAACAAACTCATTACCTGTATGCCAAACTGACCAGAATTTCTGCTCGTCAAAAGGACGACTTACTAAAACTTCTTACTTGTCCTCCACACGTTTTTACTAACCAATACGAGCGGATGAGTGGCTAATCTTGACCCTGTTCGCTACTAAACATTGACACTTCTCACTTTCCAATTACACTCATTTTGCAATACACTTATAGGCCATCAGCTTCATAAAAACTGCAGTTCCAGATCACTAGGAAATGGCGTCTAACGGAATCATTCTGATATTCGTGTGCCCATTTGATGAATTTATGACTTATTTTCTTATGATATTGGCATATCTCTGGACACTTTCATCCCCCTACAGTACTATGCTGCTCCCATAGTCATCCGATTTTTCCGCACCCGTTGGCTTATATACAGCTAAACCTCGATATAATGCGCCTCGATTTTGCGAGAATTTCTGTATAACGCGGATTGACCATGGACCCCATTTATTTTATATTCTTATATATGAAAATATTGTCAAAAGTACCCTTATGCAAGTTGTTTACCTTCGAAGCAGCCATAATGGCGCACAAGGAAACTTGCTGCGCACATGTGCAATCATTTTCGTGTTTAGGTCTAACACCAAGCGATCTCGACCAATGGCAGTGCAACACATAACGCGCTTTCCGGGTTAACGCAGTTCTCGAAGTATGGAAACCCAATGTCCGCGTAAAATCGAGGTTTAGCTGTAATCCATAATAGTGTTAACATTTTATTTGGGTATAAATATGAAATAGGCTGCTTAAAGTGCTGACCTTGAAGGGACTGATGATGTAGTTTTGGTAGCTCTTGCGGAAGTAGCTGTCTGTTCTGGGCAGGTCATTGACCCACTTGAAGCCAACAGTGAAAAACGACCACGTCATGGCTGGAGACTTATCGCTCGTAATTGTCATGTAGTACTCAAGGTCATTCTGAAATGTGTTGTGAACTCAATTATCGCAATTATCAATGCTGTGGTGTACAAGTCCAGCTCCATATTATCTGGAAAACATCATAAATGACTCAGTGGACAATCAATCGTTGCATATCCTATTTTTAAAATCTAGTTTCTCAATTGTCGTTTATATATTTCGATACCTTACATCTATTTTTTAATATTTTAAGAGATTACTTTCAACCAACCATGATAAGTTCACATGAAAACAATTTTGAAAACAAAGCAGTTCGTTAAAATAAAGTTTGACCTACCTTCATGATGTCTGTGCTCATGTTCCAGTTCAGTGGGTACGTGAGCAGGATCGTGTCTGCCTGCTTATTTGTCTTGTTTGTGTTTGTGTCTATAACAAAACCGAAAAGAAATAAGATTGAATATCAAACACAATAGTAGCATTTTATGTCTTTACATTTGATAAAGGATTAAACTATCTGTTCCCCGGATCTTCCCTTTTTTTGGGAATGAACCAAAAGAGCTCAATGTCATGAGAAAAGTTTGCTGCATTTGATTTAAAGACCTGCATGGGTAACATTGGGTACTGACCAAAGTTTTCGTACTGGTGGTGCATCCTCTTCACATTGTCAAAAGGCAGCTCCAGATACAGTGCTTTCTGGATCCACTCATCAGGAACCTAGAAGAAGCAGGAAAGTTTCATATGATGTGTCACTTCCAATTGAATATTCAAACCAATTTCTACTTTACAACAGGTCATTGGCAAGTGATGTTTTTCTATTTTCAGAAAAACTGTCTAAGGGGTATTGAACGATCTATGGCCACGAGGAGTAGGGTTTCATTAGAGGATCCCAGATCTAACATTCCTTGTTTTTTTATACTTAGTTCGCCATATTCCTCCTTTTTAACGATTTTCCCCACATACCACTATTGACACGAAAAAGTACTAAAGACATTAGAGACCAACACAATGGGAGTATAAAGATTGGAATTAAAGAAATTAGTACCATAAATATATCCTAAGCCTCACCTCATCTCTCTCATTGCGGTTGCACACACAGGCCATGTAACGGGCCCAGTGTATGGCGAGTGAGGCCATCACGTTGGTGTATGCATTGTTATCCACATGGTCGTGGAAGTCATCTGGGCCCATCACATCTATACAATAAAACAATGAACATATTGGCCATAGTAACTGTGTTGACAAAACCCCTCTGAAATGCAGTCCCAAATCCATGGCAACTTTTATTTTCAAAATTAAATACTGATAACATAATATCCCTGTAGGTCCTTGAACACAATCAATTCAATTTTTTTAGTATGATTCTAAAAATATTCTAGTTACACCATATGAATGTTCGCGTGTACCTTTGATATCGTAGCGTCCGATCTCTGTGTTATATTGGGCCCTGTTGACAAACAGCCTCGCAATCTCTCGTGTCATGTCACATGCATTGTAGTCGGGATTGGTGATGAAATCGCGATCACGTGTTGCTGAATAATACTGGCGGATTGCCCAGGCAACTGCTGCAGAAACGTGGATCTGCCGGTCTCTGTGGTAAATAGCATTGTGAGATTGTAGCACTTTTATCATATATCATATACGTATTAGTACTTCTTTGTAAAAAACCCCCAGTAAAATCTTGAACTTTTGATGACATTTTTATTAAGAGAATCACTGTACTATGTAGAAATATAATGGAATAAAAAAGGGTGAACTAACCTGCAGCCATCGCAAGTATTCTCCGGTATGACCTCTTGACCTCCACAGCCTGACTCCCATGGGAACCGGTAGCCTTCATCACCATGAAGCTTTGCATTAGCCGCTGCTGCCTCACGGAATGTTGACCTAGAGTAGACCAAACGCTAAAATCAATGCTTGTGGCTGTAAGTTTCGTCCATTATTTGCCATTTTGATCAGTTCAATACTCAAAATGATGGATAAACTGATAAGTCAAATCTAGTTCACTGACATGTTGACTAGATACATGCTAAAATATTATGGGAGCTATAGATATACGTGTGCATCAATATAAATGTACCATAACTGAAAACAAAAATAAAAAAATAAAAAAATAGAACCAACAGGTATTTTTGCATTTTAAGAACACTTTAGACCACGTTAGGAGATAAGGCAGTAAAAATTGAACAAAGAGAGTAGAATACATACCTGTAACGTATCATTTTCTTAGCAAGCTCTGGTTGGAACAGTAGCACAGCTGGCATGATATACATCTCACTGTCCCAAAACACATGACCTTGGTAGTCCTTGCCCAGCGAGCCACGACCCAACGACCCTCGACCCACACCAATCAGGATTTCATTATGCTGTGGTGGCTGCAAACACAATGGATAAACTCAAAATACTGGAAACAAGTTTAAATGATATTTTTGGAGTTGATAAAATATAGTTCTAATTCCAGCTCCTAGCGTGGGTGATAAACCGTCTCATCAACTGAATTGACCAGATGTGTTAACAATAATTTCTCTTTTACCAAAATGCTGTTGTATCTTAGCCAGGCACAGAATACATAAGACTGAGAAGATTTTGTTGAATACAACACCTTTGAGATCAGAAAAATAATCAAATCATATAATGCTAAATGGTAAAACTTGCATTTCTACAGTACATAATGAGAATCCTGAGCATATTAAACAGCAAACATACTCATATTCAAGACATAAAACGTTCCTCCAGCACTATTACAAAGAACTCAGTGTAAAAAGTGGTTGCATGTTTATAGTTTGACGTCTTGGTTAAAACTACTTTATTGAATTACATGTAGTATTTAAAAGGTCATAAAAGTACTGAATAATACCAAACATAATACTAAACCTAAAACCCAATTTATACACAGCATAATGACAAATTCATACTCCACATATAAAACTGTTACACTCACCACGTCAGGTACTATAGGCGACATGGACGTGAGCAGGTAGTACTGTGAGAACTCGACGGCCTTCTGCACGGCCGACTCCCCCACTACCTCCACCTTGCCCTCGTCCCACACCTCGGCCCATGCAGCCACGTGCTCGTCATACAGACCGTTTGGTCCTAAAACACAAACAATGAGGTCAGAGGGTGATGGCTGTTGATACATTCTTGAATGCTTTGGAAGGGTTAATGCTGCTATATTTCAGAACTGTCAAAAGAATATGAAAAACTGTATTTACATGATGGTATCATTCTGGTCTCACAACCTTGGGGTCGTGAGTCCCGTCAGGGCCACTTGATATAGATAATTGGAATATGTGTCTTCAGCTATGTAGGAGCTTGCTTGGCATGACAGTGAGAGTAGAATTGTCAAAAGAATGTTCTGATTTATAAATGAGAGAAAAAAAATGAAAATTAAGAATCTATATACATGTAGGACTGTAGGTATATTTGCTGACTGAAACTTCATGTCTACAATGACACAAGACCCCGCAAACATGCAAACATTTAAGACTTGACGTATTAAATATCACCATCAGGTGATAGGCACATGTGAATCTTGAATGTTAGCAAGGTAAAAACTTCATATACACAGGCTATTGATACATTAAAAAATGTCTTATGGACCTTAGAGACACGCAATATTTGTGTGTATGTTTTTCATGCAAAATGTAAAAAAATATACCTTTGTTCTGAATGACATTCTTCGCCCGGTCAAAGTCATTCTGCGCTGCTGCTTCTGACTTGTCTATGGCCATCACCATGATCTCATGCACCTGCGTAGACAATGAAAATACCTATGACCCCATTGATGTACAAGCTAATAAAAACATCCAGTAGGGGCCTCTCAGCCTTTTTAACGGTACTCATAAATCCAGGAAATGCTGAATCTGCCATTGAAAAAAAGACCTGCTACTCTCAGGGGGGTTTATAAGGGTTCAAGAAATCCCATGTCCCTATTTTTTTGGCCATCTTTCCCACATCCCTAATTCTTTTGCCTTTTTCCCCATATCCCACAAATCTTTTAGCGTTTTTCATACATCCCACTTCTATGAAATTCCATATCCCTCTTTTTTTGTCCTTTTTTCCCACATCCCACTTCCTTATAGACCCGCCCCACTTTCATGATCTCAGCTGAGTTTCTTTTTTCACTTTTCTATTGACATGAAACACACTGGGTTTCTTAAAATGTAAAAGATTTATGCTACGTATAGCACTTCTCTAAAATTCTCCTACATACACAAGAACAGCTGACACACTTTACTTTTGCTAAATATCGCAGGCAACTACTTCACTACTATTCATTTGCCAAATTCCTCTAGCCTTGTTTAATCCTTCACTATATTCACACTTCCTTCATAGGCAGATCTAGGGGCGCAGGGGCGCCCCCCTTTTCCCACCAAAATACTTCATTTTCATAAGGTTTCTTACACATCCACCAATTTTTTACACATCCACGTACGAAACCCATAAAATCCCTGAAGTGCGCCCCCCTTTTCTAAAAATCTGGATCTGCTATTGTCCCTAGCACTTACCTCTTCTTGGGTGCGGACACTGATCTGTCGGAGAGGCTCCTGCCAGAAGATGGACACCTTCTGAGTTGTAGCGCCTTGCTCGGCTGACTTTGTGGTGCCTGACACCTTCCTGAGGATCAAAGTCATATACATCAAATGTGGCGTTTATCTTATTTCTTTTTTTATTGCTTCTTTATGGCCTCATATTTGAGTATGTAGCTATTTGTTTGAAACATTGTTACACGTCAACTACAATAAATTTTGAGATGAGACGTTCAACTGTGTACACTTGATCTGATCATTATTACACAATGAATTTAAGTAAACTATGTAACTACATACTTGGTTAGTTAATTTCAATTGAATATGAGATAAACAAAAGGACCACTTAACAGTTACTGACTTGCATCAACAACATAATGCACATTATTTGTATTAGCACATCTATTCACAATAATAATGGCATAACAAGTGAGCATGCAAAGAAGAGAAAGTTTACTTGAAGTTAGACAGGTTTTTAATAGTGGCTTAATAAACACATCATAAAATTAAGTAAAAGGAAATAGAAACATTAAAAGTTTAAGCTATTACGGTACATGATTCAATGATGATCAATTCATAAAGCTACACATTTACTTATTGAGGTCAGTACATTGCAAGTTAGATCTTGGACTTTAATATTTCATCATTACTACATTTGTGGTTTAATTAGTAAATGTGATTAGCATTAAATTGGAACAGCAAGAGTCTAAGATTGATTGATAAACAATTAATTAAAATGACATGGCTTCAATTACTATTGAATTAATATATGTGGTAAAAGCACGACAATTGGTCTACATGTATCATCTTTATATACAAAGTTGTAATCATTAGGAACATCTATCATTATCTACGAATGTTGCATGAAATCTTTTTCATTGGGTAGAAGCAGGTTGAGTTGGAAATGCAGATTGAATTTCCCAATAGATTGCTATCAACTCAAGTTGCTTCATAAAATTGGCAGATATCAATAGCTATAACTGTATTGCTATGACTTGTTGGTAATAGAATCATCAGATATTTTGGTTTATAAATATGAAAAAGAAAATTTGAGGGAAAAATATTCCACTGAAATTGCTACACAGAATCAAGTGTGGCGATTGGTTTACTAAGCAGGATAGAACACTGAAGATTCAAATTCTAGTTGATGAATCAAGAAGAGGTTGAGCAAGGCAATGATATTATTTATTGCAAAAATCATAATCTGGTCATTAAATGGGTCATTTCAATCACAGGAAGAAACAAAAAAATGCAAATCAGTGTAGAATCAAGATCAGTAGCGAGGCAATGACTGATTTGTCTACGGTACAAGTTCATTGAATCTGATGTTGATTGGTTGAGTCTTCCGTAGCTTGTGATTGGTGCATACCAGTCTGACCAGTATGGCCGTGGCTGATCGAACTTGATGTCATCCGTGTCATTGAGCGTGGGATACTGTAGCGTGAGAATCCCTCCGTACTTGTCGTTTCGCTTCACATAAATGTCTGACACGAGAACGCGGATGTATTTCTGGTGGACGTACAGCCGGTGCCGGATATCAGCAATCTCAGCCTCGATTGTCTCCGTCCATACGCCTGATTGATCGTGAGTTGTTAGTAGCTCAGAAAACATTATGTGTTTGTGATGGACTAAGTGTCTACATGAATTTTCATCTCTAGTTCCTAGTTCAAACTATGCATGAATGCACTGATCAATTTTGTGCTGTGACTTGTGCTATCAGTTGCAATACCATTCATAATCTAAAAATGACTAAAATCTTCCAAACATTTTTAGTAACAAGCCTATGGGAAAATAAGTGAGCCAATAAAATAAATCAAGTAAAAACCTATGGAGTAGTTGTATACTATAAATGAAAAATAGAACACCATAGTCCACATAATATATGTATAGTAAAAAGGAGCAAAAATGCAGCCAACTATTCAGTTATAATAGCAAATGATAAAAAACTCCAGAATGATTCATATGAAAATTGTTAACGGTTAAACACATTAGACAAAAGAAACACCTGCAAAGATACAGAACACACAAAATGAATGAACTACAAACAAAACATGTTTAAGCGTTAGCAAGTGCACATAAAATTCCTGTGAGTTAGAATCTAAAACATTCAAGCTTATTAATCCAGGAGCAAGCCAAACCAAGGTATTAGAACAGAGGGCATATATTTGTTTGCCAGTGGCGGATCCAACATGTTTGAAAAAGCTAGGGTTCAAATGTATGAACCCAACGCCTCATCGATCCAGAACATTTCATCGAAACCAAATCCCATCCATGGATCTGCCAATGACATCTGCCACTGCTGGCAAACAGCAGCACTCAGAGTATCAGATGTCCTGAAGAGACCTCTGACGCATAACTATTCTCATTAAAAATTCTGACCAATCACAGGCTTTTCATCTCAGGATGAGAATGAGGTAAAGTGATCGATCTGAGCATTGCTAAAGATTTGCATAATGTCAGTTTGCACTTTTCTATGCTTATAAAACACAAATAGAAGTATATGTATCAATCCTGCTGGTTGGAATAATATACATATAAAAAATAACGATACAAAAAAGTTAAATTAAGAATTAGGTCACATAAATTAATAAATTATGATAGGCCAATCTCTGGTGAAACATTTCAGAGGTCAATTTGACAGCTGATACTCAGAGTGAACAGCAGGTGTTGGTTGGTTGGTTTAGTTGGGTAAGTCAGATCCTGACTACTGCAGCAGCCAGCATGCCATGTGCTTCATGCACCCACCAGTCGGCCTGGTAGGAGCGGCGGCTGTCCCAGCGAATGTCGTCCGTGGCGTTGAGGTCTGGGTAGCCCAGGAGGGTGAGCAGGCCGAGGCCACCCTCCTTAGCTCGCTTCACCGGTGGCTCTTTGACGTAGACGTCCGACACCAGGAGGCGGATGTACTTCATGTGCGCATAGATCTTGTGGATGATCACCGAGTCAAAGTACTCGATGCGCTCGATCCACACTCCTGTGCAGCGGGACGAAGAAGAGTGTATGGTGCAAAGAGGGAGGAATCAATTTTTTTCAATGGATCGATTGATATTCGTTGATGATGCACTTGATTGTGATTGATGGATACTGTTGGATAGGATACTGTACAGCCAACAGTGAATATTGAATATAATTTTATCAAGATTCCTATAAATGAAATGATGTACATGTACATGTTGATTCATGGTTCAACATTAGAAATCAACACAGTAAAACTTCCCAAAGATGAGTTATTTGGGGACAATCATATTACAGAGTTGGTTGCTTTATAACGGTGAAGATAATAGGTCAAATATATTTTAAAGCAGCCACTTTGGAGAAATGTACATTTTCAAAAGTTTGCTAGTATCTTGTTAGGAAGTTTTGCTATGCTAAATATATTCAGTTTCCAATCTGCTAGAACCCTATCTGTGCTAAAGGTGACATGGTGACAAGGTGTGTTTAGAGCCATTGTTACACATAAATGTATAAGTGACACATTGGAATTCTTTTTTTCGATATGAACACAAAACACATGTACATTCTTTCTATATGGACATTTTCATAAAAAGTGACATGAACTTTTTAAGTCTTGAAGAGAAAGACACTTATTTTTGGACCTAATGTCGGAATCTCCTGCTGCCTGCAAACAAGTATTTCAATTATATAAAGAAAACAGTCATATAACAACTTTGCCAATGTATATACATGTATGGTCAGGGGCGCTTTAACCATACGAATACACCATCATGAAAGAAGGTGCAAATTAATCAACATCAATGTTCAATTAATACTACAAAGTAAACTAAACAATAATGTCACATCCCTCATTACAAGATGATACACTAACTAAACAGTTTGAGCCTAGCGTGGTGACGTACCTTCCTTAACGTTGAAGGTGAACTTTCTGTTGGCGAGCCTCTCTTGCTCTGCCGTCTGCAGCTTCACACGCGACATGATGGCCGCCGGAACCTGGAACGACAGCAGGACAGTCAGTAAGTCAGGACAGTCAGTAAGTCAGGACAGTCAGTCAGTACAAACAGTCAGTTAGGACAGTAGTACAGGGGAGGTGATAATATGATACAGTAGAAACTCATTATCTTGTAAAATTTTGGGAGATGGAGAATGAACCAAAACAAATTTGGGAGATAGGTGAATGGCAACCTTTATGAATCCCTAAATGTTACATCGATGTAGTGTATGTAGACTGAATGGACAGATAACCATTACTTCTTTCATCATGATGAATTGAATTTTCTTCGTTCAGTCTTGTCGTTGCAACTGTCTTTCTCAAGATTATCATGCAATTCTAGGTAAAATAATCAATTATTTGCTATATTATGAACGAGACTAATAGGAATAACCACAATTTAACAGTTGTAAATCACTGGCTGCTTATCCAATAAATGATAGATTCGAATTGCATGGAATCTTGCCATAACCTTTAACTCTCAATTTGCTCTATAGGTTACTTTTACTGCAGTACTTACGTTTTCTCTGTCATTCTCACCTCAGTTCAGTGGATTTCACAATTGGCTTGCAAATCTTACCTTGGCCCTGTGACTCTCGCCACCAACGCCATTGAAGAGCCCGTTAACATGGAGACTGTCGTTGTAGACTGTGACGGCGATATGGCCGTTGGCGAGAACAGGCATGTAGCGGTCGTTGATCAGCGTATTGGAGCCCGGCATCATTGGCATTCTACATAATATCATTATAGAATGAGGGCTTTTTTTTGTAAATCTAGTTCATCAGTTTATCACACACAGGGTAATCCATTGAGCGACATTCAGGGCTGGACATTAACTTTTTTTTCACGTGCCCACCAAGGCATGTGATGGACCAAATCCATGTGCCCTGATCTAATTTTTATGTGCCTCTGACTTACTTTGAGCTGCGTGCCTCCCAGGCATTTTGACTCTCGTCCCCGATGCCGGGGTCTTGTCGCTTCGTCCGGCTGTGTGTCTCCTGCTGATTTTTCGGCTGTGGTGCAGCCTTCTCTACAGGAAGGCCGGCTCCACGCTTCACCTTACACATAAGGTAATATAGAGATGATAGAGACATGATATTTTCAGTTATTGTAATTACTAATTAGTCTATTAAAAGTCATATTTCAAATGAATGTTCTATCAGTGTAATACCAATTTTCACCCGGATCAATATTCAATACTGTGCAGCTACTATTTCTGTTTGTCCATACTAGAATTTGCTTAGGGACTAGGAATCAAACACTAATCGAAGTTTTTGTTCATCATTTTATCTTCATTATTGAAAGCTGATGTGAAGATTTGGTTCTCCGCAATGAAAATATCCATTTCTTACAAATTCATGTCAAAGACATAAAGTAAAAAGAAGAAAATAGTAAAACTTAACCTATACTTTTAATATGTCCTTTAATTTTTGTAAATAAAAAACCTTAGAAACGTTATGCATTGAAAACAATATGATGGAAAAATAGTTTGAGGACTCACTAGATTATGGAAGATGTCTCCAATATCCTCCAAAGTTGGCATGTTGAAGGCTGAGATCGCCATTGGAAGCAGCAACCATAGCAACAGCCGCATCCTGGCAACAGAGCAAATGGTGACATATGCTTGTATATATTCAAATGGTATAAATGAAAAATGCCTTTGCAAATGATTGTATAAAACTTAACTATCTAAACCCGTTCAGAATATTTTAGATAAATGATATATGCCCAATCTTCAGTGAACCTCAATGTAGCCTCCAGACATGATGCTAATTTTCAATGAATGATTTAAAACTGCTAATTAGCGTCTTGCAGCTGCAGTGATTATATGATATTATTTGGTATATTTCAATTAAAATCAATTAAATATGTACATAGACTCTTACTCCTAACACAACGGTGAGGAACAGGTTCTATGGATTAAAAGAAATAATCTAGAATCCATTTATAATCAATTTGAAAAAAATCTTCTCTCACACGCAGCCAAAATAACACTATAAAGTCAAACATGTACTGGTTACTGGTTAATTGGTATAACTTTGAAATAACTTATACTATTTGATATGAGTGCATTATGGTTTATTCTATTAAAAATTGACCTATTCATTTTCATTTTCTTTAAAAATGCTTGCGTCATATATAATTTGTCGTTCAATAAAACTTAATAAAGCATGATTTCAATAAAACAAACATAGGATAAGATATACATGATTAATTATGAAATTGAAACTAGTAGTGTACTTTGTTAAAAATATAATTCTATATCAATTTTTGCTTTGCTATAAATCCATTCAGATGACCTGATGCTGATTTGCATCCCTTGGGGTGCTGCTACATCGGGGCCTTAGGGTGTTGAAATGAGATTTATGTTATTTCTTTGAGTTCCTCAAAAACGGATGCGGTAACAATGGGGAAAAAGTAGGATAAAAATTTGGTCAAAATGGAAATTAATGCATATATATTCTAAATAAGTATGTTGCATTAAGGTTGGTTTAAGTGTCCCATTTTTCATTGCATACCATCTCCAATCACTTTCCAGTATAAATCTCCGATCACTTTCCAGTATAACTCTCTCCAACCACACCTCAACGCAAGCCCATCTGCTTCGCAACGGTTCGCTCAACCTTCTCTCCCATAGCCCCCAAATGACGTTTGCAAATGTTGCATGCGCAATTCAAATGGGCGTTTCACACAATAATAGAAAATAAAAATAAAATTACTCATTATTTTTTTTAAAGTAAACATTTATATAAAAACAAGGCTTACAATCAAGGCACAATAGTAGGTTCTGCATAGGAATAGGAATCCTGGCTTTATACACATATAGTTGATTGATATATATAAAGACTTGCAAAAACACAAGCAAAAAATGTGTCTTATTTACATAAATCTGCATGCGAAAACAGTTTAAAAAAAAATTTATATAATGAACGCATCAATAGTAAAATTGCAGTACAGTTTTTTCACCTGTGTCTCCTATTTCTATACAGAGCTGTTCAAAAATTGAGATGTAGTGATGCACTAACACTGGAAGTGTCTGGAACTGGTTCATGGCTCAAGGCCAAGAATTGAACAGTAGGCCGCCCTTATCACGAGAGGTGCCAAGTACCATAAATTGTCCCATATCTTGTGTAACTTAGGTTACACAGTGTTGACACCTCAGAACACTTCACATTGAGTGATTCATCGATATTAGAAGCCAATATATAGAGGGGATTTGAATATGTTCATCATGATTATTAGTCACGGCGTGATTTAAATATTGAAAAAGACATTGTTCTTTCTACAAACTAACCACTGATTTTTTTCTACATAAAGTGAGGATCTCATTTCAAACAAATGATGTTGTGGAGAAAGATGCTCAAATAGCAAGTGATCTATAAATGGCTTTTTGAAAGGTAATAGACTGCCAACTTCCATGACATGCATTACATTGTTAATGTGTACACAAAACATACAATAGACTTTGATGTTATGATATCAAGATATATTTTGATGCCTTTAAAAGATTTTTAGTTCACACAGATGAAAGGACCCAGCATTAATTGATATTGTCTAAGAGTAACTCTTCTTCATTATTACAGTCCATTGCATGGTCATAGTATATACATTGATTTTTATACCCCTCTATTTCATTATCTGTCATTTTTTCCAAGTAAAGGCATATATCAATATCAAAGTGAATAAGACCACAATTGTTATGGGTTACAAATTGTGTCAACTTAAAGTAGTGGCTACAGGTAACGGATGCCTATGGCTAGAGCCTACTACACCTTATAATTTAGTCACTTCTTAAAATCTTATTAGGGCTTGTCTTTGATACTGTGAAAGAGGCGTTGGAAAAACAAAAACTTCAACAGAACTATTTGATTAAGTTGTGTATATTCTTTATCTCATTGTATTCAGAAGAAAGTATCCAAGAATGAGAATGTGGGCAACAAAATATGTCAAATATATTTTTGGTGCAATAATTTATGGTTGACAGTGTGTAATGAAAAATTGATGGTTAAAAATTATTTTGGTGCTTTTTTTTACTTCAATAAATACTACAAGTCCATTTTGTGTTATTTTTAACCCCCACCCAAAATAAGCTCATTGACCAGCATTTGAATCATGGCCATTAATTAGACTCCTTAATTACTTACAATACAGGCACTCATCACCAGTTTAACACTTGAGACAGGGATATTTCAAACATCTATTGTTTTATTATTTTTGTTTGACCCCCCCCCCACCAATCTGATGAAGTTACACAACCGTAGATATGTAGACTAGAATATTAGTTATCATATATGATATGTTATATTTGAATGTACCAGTAATACTAAAATACCATATAAGCTACTTACATGTGAACTTTACAATATCCAACTAATCCGAAATACTGTCAAAACTTTCAAACTGTAAACACTCGGCTGTTGATTGACAGTCAGGAAAATATCCTTAATATCGCCTACCTATACAGGTAAGAAGACATGACACCTGCCTATTTTCACCTAATATGGTGATCAAAGAGCGACTCACAACGTCCGCAGCAATCATTTGCAAGGAGATCAAACTCACAACGTCCACAGCATTGACAGCACTTGCAAGTTGACTGTCCAAATAGATTTCGACAGCTTCCGGGTTGTCATGTGATTATCAGCATACATTAACAAGCGTACTAGAAGGACGTGTAAATATACATTGTTCATTAAATTTTGTGAATATTTATGCAAGTTTATTGTTTCCAAGTCAATTATTCGTTTAACTGATACACCTGTGCTCTCTAGGATCACCACACATCAATAGTGTACATTTAAAAGAGGAATCCGCACACTAAAACCATGGCTGGAGGAATGGACAGGGCAAGTAAATTGCCCAAAATTAGGGACAGTGAGAAAGAATCCCAATTCGGATATGTTTACGCTGTTTCTGGTCCGGTCGTTACAGCTCAACAAATGTCTGGAGCTGCTATGTATGAGTTAGTGCGTGTAGGTCATGCTGAACTTGTGGGTGAAATCATTCGTTTGGAAGGAGATATGGCTACAATTCAAGTGTATGAGGAAACCTCTGGAGTGACCGTAGGTGATCCTGTCCTTCGTACAGGCAAACCTCTGTCGGTTGAGCTTGGGCCTGGAATTCTTGGCAGCATTTTTGACGGAATTCAGAGACCCCTGAAGGACATCTGTGAACAGACGGCCAGCATTTACATTCCAAAGGGTATAAATACCCCATCACTTGATCGCCAGCTTGAATGGGAATTTGAGCCTGTTAATTTAAGGATTGGAAGTCATATTACTGGAGGTGATGTATATGGTACTGTGTATGAATCTCCACTTCTACGTCACAAAATTATCCTTCCCCCGAAGGCGAAGGGGACAGTTACTTGGATTGCACCAAGAGGAAACTACAACGTTACAGATGTGGTCCTTGAAACAGAATTTGATGGAGAGCGTACTCAATACACAATGATGCAAGTTTGGCCTGTGCGACAGTTACGCCCCGTTACTGAAAAGTTGGCTGCTAATTATCCTTTGTTAACTGGTCAAAGAGTTTTGGATTCACTTTTCCCATGCGTACAAGGAGGTACAACAGCCATTCCTGGAGCCTTTGGATGTGGTAAAACTGTCATTTCACAGTCTCTCTCTAAATATTCTAACAGTGATGCCATTATCTATGTTGGATGTGGAGAAAGAGGAAACGAGATGTCTGAAGTACTTCGCGATTTCCCAGAGCTTACTCTTGAAACTGCTGAAGGAAAAGAAGAATCCATCATGAAACGTACCGCATTAGTTGCTAACACATCAAACATGCCTGTAGCAGCCCGTGAAGCTTCTATCTACACAGGTATTACCTTGTCTGAGTATTTCCGTGACATGGGTTATAATGTATCTATGATGGCTGACTCAACATCTCGCTGGGCTGAAGCTTTGAGAGAAATTTCTGGCCGTCTTGCTGAGATGCCTGCTGATTCGGGTTATCCAGCTTATTTGGGTGCACGTCTTGCCAGTTTCTACGAAAGAGCTGGCCGTGTCAAGTGTTTGGGAAATCCCGAGAGAGAAGGATCTGTTACGATTGTTGGAGCCGTCTCACCACCAGGAGGAGATTTCTCTGATCCCGTCACCTCAGCTACTCTTGGTATTGTACAAGTGTTTTGGGGGTTGGATAAGAAACTGGCCCAAAGAAAGCATTTTCCAAGCATCAACTGGCTCATATCTTACAGTAAATACACAAGAGCACTTGATGAATTCTATGACAAAAATTACCCAGAATTTGTAGCCCTAAGAACAAAGTTCAAGGAAATTCTTCAAGAAGAGGAAGATCTTACGGAGATTGTACAGCTTGTTGGAAAAGGCTCTCTTGCAGAAGCAGATAAAATCACCCTTGAAGTGGCAAAGTTGATCAAAGATGACTTTCTACAGCAAAATGGATATTCCTCATATGACAGATTTTGTCCATTCTACAAAACAGTAGGAATGATGAAGAATATCATCGCATTTTATGACCTTTCAAGACATGCTGTAGAATCTACAGCTCAAAGTGACAATAAGATAACGTGGGCTATTATTCGAGAGGCAATGAATGACACAATGTACAAGCTCAGCAGTATGAAATTTAAGGACCCAGTAAAAGATGGTGAACCAAAAATAAAGAATGACTTTGAGGAATTGTATGAAGAAATGTCAACAGGCTTTAGGAATCTAGAAGACTAGTTTTGAACTTATTTAAATGGGACATATAGAATAGTGACTCGTAATATATATTATAAATTGGTGTCATGTTGCATTAGCAGATATTGACCATGTAGACTTTATGATAATGTGCAATGTGTAAATATGTGTATATTACAGCGTCAAAATTCGATCATTCCTCTGATAAAAGTATGATGAATGCAAGAATGATTGTTTATATAACAAATATTATTAACGTAAACCTCAAAATTTTAAGATAATTCTAGAAATTTGTTTCATTCAAATATTAAACCTAATTACCTCAAAGTTTTGTTTATTTCAGAGACACTGACCAAACTAAAAGTGTGTATGGAAATTAATTATTCAAGACCACTTTTGTTTTATTTTATTTTTCAAACATCTTTTAGAATGAAGCAAAAAAATAGATAATTTTGCAGTTTGGAGTGTGTGTTACTCGTTATAGTATATTATAAATTTAGGCATCCAGTTTTGATGAGAAAGCCATACTCGCTAAACAAATCTTTATGAAGAATGAATTAAGTGATACAGTTGCAGTTATAATTATACATTGTAATGTTCTGTGGTCGTTTTCAATAAGTATGTATACTCTGAATAATTCAGAATTTCTGTGATCTTTATGTAGTTTAAAGTAATCATATGGCTTACTCATTTTCACATGTACGTGTTATTGTCTAGGAAAGTTAGTAACTGTAATTCACAAGTTATGATGTATGTAGAAGTTGTGTTTAGGAAATAATTGAAACTGGTGTTCTTGTCCTAATACAGTAATGTTATTTCCATTGGTGTTGTTGAAACAGATTCTGTTTGTAGTTACAAAAGTAGTGTGAAGGAATGGCAAATGATCTTTTAACGAATGTGAATTAGGAATACAATAAAAAATAAAAATGATATGTAAAAATGAAGGGATAGAAATAAAAGAGAAAAAGATGTACTTTATTTTCTTGATTTCTTGTCTGTAAGATATATATAAACTCAGTAATTTAATTGGTAGAATTAAATAGATGAAAGACCAATAGGGAAAAAATAAAGATCTTGATTTAAAATGCCTAAAATGCACGCTAATTGACAAAGTGTTGAAATTGAACTCGCATGGTAATTATTAGGCTTATAGTGATGTAAGCGTTGCGTAGTATTTAGCATTGTCTTCCAAGCATTGTCAAAGCTATTGTAGAAAATGTTGAAAATGGACCCAAAATGACCCTGTTAAAAGCACACGCTATATTTTAACTGGCAAAGTGCCCCAAATCGAATCACTTCGCTGCCACTTCAAACGACATGGGTGTGTAATGTTTGAACAAAGTTGGTTCATCAGGAAACGCTCTAGCTTGTCCTGAGACGTGTACATATTTGCATACATGCACATATACAAATGAAACAAAGCTTTAGCGTCAGCTGAACCGACGAAGCTTTTCGATGACTATTTAATGCGAAAGTTCAAACAACAAATGCCAACATGCAATATCTATTAAACCCCAAAATATCACTGCTGCTGTGTGCATTCTGATTTTGTTTCTGCAGTTGTCTTCATTTGGTCTTGTTTTATTAGCCTTTTCTCACAAATTAGAACCACCATCAGCTACATTACAACCAGCAAGTTGTTATCACTTCACCATGTTTTATTTTGCAGTTTAGGCTAATTTAATGGAATTATCATTTCAAGGCAGAAAAATATAAGACTTGCATTTTTGCACATGTACATCAAAGAGCATTACTAACTAACTATCTCTAAACTATCTCTGATGTACATTTGTGCACATTTCCATTATAATTTATGATTTAGTAAGTGTGACTATTATGGTAATTGTCCTGATGTTGAACGCGTGTCAGTGTTCTTTTGATTTCAAAGTGATTGATTTTGAATTTAGGACAGCAAAAAACGTCAATTATGGAATTTGCTTTAAAGAATAAGAAGTAATAGTTTTCTTGTCACGTAATTACACTTAGAATATGCTTATAAAGATTATAAAATGAACTAGGAGAATGTTGAATTTATTTAGATAATCTGCTGGTATTCTAATACTTTAAAGAATAAGAATTAATAGTTTTCTTGTCACGTAATTACACTTAGAATATGCTTATAAAGATTATAGAATGAACAAGGAGAATGTTGAATTTATTTAGAGAATCTGCTGGTATTCTAATACTTGAAAGCCGTCAGCACAGTCAGCATAATCGCCGCACCACAACGCCCACAGTGACTTTTTCATTTTGTGAATTTTTCTATGAAGTATTTTTTTTTTTGAATTAGAAGCCAGCACATTTGGGCATATACTATGAAGTAGAATGGCACATCTTCACCATCTTCATCATTTGGGAGTGGTTCCGGAGGTGGCCAGCCATTAATGTCATTCTCGTGTAGGCCAGCACGTAGATCACTGCGGTTGTAGATGTGGGCATCCGAGGAAGAGCCGTTAGCTGTGACATCAATGTACGTGAACTTGTAGTCGAATATTCAATCTTACTTTCATGATGATAACACACAAGTATTTGTAGCTAGATGTATATGTGAAAATTGGCCATAAATGTTTAATTTTGTACTTGCGAAGTGTACGAATTATATTCGAAACACATAAAATGAAACATGATGCATTTGAAAGCAGTAGCAATGCAGGTAATTTTGAAATATACTATAATGTACACAAGCCTCTTGTTACCACGAATAAAAAGAAGCACAACAACACTACACACAACTACTCTACGTTAACAAAAGATGTTGTCACAACTTCAAAGATATGACTTTGAACTTGTGTACAAGGAAGGTACCGGTAGAGAGCTCTACATTGCTGACACGCTCTCACATGCAAACATACAGACTGGAGATGATAGTACAGAAGAAGAATTTGAGGTAATGGAAGTTATGGCAATTTCCAAAATGAGGGCCGAAGAGGCAAGCAACGCTACACAAGTTTGTGATACTCTATGTGATTTAATGAAGTACATTAGAGATGGAGGGCCTTACAACTGTAAGCGGTACCATCAAGAATGATACCATACTGATGAACTTACAATTCAACATGAATGATCATCAAGCAAAAAAGAGTTGTCATTCCCGAGAGCCCACAAAAGGAGAATTTCCATGAATACCCCGGCCACTCTGGCACTGAAGCCACCAAAGCAAGATACGTAGAAAAGATACAACATCATCAAATCCGAATCGCCCAACGACAAATCCCAAAAGGGTGTGGGATTATTTATAAAGTGTGTTTTCCTCAATGGCAATATAAATACATTGGTGAAACGGGTCAGACTCTCAACACACGTGTAATGGAACATAGAATTCCCAAACGAGTTCCAACAGCTAGCTGAAGGGGAACATGTAAGTGACACGGGGCATAAAATCACCCCCAAAGGATTCATAGTTGTGACCCGTGAGGAGCACAAATTTCGCAGGAAGATCTGAGAGTCGATTGAAATGCGCGTGTTCTCCGGAAATGAACTGTTACACCGGCCACGACCTGTCATCCTCCTGTCATAGGACTGCCGCCACCATGGCGAAAGCCTCGCCGTAGAGCACAATAATGGTTCCAATGCGTATCTTAAATTATTCTTTGAATGATGAATAATCATGTGTAATCGTTTTGTTTATTTTGTTAGTTTGTGTTTCATTATGAGAAGGGGGTGTAGATATTGTGATTAAATGTTCATGTAATATAATTTTCACTGTATATAATTTCCTCTTCTATATTTTGATTTGGTTTCATACCATCCACAGCCGGTGGCTGGACAAAGGGCAAAGGCATCTATGATTCTGACTGTCCCGATGTCCCCAGTATTAATCACTTGTAAAATCAGCGCCATTGTTTCTCTCTCAAACATCTTGTTAAGTCATTCAGATAGATTAATTTAGTCATGGAATCTGATTTGGATCATAATTATGACATAAACGGTTTCTATACGCTTACTTACGGCCACAACTAATATCTCTCTTCTAATGCATTTTTTCTACATACTATATCCGAAGCTATTTCAAACTGATGTAAATACGAATCTTTATTTTTCTGGCGTTAGTGGTCCGTACAAAACATAAACAGGGCAGATTTGCGTCGCATCAAGAGTTAAATTCCCTCCCACGCAGTGTAGTACATGCATTGATGTGGACACTTTGTTCTTTTTAGAAGTAGACCTCTAGCTACTTCTCATATCTCATGCAGGCTGAAGAAAATGACTGCACTGACAGTGTCAGTGATGTGATGAGAACAATATTGAACATTAATTATTAAGTTGCTGTCTCAAACCATAGCAGATTGGTGACAAGAGAATGTTTAAAAGTAAAAGTAAATCTGTTTCCATTAAACTAATGCTAGATAAAGAATTGTCAGAGAATGTTGATTAATCATTTTTATATGTATTTGTTTTAAATGTATGTAAATTCAACTGCAGTCACTTATTTGATGTCATTTTGTTAATACTATTAAAAGGACCAATGTGGATTGGAAATAAGTAATTGGGGATTTTTAGCTCCAACACTTTTATTAGTGTCCTTTTTCTAATTTTTCATGATTTTGTACAATTATTTGTATCTATTGTCAGTAATATCAATACATGTATTTCCCCAATATTTTTGTTCACCAAGGACCATTATTATTCAAGTTTTTTTTTCATTTTTTGCTTGTTTGTTTAATATCCTATATTACTTTTTAAGTTGTTGTTATCTGTTGTTTTCTAAAATCATGATTTCTTTTTTTAAAGCATGAGCTAAACATAGTATGTCTTATTTGTATTTGGGGTTGCAGTGCAGTTATCCAACTTGTAGTAAAGTTTCTTTTGACCAGCTATCTACATGTATTTTACCATAATGAGATTAGACGTGTGAAAAAACTACTTACATTTCCAAAATTTAGATATAAGAAAAGGAATGCTGTGGTTGGTTTTAGGCAATGCCTATCCATATTAGTACTATGCCAATATGTTGTCAGAGCACTTGGAATGAAGATGTTTAACTAGATACACGTACATCTTGGCCTTGCCATATGAAGGGATGCTGGTCAATTTATATAGCCGTTAGATTATATGACTATGGCACTTACATTACGTGCTTAGTTAAAAGGTTTTCAGTGCCTCAAACCCCATCTTATTCAGGGACTCACCTCTCTTCCTGTTGTGGTTGAAAAAGAGTTTCAAATGAGCTAGCCAATCTAATTTTCCTTTGTACATAATGGTGATAGTCAAAATAGTAGGAGGGTTATATATTATCTACTACGAACAAGAAGGTCACATAGCAATCATCATGCATAATCATCAATCACTGTACCGTGCAACAATATTATACTGGTGTCAAGATTAGAGGTAGTTTTTTCTCAGAGGGACCAAAAAGCTTTGATGTGACTTGGGCTAGCCGGATGACCTATGATGCAAATTTGGACTGATGGATGCTCCTGTAAATGTATATAAGTGTGCAATGGAAGATACATGGACATGTAATATTCAAAATGTTATGCTACTATATACGTTTATTTTCTGACTTATGGGAACGTATGGCTGTGAGTGCAAGAGAACAGAATAGGTTTTATTTCTTAAAACTAAAATTCCATTATCTCTTTTACAACTTTGATGCTATGTGCATGGTGAATGTAAATGTAAATACCGTGCTCTATCGGAAAAAAACACATCAGCACAATTCTTTCAGCAGACATTTATTAGGCACAAAATTAAAAAGTATACATTATAAGTCATAAGTCATAAGTATTTTATTTCGGAAACCAGTCCATAGAATTAATAAAATAGATAAATACAATATATACAGATAAAAAACTTTATCAGCCTTAACAGTTCAAACCATTTACCAGCAATTTTACTAGTGTAAATAAAGAATTGAGATGATAAGCAAGCTTGGACTAGACTATTATTACTACGATATAGACGACTTCTAAAACTATATATTGCTTTTCTCATAAGTATATTAAAACAATCAATATTCTTATCTAAAAAATTCTGAAAGACACTACATCTTCTATCTAGTTTAAAAAGAGCTCTAAATACATTGTTGTATGCAACACACATTTTCTTATAAATACTCTTACTATATGATGCCCATAACTGACAACAATAAAAGTTACAGCAATATGTTTTAAAAAGTTGGACTTTAACACTATTATCACAGTTTCGAAATTTGTTGATTAAAACATTACCCCTGCAATAAGTAGACTGAATTTGCCTGCGTATATCCTTGTCATCACAATTGCTACTAGAAATAAAAACACCTAAATATTTATGTCCATCAAACTTTTTACATTCAATTTTAGCAGTAGTCTGTCCTGAGCCATGTTCGGTAATCCTTCCAAGTAACTTTTCAGCCGTGGTTCAAGCCCGGCTCGGGTGTACTCATCTAGAAAGGAAAGGTCCGTAGGTATGTAAATTTACAATATGATAGTCGATACTCATATATTTGTGATATGAAGAGTTTAAAGCATCTCGAATATTAACATAACATGGTTGTGAAGTGATCCAGTGGTTAGAGCGTATAGTGCAACCTCAACACGTGATTTGCGTTGTGAGTTCTCGGCCCGCCCTCGACAGACTTATATATTAGTGTAGCCAAAACAGTCACGGCTTACGTCCGGCACTGGACTGCCGATCTCCACACAGCGTTGTCGCCACGGTAGGTACAGTAACATTACTAGACGGTGGCACAACCAAAAAGCGTGGCACTGCTCAGTAGCTGCCTCAAACATAACTTGTTTACAACAAATTCTGTAAAAAGCCAATTAAATAAACTTTATATCGTTTAATTGTGCAGAAGTATATAAGCGGACACATTTCTTTACCTACATGTTATTATGCGTGGTTCATGCGTTTGCGCCAAATTCCAGGTGGCTGTTTCTTATCTGTCTGCATGACGCTGCCATCATTTGCGTGGTTCATGCGTTTGCGCCAAATTCCAGGTGGCTGTTTCTTATCTGTCTGCATGACTCTGTCATCATTTGCGTGGTTCATGCGTTTGCGCCAAATTCCAGGTGGCTGTTTCTTATCTGTCTGCATGACGCTGCCATCATTTGCGTGGTTCATGCGTTTGCGCCAAATTCCAGGTGGCTGTTTCTTATCTGTCTGCATGACGCTGTCATCATTTGCGTGGTTCATGCGTTTGCTCCAAATTTCAGGTGGCTGTTTCTTATCTGTCTGCATGACGCTGCCATCATTTGCGTGGTTCATGCGTTTGCGCCAAATTCCAGGTGGCTGTTTCTTATCTGTCTGCATGACTCTGTCATCATTTGCCTGCATCACTTCTTTCTCCTCAGTAATCTCATTCTCCAACTCTTGTAGTATCTCATCTGGAAAACACAATACAAATGCAAAATGCTTTATGATCGCAATTCCGTAGCTTTGTTGGTGGTCTCAAATAATTTAACATTGACATTGTTGTCACTTTCTATTGACCTGCTCAAGTTGTTTCCCATTCTGTCCACCTCCCAGGTTAGCTTTAATTCGGATGACCAGCACGTTTCAACGTTTATATATACTAGTTAGTAGGCAGCTAGTATAGAGCTGTTATGTATGAGTTTACTAAACCCCCGCCCGCCCAGAAACCCGACTGGGAATTTAACCCGCCAACGTCTTGTTACAAGTCAAACTCTCAATGTATGTATACCTGGGGCCATCTGTCGACAGCAACAAAGAAACGTAGGAAATCTATTTATCAGGATTAGTAGCCGTTGCTATCTCACTTCGAGATTATCTGTATGACTTAACCATGGAAAGAACATCGTTGGTGTTCTACACGTGACACATACCTACGAGGTCCCTTTTGCCCAGACCTTCTCCTGGTACCACAACAGCTTCTCTTCGCAACCTGAAAATAATAGGCACCGCCCTTACACATCTGCTTCTCTCGTGTTTATTAACTGTGTTATTTTGATCCTGATTAGAAATATTTATCAGCACAATTCTCTCAGCAGACCTTTATCTAAAGACACACTCACTGTATTCTGAACAATTCATTGCACCTTGCAAATATTTATTTCATTTCCAGAAGTAATTCTTCACCATCATTTTGACTCATTTTTATTTCTTTGATACATGGTCAAAGTGCATAACTTGATCACATTTTTAACAAAGTTATCCAAATATGTTATCGTATTGTGACAAAATAAATTGCAAACTAAGAAAGAACCACTATGTTTTAAACTAATAGCAATTCTTCACAGATTCTGAATGCTGATCTTCAATGCTAAGATATATTTTTTTTAAATGAAACACTATATCGATGATTTGTCAATGTTTTTGCGCCTTGAGAGCGAGAGCTTAAGATAGCAAAGTTTTACCAAGAGATGACGAAATCCAAGACTTGTTGTTTTTGATGGCCAAAATACATAAATCAAAATGCACCCATTAATTAAAGGATAAGAATAACTTCTAGGTATCCAATAAACATTTACAAGATGTATCAAGTATTTTGACAAATAATAATTGTTCTGACAACAGTGATTTTCAGCTTCAATCCATGATTGTTACAAATAAGATCCAGGAAATTAAACATAATGTAAGCAATGGAAAAAATGATTATTTTCTTGTCTTTTCATGGCGAGACACAAAGATTTTAATTTCGTTTTTTTTCCTTCCACCGCAATGGTCTGGTCATAGAATGCCCTAACCATATCAATACGTCTTTACAATTACATAGACATTCTATTCCATTGAAAGCCTGCGTGCGTGAGACCTAGCTAGAACTTAGGCATTAGTAGTGGTTAAGAATATCCAAGGTGAAACTGAGCGATGTCGAGACAGCCCCGCTCAACCACCATATAGAAGACAATATATTATATAGAAAGAATAATTATAGTTGTGGGTAGTATACTGGGTAGTATATTGAAATAACAGGCAGCCACTGTGCGTAGAATGAAAGAAACGTGGCACTTACCTTGTCGCTGAAAGCAGCGCTCTGACCCGCGCTTCCTGCTCCACCAGTTCATCTTCATCTCCCCTCACAAATTCTGCGAGGCAGCAGAGACACAACGCAAGCAGCAACAGGAACCTCATTATGACTGCAATGGAGACAGGGCATTGAGACGGATTACATGCACAGGATTTACAAGGTGGATGTTACAAGGCTTGTACTATGAAGCCTACATTTTTAGCAATGTTATGGATTTAAGGTCAAGTACAAAAAAGAGCGTGACAAAATATACATCATCCCTTCATACACAAATGTAAAAGGTGGTTGTAAAGTTTTAAAGTACGATATAGTCACAAAAGTTTGATGATAATTGAAAATGATTGCCGCGTATTATGTTTAAATTACATTCTTATGATTGTACTTTATTAGTGATTATACTTCAATTCTGTAAAAAGTAATAAATAAATAAACTATATGTATATTGTGCTGTGCGATTTAACGGAACTGACATACGTCTCGTGTCCACCGAGGGACGTGCCATGAAAGATAAAATTTGCGTATGTTAACATGAAATTCTTCTTCTTATTATTACATAGTCCCTCTTTTGTTTAAATTTAATATTCATAGCATCATCATTTGTTTATTTTTATTTTTTTTATTCGAAACTAGAAAACATACCAACACTAATATGGAACACAGTATAGTGTAAACATTTTGTGAGCATCGTCCCTTGCAAAGATTACACGAAAATTACGATCACTTAGAACCTTAATTTTTGGAGAGAGAAAAAAACACTTAAATACTTTAGTGGAAACTATATGTATAAAAGCGATTTTCTGTTAGTAACTCACGCAGCTGAACTTGCAAAACGATAACATAAGTCTTGTTATTTTTTTTATAGTCTTGTGTGCTATTTGTGTTTTCAAAATATTTAATTTAATTTTCGAATATCTCATAAATTTGTGAATTTATTAATTTATTGATTTATTAAATAAATTCACAAATTTATAAATTAACAAATTCACGAATTCATAAGATGGTCGAAAATTAAATAAAAGATTTTGAAAATATAAATATAGCAAACAAGACTATACAAAATACCAAGATGAGACAATGTACTAGATACCAAATGAACTATATATTGAATGGATAACATAAGTAAACATACCTGTTGACTTCCGGACAGCATGAGGTTTGAGGGAACGAAGGCGGCTCTCGGTATATATACGACAGAGCCCCCTTACCGAGCCCCTCCCCCCTCCCCCTTCCTTCCTGCAACTGTGAAACCGACAGACCTTGACCTGATAATATCTTTGCTTTTCGTAGAATCCATGTAGGTTGTTTATGTCCATTTAGACAATATTTTTGCTTTTCGGAGAATCCACGGAGGTTGTTTATGTCCATTTAGACAATACCTTTGCTTTTCGGGGAATCCCTGTCAGCGACACTCGTTGACAGTCACAGTGACTGCACTGAAGGTGACGTGACGTCAAATTGGTCAAGGCTATGTAAATGCCATACAACTATGACATTGGGAGTACTATGTATTTATTTGCTAATAATACCTCATTGTTAGAAAAAAATTAAATTATATAAACGTCGATCTAATTTGGATGCTCGGTCTGAAAAATGGCGTTTTAGATTCAATCCTACAAAATCAAAATACATGTATTTTTTCCAAGAAAAAGAACAAACATGATTATCCAGAATTATTCCTGGGTTGTCAAAAATTAAAAAAGGGTAGATGAAATCAAACAGCTTGGAGTGACGTTTGCACATGACCAGTGATGACGCGTCTTTCGACGTGCATTCAAAAATATTTGCGCTAATAAAGGCAGGAATTACTTGATGGTCTTAATAACAGAGAGATACACACGGCTATTCAAACCCACATAGAACATTATCATAACACATAGACATATCAAACGCTTCATTAATATTTTAATATGCGGAAAAAATAAGGAAGTTGATAAAATTATGTTCAAACATATATTTGACTTCAAAAATAATACTCAATGGTTTTCATGAATTCAGTATGGATAAAACACTAAATTTTGCCACGCTCCGCAAAAGTGGAACAGTGTTCTCTTTTTTCTTGAGATGTAACCTTAACCGATTCGGTGAATTGCTGAATTGACTTGTCTTTCCGTTTGAGGTCATTCCCACAATTTGCTCGAACTTGTACCTGAATAAGTTGCTTGTGACCTCATTTCAAATGGCCATTTACATCGGATACCAGCCAGTGTTAGGTACCCTGTTGTAGAAAATTCAATCAACTTTTTTTCTGCAAGTCATGATGCAAAGTTTTTGCCAAAATACTCATATAGATTTCTCCACGTCAATTTATTATGCTATCAACAAGAAACTGGTATCTAAATGTATGTTTTCAGTGTCAAGGAATCCAAATAAATAGATTTAAAGCTTCAAATTACAGTATTTATCACATACTCTTTAGCGTATTAGACTAGAAATATTATTCAATGCAAATGGCGAGCTTTCTCGTAAAACTCTTAGTGATAAATGCACGAATAATGAACTTCGCGAGACTATTTTCCTTTTTGCGTCCATTTAGAAGCTGAAAATAAACATTGGGACTCGGTGACTGTGATGTATTTATGTCTCTGGACAAGCTACAGGGTTTACCGATGAACCGATTTTGTTCAAACTTTACACAACTAGTGAGGCACGAGACAAGTCGGTCTCATGACCATTTGAGCTCCATGTTTAGTGTCGCAAATCACAGCAGACAGTAGAAGAAAAGATTAATTTGAATAATTTGAAGAAAACAAAACAAAACATTAATTAGATGTGACATCTCATGCGCAAATAAGCTATGTAATAGTCTCCATCTGAGAAGCACTGGTAGATCAAAAACATCTCACATTGCTATCATGCACAATTAGAAAGCTGAACTTTCCAATGGGTTATGAAATCTTTTGCCGTGCCTGATGGTTAGGTACCATTCTGAGTATCAGATGTCCTGTAGGGGAGACCGGGGTAAGTTGTAATAGGGGGCAAATTGAAACACAGTCAATAGTTCAGAATTTAATCGATATATCGTTTTATTGATGTTTGGAAAAAAAGTATGTGACTTGATATCAATTTGCATACAAAGTGAGGGAGACGCTGAACAAACAAAGAAAAAAGTTGGAAGAAAAAACATTCTTAAAGCCAAGTAAGTAAAATTTCGATGTTCTATCAATTTTGTTTTAGATTCAATATCATACATGGAATCTTTGTAGTCCACTTACCAACAAACGTATATATGTTTGTGCTTTGAATCAGTATATTTTAAGTTTGACCTACATATTACATAATGCAGAATAACATTACGCATGTATTTTTAGATGAGGGTTGGCTGGGGTTAAATGAAACAAAATTCAGGGGGCAGATTGTAACAGCGTTTCAATTTGCCCTGAATGATAAAAATGAGCTTGTTCAGATGTTTAGATCTTATGAAGTAAACAATTTAAACCAAATACATTATACACTAGCTTATACCCGTGAGGTCAAGGAGTCATGCTGAGAATCACATTGAATCACTCCTGTTACATAATCGTGTCAGTAGATCCCAACTAAGTCATTGGTGAAATTCATTGACTTGGCATGTAAAATGAAAATCTAATGGAGGAAATGTTAGTGTCCATGTAAATGGGAACCCAATGCCCCCATGCTCATAGAAAAAAAGACATATTTGGTGAGTGTATAAATATGTTTTTTACAGCATTTTATTTTCTAGGACCCTTGTTCTGACAACACTTGCCCACGTCCTGACAGCCCCACCACCCATCCTGAAAGCACCCTGACAGCATCCCCATACACACAACATCCAAGATCAAGCCAAGGCGTCATTCATTGAAAGGCAGTTTTTTGACTATGTAAACATGGCAGGTGACTCTGTAATAGCCAGTGAAAATCAAAGGCATTTTGATTTCCCCCTAACATTGGCTATAAGTATTCTTATTTAGAGAGTACAAACTACAAACACAAATAATGTTAACACACTAACTACACAGCAAACATAAGCATCAAGTATGATTCATTGGCGGAGGTTTTCAGAACCACATAACAACAGTCGATGGTGAAAAAAAAAGTCAAGACACCAACCATCCGAAAATAAAGGCCACTCTGCAATGTCTGCATGGGTGACACCACCAACCCACTTCCTGATAGTAGGCCTACCTGCCAACATCCCCCATCCCCAGACCACTAATTAACAACAAATACATATTACGCAGTTCGGGTCTTCACCACTGGTCTACACCATCCACTCCCACCCATCATCCTGATAGCACCCACCCTTGTCCTGCTCCTGTCCACCGATTGCCAAGTCCTGATAGAATGCTTTCCCATCCTGACTGCACCCCTGACTTGATAGCACCCACCGGTACTAACATTAGCAACCTCTCATCCTGCTTGAAGCCACATAGCGCCTTCAAGTATCAAGTATGACATGGATAAAGAATGTTTTGGAACAACCTTTAAGACTGAAGGTAAATTGAGATAGGGACGTTCTTATACCACAATAAAGAATCTTTTGCAACAGATCAAGCTATGGATTTCTCAGCTTGGATGTAGTATACTTGGCGCAGACGGAGAACTACCTGATATAACTACAACTTTAAGCTCTGTAAGCACTTTTCAACAGTGGTTGTTTTTGTGGGCGTAGGTATTGTGGCATTAATGATGTATGTCTGTGCTGACCCTATACATTTTCAATGTTGCATTTCCAAATATAAGCAACAAGGTCAATTTCTACGAATAGGCTACACCTCAGGATATATTCTCTATATAGACGATGCCTTTGAACAAATACAAAAGGCAATGCCAGTTTCCATGAATCTAATCTAATCTCTTATCTAATGACCATGTAGAATTTTCAAAAATAAACAACAAGGTCAATTCTTACGAATTTGCGACACCTGAGAGAATGTTCTATATCTATAGATATTGCCTGGCCAATCCTTCATGATAACACTGCGCCAAAACTTTCCTCTACGCCATATCCCTATATACTCGCCAAAAAGTCCTCAACGCCAAATCCCTAAATATTTTGGCAACGGCCATATATGGCTCATCAAAAGAACGGTCATCTGATCGCCAGATCCAGAATCTGTTGTGATAGGTCGACAGGTCGCCGGATGAGAATATGCACATTACCAAGATTTTGTGGTGACAGGTTGCCAGGTCGCTGGATGAGAATCAGTATGTTCATATCCAGTTCATATCCAGTAATATCATATCCAGGGACCTGGCAACCAACTGATGGTCGCCAGGTCGCCGGATGCATTTCCCACAATTTGTGTCGACAAATCCTAAGGCGACTTGGCGACTTGGAGATCGACAGATGGTCGCGAGGTCGCCAAATGAGAATGTGCACATTTTCTCAGAATCTGGTGATGGGTCACCAGGTCGCCGGACGAAAGAAGAACATTTCAACCAGTCTGTTCCAGATAAGAATTTTAGCACATTTCCACGATTTGTGGTGACAGGTCGCCAGGTCACCAGGTAAAACATGCATATTCTCATCCGGCAAACTGGCGACCGACGGATGGTCGCTGGGTCGTGTGTTAGTTAGACACCCGCTCAATTTATATAAGAATAGTGTTTGTATAGTACAGACTGTATATAACCATGATTAACCCCCGCCCCACAAAGGCTCTGAGGCGCTAGGTCTGCTCCTTCTGGTCACACACAATTTATTCGCAACATCATGAGAATATGAGTGAAATTATAGTCAGTGTATTTTGTTCATAAATTGTTCAATTGCATCTCACCTAGCGATTTTAAGTGAGACTACTTTGTAATGCCTACTTTTATCTTATCTACATCTTGTGAAAAGAAACCAACACGCCTGTTATTTAACTATGCATATAAAGTACGTATCTTTCTGTGAAAGTGAGATGAAAGCCTAAGTTCAATAACGTTTTGATTGGAACTGTCGCCAACACTCAAGTGTAAGACAACAAAGTTTGTTAAAACATGGTATACTACTGAATACATCAAATTATTCAAAAGATATGTTTGGTCAATTATCAGCTATTATTACGGAGGAAGTGAGCACAATTTTGTTTATTTTCAAATGGCATACGACACCATGCGTGCAACTGATACCACATCCATTAACCCCCAATTTCACATAGCCGATGCTAGCTCCAGATGCTCCGAAAGACGCCAGAAATGAGAAAACAATATTGTCACCTTGTGTGCATATCTTGTGGCCACAACGTACGGGATCGCCGATAATAACTGCCAGTGGCGTTTCTAATTGGACTGAATGAACAAGCAGGCGCGTATGGGACCATCGGAAATACCACAGCATTGATACGGGAGCATCTTTATGAACATGTCAGCAATGACACATTTAAGCAGAGAGACTAAATTTGGCATTGCTGACATGTTCGTTAAAGATCAAATATGAAGGTCAGGGGTCACTTTTGGCAGATCAATAACTTTGATTTCATGAACATTATGCAATAACTTTTATTAAAAGTATTCTAATATTAAACGAGAAAAAAGACATTTTAATAGAAAAATCGTTTTACCCTCAAGACCTTGCGAAGAGCTGCTTAAACAGGTCAGATTTGTAAAGTCAGTTTTACAATAACAAAGCAATGTCGTGTAGCATCCCTTGGCTTAGATTGATCACCAAATAAATTCTATTGATTGTATGATTTGCCATATTAGCCATCATACGCATCTATCTAGTCTACCCCCGCTCATGCTTTCAAGTGTGAAAGACCTAGTTGGGAAACTGAACCGTGAACACCGGCCTGATAGGCAGAAATATGACGAACGTGTCACGTGCAGAGAAGATTGATAAAATAAATGTACCATGAACCGGTGGCTAGTATTATATATATCGCATTAGGTTACTTGATACATGTAGATTGTGCACATGTAAACGATTTAGAAAGTTTGAAACCCGCGACTTGATCTGTAAGATGTGCTCGTATTATGTTGTGCTATTTCCGAATGGTCCCATAAGCCTGATTTCTCATCCAGTCCATTAGAAAGGTCACAGGTTTACCCCGTGCGTGTTGGTCAAGAAATATGCACACGATGTATCATAAAAAAGGTGCCAATATTGCTTTCTCATTTCTGCCGCCTCTTGGAACACCTGGAGCTATCATTGGCTATGTGAAATTGGGGGTTAAAGAGACCACATCAGCAATAATTGTGAGAACATGTTACCAGATTCCAATACTGTCCCCTGAGACTGTATATACCAAACCCCGAGAGGGCACTTACTTTGGAGATGGGTAAGCCAGGCAAGGACATGCCTCCGGGACCTCGGAAACTTGACACTTACAAACCATCTAAAGTCGTAAAGTATAATCTGTTACAATATTAGCTATATCAAAATAAAAACTGTTCCAATATTAGATTGCCCCCTTTCTCAATGTATTGTGTGCAATCATAAAAAGTCTTCCCTTTCTACACTGACATAGGCCTACGTTTAGCACAGTTGTTCATTGCATTTTGATTACTGACACATTAAAATATCATTGCGTTTAAAACAGCATTAGCAAGACTCTTGTCATTGATGCATTCTTGCAATATGCTTGGATTTAACTGCATAGTAATGACAACAAGCCAAATAGATTCCTGAATATATATTCATTGACCACTAGCAAGACCCCGTGAAAATCACGGGCAATATCACGGGCAGGAGTACTTTGCAACGTTATAGGTTCAGGGAGTACAAAAAATAAATAATATTAGCCCAATTTAATGCATCTCTTTTTGTGCAACTTCCCACCTTTTCCCTTGTTTAAACTTGCTTGCCTTCCGCTTTGCTACAATACAACAGCCACATGTAGGAAAATGCTCCTTGAAAGTCAATGCGTACCCGTGAGGACGACAAATCAGTTACAGGAAATATATGCACATGCCTTATTTCTTAAGTAAAACCGCCAATACCCATCTACCCGCTACTATATTTAAGAACAAAAATTGTATAATACTGGTCTGCAGCATCTGCACTGTCGTGGCATCTCAGCTATCGTTCTGAGAGCACCCACCACTGTTCTACCTCCACCAGCCCCTGAACTGGATACACATCAGTCTTGACACTGCCTAGTAGATCTACACACCTGATTGCAGGATATAATCATTACAAATATGTCCCACCCGTTAACAGCACACTACCAATACTCACGCCCATTCTGACTGCACCCAAACATGTTCAGACACCACCCACAGCCATACAACCCAAGAAATTCACAAAATAGAACCTACACTGTTTGATCTACACAATCAAAGTCCGTCTCACCGAAAGAGGACGTTATGTTTCCCTGCTTGGAAGTTGGTGGAACGCCAGTCGTTCTACGTGACGCTACTAAATCAATATGCAACAAATACTATGAGGCAGGTGCTTGCTGGTATAAGTCACGTGAGCACCAGCTTCCATGCTGCAGTACTTGAAGGCCAAGGGCAAGGACGTTTGAATGGCAATTTGGACCGATTTTGAAATAAATCTTGAAATACACAAAAACCAGACAGGAAAGGGGGAAATGAATGCTGCGTTGCAAGACAGAAGGTACGTGAGATAGATTTGAGACCAACGCGAGCCGTCTCCGCCCAGCCAATATTGCGTGATGCGTGTAAGTTTGAAAACCCTTAGCGTATTTATATATAGATTCATGTACTGATCAAGTCTAAATAGATTATGACAGGTATCATAACAAAACATTGCCCTATTAATTTCTCTAGTTTGTGCATATACAAAACTTCACATTTGAACAATGACACTATCACATTTATCACAATACTATCATGTGGTTGGTAGATTTCTTTTTTTCTAACTATACAATCATTAGTATGTAAATGCAGACCACAATAAATATAATGTACCTACATTGTGGCCATAACTTCGTATGTTCTGTAACACTTTACCATATTTAATGTAAAATATACATCTCTATATAACACAAATCAAATTGCTGAGCAATCATCTGATATAATTTGACTGCCTTTTACAACTTACACCATTAACTTATGAATTATATGGTGATCTATTCAATTGTATTGGGGTGTAAGATGATAATCCCCACCCATCCATCCTTTCTAAACCAACCAAATAACAGGGAATTTCTTTTTCTATAAATATGTGGTTTTCTATTCATTAGCATCATCAATGAGGTATGAAACATTTCACATTTAATCAACGAATCTATATATAATGACTAGACTGGTGAATATAGTTAAATTCATTACATTATAATCATGAACATTTTTATGTTGATAAATGCTGCAAGTCGACTTTATACCAGTGACACAAGTACGATAATGGACGACCGGATGGAGTGAAAGATAGATTCAGAAAAAAGACAAATACTGTCATCAATCATTGAATAGTGCAAAGTCCAATGTCTTCAACCATTTCTACATTACCATTTGTCCCTTTTCTTGGCTTGTTTTTCCCATCACGAATCTCCCACATATCTCTGGTATACAGTGTGCGCAAAATGACTATGCTGTTCCATGTTAAAGATCTCCAAGATGACTTGGCTGTTTTTTTTTTAAATATGCATTTACATATTTACTTTATAACATGTCACCATCTCTAATGCGACTAACATTATGTGATGGCCAATTGATTTTTTTGAAACACATCCACTGTAATGGGATCTGTTATCTCCTGTCAGTTAGGGTTATTCTGCAAGTTAACTTCCTAAACCCATTTGAAATACATCAATCATTTTAAAGGAGAATTTCCGCATAGAGTTGTTTTTTATGGAAGTTACAGTGATATTCAGGTTCTGTTCAATCATTTATCGGCTGGTACATCATTGATGTCTACTTTTACAAAAGTAGCAGCATTCACTACTTTAATAGTAATTTTAGGGTTAAGTGACACTTTAGAGTTCCTCCCCGAGCCTCTCGATCTTGTTGAGGAGGAAGTCGATGTCCGCGGTGGTGGACGCGGGGTTCGACACGATCATGCGGAAAAAGTTGGGGTGTTGGTCGAGGGGCTGGTAGCCAACCATCGTGCTGCCCTTCTCCATCATCATCGCCTTGATCTTGGGTGCAACCTGGACACAGAAATATCAGAAAGATACAGTATATCCTCACTACCAAGACCACTCAGTGGCTGGTTACACGTGGTATGAAAAGAGATACGGTAAGTATATGGAGAGGCATATGATGGCCTATTTATAAAGGTTAAAGCCAAGCATTACAGCGTTTAATATATGTGTGAGGCATAAGCACACAATGTGCGATTGTTTACATTACTTATATGCCATATTAGCCAACACAGAGTTGGCTGTCTTATCCTTTGTGGCTTTTGGCAGCACTTACCCGAGCCAGTTTCTCGTCTCTGTCAGGTCCCGGCGGTAAATGACGGATGTTCTTGGGGAAATACCAGAAACACACGTTGATGAACTGAGGCTGAAACAAACGCGGCGTAAATTGAATGTAGTAGTTGAGCCACAGATTTTGCTCATTCAAAAGCAGAGATTTTAATCATTGGAACAATGAGTTCGCTCATTTGCAGGCCCTGCAAGTAGACAGGCGGGCAGTCTCAACAGGAGGGTTTATTTACATATACTAGTCAGGGGTCACATTTTGTTATGTGCCAGACACAGGGTACAGTACACCTCCACAATTAAGTTTAGAATTTCAGTCCCTGTCATAAAATTACTACAAACACATTACTTATGATCATAAGTGCACTCCATAATCAAACTGATACCCTAATACAAAAACAAATCAAGTTAAGTTAAGTTCTTTTTCAGGGCAAAGCCCCTCTTTTTCAGTCAACTATATTTTTTATTCACTCCGTAAGAGTAATGAGTAATAGCCTCTAATCTACAAACACAGGTGGACGGCCCTAAAAACACATGCTGGATCACCTCACGCTCATATACCCATCAGCACCACACAAGCGACTCAAGTACTTTGTCTCTGGCCAAGTACACTAACCTACACGGACACGCTCACACGCACCTTTTTCCTAACGAGGATTGCCGAGCACTGCAGCAGACATCCCATCAGCTTGTGGGGGTTCCAAGTCACCGAGTCAGCGCTGCAAGGGACAAAGGTTTAACTCAAATTAGAACGGCCACGTGGCTAACCAGCTCAAGAAACCTGTATTCGAATATGGATGCATTGTATCGTGATTTTTGATAATTATTAAACGGCATAAGTTATAGGTGTAATATAGAATTGTGTTGCAAATCTATGTTTTCTATTTTGTTTCAGTACGTATTAATAGTATTTGCAGTTTGCATTGTGCTAAACGCTCATCCCGCTAAATAGATCGTTGGTCTGTATAACCTGTACCAGAATAACTAAATATAATGACTAACCCATTACCTCCCTTGATTAGCTTTGATGATATGACCGAGATTATCGTCTAGTAAGAAAATATTTGGAAAAGATCCAGAGTGGTACTAAACTATCATTGAAAACTGCAATACTTTAGCCCAAAGAAAAATGCATAGTAGACATTCATTACGGACTGTCTTCTGGTACCCGGCGTCTTGGAAACACAACGCAAACAGTCAAACATGCCAAACAGACACACCGACACCGTCACCGACACCGACACCGACACCGACACACACACACCCGCACGCACACACACGCACACACACACGGAGGGTCAGGCTCAGAAAGTGGGTACGGACGTGGCGGGGACAGGTTGAAAATGGCACCCACCAATATCTGAGAAAACTGTGACCCGCAATATACCGGGTAGCAATTTCTGAGAAAAAGGTGACTCACCGGTATATCAAACTCAGATACTAGTATATGTAGGTATCAAGAATGAATATAATGAATATCAATAACTTAATTAACTAGGACTAATTTGTAATCCAAGGCAGTAACCACTGTTTGGTGTGCAGTCTATGCAACCTTCATAAATATACCAACATTTTTTTATATCATATCCAGAAATATACCAAAAATGTGAAAAAGACACCCAGTTTCGAGGCACGTCCGTACTGATCGCGATAGTGTGTCGATCCCCACCCCCGGCCGTGGGGATAAAAGGGAACATGTCTATGAACATAGCAACTTTTAAATACGTTGTGCTCTCCGTCTGATAGAGAAAGTGTTCCACATATCATATATAGATGTGATAAAACAGTCTGCTTCCGAGGCTCGAAAATGAAACACAACGCTGTGCAATTCGAGTCAGTTGGGATGGACCGTGTTTAAACGCCAAAGGGCAGATCCTGTGCACATGGATCATCAACAGTTAAA
>CM032665.1:37525357-37544964 GCA_019095985.1 Streblospio benedicti | reverse complement strand
ATGTTTAGTACAATCAGCATAGATTATTTGCAACATGTAAACCAGGGAGTTGAGAAAGATGTAGTGTGACACGAATGCGAATGACCTGGTGTAGATGTAATGTCGCTCGAGCACTACAATATGTGAATTGGGACAGTAAATAAGCACATTTACATTTACATATTACCATTTGAGAGAAGAAAAAGACACACGACATATTTCTCTCTGACCAGAGCTTTTCACCTTAAACCAAGTGACTCATAAAATACAGTAACAGAAACTATGATGATATTAACATTCATATTCCAAGAAATTAAAACAAACAAGTCAAATATGATATTTGTATTGAATACATTATGTAATAATGTTTTTTTGCTACTCTACTCGCATTTAGTTGATATTTTGTAATACATAATCTAAAAAAAATCCAAACATGTGAGTGGGTTGATGTCTCAAACTATGTCAAATTCCTCTTTTGCCCGAAGAAGGTAATTGTCACAGCAATTTGATGCTCTTTTATGGAAATGATCTAAATGTAGATTGAAATGACAGCAAAACGTAAAATGGCTACAGGCTGATATCTGTTTTTTACCTATTTATTCTTTCATTAATTATTTTCTCAAAGCTCCTTTCAAAAGACATGTTCCATAACTCACATCCATGGATGCAGTTGTCTTTGATTTCTAGCACAACTAGATATTTTTAAAGCACATTTTGAAGTTCGATATCCATGGCGTGATCGCATTCACAATTTATATTACCAACATCCCAAACAACACGCACGTGGCAGTTATAGATGCACGTGCAAAAAGAGAATATAAGGGTAATGGTCTGTTTTAGTGTGGAGATAACACCAGCTTGCACGAGCGGTGTCTAAGCCTGCTCGAGTGAGCATTAGCGAACGAGTCAGGCTAAGTCACCAGAAGTGCATAGCTCGTGTTATCTCCACACTAAAACAGACCATTTCCTTTTTATCTCCCCAGTTTAAGAGAATTATTTAACTTGATCGTGTTTATCGTTCACAACATAGGCACATGCATTCACTTTAGTAGAGGTTTAATATAAATATGATTTACTCATAACAGAGTCAATGCATGAGCCTTAGGTTCACAAAGTACATAACCTGATCTCCTACGACTCTTAACCAATCAGAATCGAAAATGAACGACAAACTGGGGAGAAATAATTAGACAACAAATCCGTGTGAACATTGCTAATAGGCATGATTATTGCAGTACATTGTTTTATGTAAAATACCATTCAATTCTCCCAACCATATTCTACAAATTGGTAAAAATCCGCTGTCACAACACACTCATAACCGTATCATTCTAGAATTATTTGAATAAACACACGCTCAAACAGACTACACAGGATTCCAAGGTCCAAGTTTAAATAAATTATTACTAAAATAGTGAAGAATCAATTTTATAGCCATTTCTTCATAGCCAGCAACAACAGTTTTCACCGTTTTTTGACTGTCACTTTATAAAACACAATGACACTTTTTGTGGACGACATTTTCGACTTCTTTGACAGCAGTCATAGAGTGAAGTTTACATCAAAGAAAATTTTCAAAGTTAGGAGCATAAACAATATATGCAATTAGGTATATTGTTGTAGCCTGCTGTAGACAGTAGACGCACACGTTGTGCTCCTACCCTACATCATCATTGATTCTCTCATGACGTGCATCATAAATCTAGAAGAAAAGACACAATGGAAATATGAAAATGTACTAATGTAAGATTTATCATAACATCACCATGAAATGCTGCCTTACTACCAGCTTGTTTTTCTTGAGAGATGTAAACCAGCACGGTAGCTTCACTAAACATGAAGTTTAAACCATGTGATTTAAGTCTACTAGTAATAGTTATGGATTTAGGGTAGTTCACGCGACTGCACATTCGCTTGTTTGAGACACATGTAGCATTTTAATTTCGCAAATGTCAAATTCGCAAATTTAGCTAACTTTAATTACATGCTAAATTTGTAGGGTTTACAGTAGTTGCTAATTTCCCTGGTCATACCTGAATAGCGCAGCCCACGCCTGCTCCACGTCAACTGACCACTGGTCTTTCAACTCTGCTTCAATTGCAAAGAGAAACATCTGGGACACAATCTGAAAGATAGAGCCATAACTTTAAATACACACTATTTCTGATAATACTGCAATGGCGGCCACACCGACGGATATAGAGTGTACCGTGCATTAAAAACTCTACTGATGATTGCGCCCAGAAGTGCAGTCGACATTTCAGTGGGTATTCGTGCGCAGTGATATAGCGACGCCAGGGTATGACTGTATAGACATATACATGTATTGTGCTGTGTATAACCATAGTTTTACACATTACCTATAAACCTGGTAATATAGGTCAACAAGGTATTGCATTTGTACTATGTTGTTCTGTAGCTTGTGGCCGCCTGGTCAGTTGTAATTGCCGTTGGTACCTGTTCGGTTCTCATGAATAAAAGCTCTCCAGCAGAACACCCTCTATTGGCGCAAATCCATAAAACTTGCAAAGTTGATAGGAAAATCTGTTCCTACAGGACTCCATATCTAATGTGAATGTTGTATTCAGATTTACATCTAATTAAAATATATCTGTTATTTCTATCAGCAAGAACTATCACAACTGGAACATACAATTTTTCCTCAGAGCTTCTAAGACGCAGATCTAGGTGCAAGCATTTTTCTATACCTTGTTCTTAAGAATACGGCTAAGTGTGATAATGTCATGAAATTGATCTGATAATTCTGCTTTACTTTGATTGTGCCAGATTGGAATTTGAGTGCTGTTGTTACACTTGTTGCTTTTCACACTGTAATCATTGGCACAATTAATTCACAAGGAGTTTTTTTGGCCATGGAATAATTCTAAGGCCGCATTTTGGTGTGAATGCTTTCGTAAAACAAAACAGTGTATGGTACTTGACAATTTGAAAGTTTTTATCACAAATCTAAACTGGTTGGTCGGGGACTAAAACTCCATAAGTCTTTGTTATACGTGTATGAGGAGAAAACAACACCAAGAATATGAGTTTGCAACAAAATATTGCACCCGAAATTAAAATAAAAAATCATAGAAGAGCGTGCATGCCAGGATATCAATAAACATAATGAAGATTTAAGGAAAAAAAAACAGTTTTACATTAAACAGAATGAAAACTACTATAATAATCTAATTATTATGATCGATTACCTAGAAACATGTACAACAGCCATTTTGAGAAAAAAAATAAAACAAGCAGAAAAGTTGAGTGTAAATACGACACCGTGTGATAGGGCATTGTTTACACAGCAACAATAAATTACAGTGCGTTATAGCGGGCATAGATTTTTTCCAGAAATATAGCGGGAAACGCAGTGCAACATCCAGGTTGAATAATGTAGCGTGGCCAATTCTTGAGGGCCAACTATGTGCTAAATCAGTCACTGATTAAAGCTGATTGTGTGGTCATTGACCTGCCCAACTTCGTTTTCAATATTAAGATTGGGAGTAAACAAAAACAGATTTGCAAGAATAACACAAGTTTCTATATGAGCGTTCGTATTTGCCTCGCACATTCAGTGGACCTAACGTTAGTCACTTTAGACACATACCCGACCTACCGTAGGTGGGGTCGGGGTCAGTCTAGATGTAAACAAACATAGGGACTCAGTGACTGTGCTGCACATTGTACAAAGCCTGCACAACCCTTCCCACCCCAACAGTAGGGCCTACCCGCAGTAGTTCCAAAACCCACAGCTGCCACTCAACGTAACTAATTATACTACGTGTTTAGTTGAACGTGTAATTTTGAACATCCCTCCCAACTCCATAGGCAGATCCATGGGGCGGGGGGGGGGGACACGCCCCCTTTCCCCACCAAAAATACTTCAATTGCACAGTTTTTTTACACGTCATGCCATCGATTGCGCGTACGAACTCCATAAAATCCCTGAAGTGCGTCCCCCCATTTTCTAAAAACCTGGATCTGTCATTGCAACTCAGTTTCTTAATAGCAGTTTTATGGTCTCACATATCAATGGAGCAATAGCATGAACACTCATATTAATCTATGTTATAAAGCGCGTGTGTAGCATGTGCATCAAGTGAGTGGTTTGGAGGTGGTGTCTACACATGCGCCAAGTATGAAAGGTCATAATCAGAGATCGCATCTTCATTGACCATGCACAAGTTGTAGCGCGAGTGCCCCTGGGAAATCAACACATCGTGTTCGTGTGGGCAGGTTCATGCTGGGTTCTGATTGAATGTGTGGGGTATTTTACAGAAGATTTAATCCTCAATCCCTAAAGTCAACGGAAGGTGTTGTTGATGAGGGAGAAATTGTATCAATCCGCCCCCTACTCCCCGACCTACTGTTAATTTCAAAAGTGCGCTTGCCCATCAAAGTGGGCCACTAATGCATAAGACCACCTCTGTAATGAGGGGATTTCTCACAGCCCTGAGCCATCATAAAAAGCCCACATAACCTCCGTAAAGAGACCATCTCTCTATTGACAGCTCTTGAACCCAACCACCTGCTGGTCGGTCCTAATAGATAAGCTTATAATTATAAGTGTTACGGTATTGTGCAATTAACTACAATAAATCAAAGACATCCTATCAATGCTGAATGGAAGAACACAGTTTCTTTCATGTGCCCCAGTATCATGGGAGGGTGTGTGATATGTATACTACCATAGGCAGATCCAGGGGTGTGTGGCCGCAGGGGGCGCACACACCCCTTTCCCCACCAAAATACTTCATTTTTGTAACGTTTTTGGTATGTCCACCATCGATCGCGCATACGCAACCCACGATATCCCTTAATTGCACCCCCCTGGATCTGCCATTGACAACTATGATTTACAAACACGATAACATACACATTACTGCTACTCTATAGATCTACAATAGTAATGGGTATTATATATAGTGTTTGTAAATATAGTAGTATACATACCACACGCGCACACGCACACTTACACACACACGCACGCACACACACACACACACTTGCACGCACACACAGACGCACGCACGTACACACACTCGCACGCACGCACACACACACACACACACACACTCGCACGCACACACAGACGCACGCACGCACGCACATCTTCCCACGATACTAGGGCCCATGGTTTCCTAAATACGACAACAAGCCACCACTCACGTCCATGTAGTCCGACTTGGCGTTGAAGGTGACGTGCCTGCGACCGAGGTCGTGTAGGTAGGCGAGCAGGTGGTCGTGTCGGGCCCAGCGCGCCAGCACCCCGTCCACCGTGCGCAGCACACGCTCGCCGTGCGCGCGCAGCTCGGCGCTGACGTCACAGACAGCAAGTGCGTCAATAATTTAGTGTTAGTTTATCTATTTGTTTTCATTTATTTCATAAATGTAACAGGTTACAATCCATGTAAATATATTATTATGTGTACAATATATACATAGTATAAAAAAGGAATCATATTAATCTAACAAATTACACATAATCAGTATACAATATATTAGACCCCCCCCCCATCGTTAAGCCTATGGCACATCCGGAAGTACTGCTTTTTTACTGTTGAACTTCCACTATGACCTATTCACAGTAGCTCTCAGCAGTGGTCTGTCCGTACGTATGTACTATATGTAGGCGTTAAGTTCGGAATCAGTACAGGGCCAGTAGGCCTACTGAGCCTACACGCACACTCAAAACTCACTGCTAATTGTGCGCTAGGCTTTAAGCAGTTCACATCCGCAAATTTATGCATAATTAAGTCATTTCCGAATAAATCTATGATTTTATTGAACAAAATCATGCATAGATAGTAAAATGTGGTTATCAGTGCATGCGTATGGCTGCAAAATGGCGGCAAAAGCAAGCTTTTTGAGCCAATGCAACTCATTATGCCTCTAAATCCTCTACAAGTCTTTAGGCATGGCATTCAGAAATTACATAGCACTAGACTAGTTGGACAAAATTAATAAAGTAGCATGTGATCAAACTCCATGTATGTACTGGGTTATAATATTGATAGTTTAAGCTATGCTTAAACAAGTAGTCATATTGACTTATAGTTGAATTGGTCCATCTTTGTCAGAATGTTGCTCTCACCCATGGGGCCCTGCATCATGGGATGGTGTGTGGTACGTATACTATAATGATTTACAAACAGTAAAAACTGTAGTAGTATATATATCACACACACATCCCATGATGCTGGGCCCATGCTCTCACCTGTAATGCTGGTCCTCGGTACTCATTGAGCGGAAAGGACCGAACGCTCCGCGGATCTCCGGGTACGTCTCAAACAGCCTGCAAAGAGCCAGATAACCTGTCCAGAAGACAAGCAAACAAAACGCTCATGTAATATGATCTCCTCTTTATACTGACTATACCATTCTTGATGGCAAACCTTACACAGACAGCTGCAGTACAGATATGTCAATGACTGCTGTATTTTCTGATGTTTTGATTTAGTATAGTAGAGGAGTGCCAAAAAATATTCACCTTATTTCATTAAACTCATTTTATGGGCTTGGGACTTGAAACACAAAACAAGGGGCTTGGGGCTTGGTAGACTAGACATCCGTTTAGTATTTAAAATGTGTAAAAGGTTGCGGAAAAAACGTTCTCAAGAGGACAGGTTGGTGTCAGAAGAGCCATTTGTGTAGATTGGGTCAGCTAAACATCAAAAGCATGACTAGTCAGAGCAAAGTACAGTTTAATCCCCCTCCCCCCCCCAAAAAAAAAATGCTACAAAATGTTTCTTAACTGATTCTGGCAGGGAACAGTATACTTTATGATATACTAAAAGTTTACCAAAGTTGGACCAACGGAAAAGTGTTTTTTCAAGATGGCGGCCAAGATGGCTGCCGAAACCCTAGACCTCTTAGAAGCCATCTTCATCCCAAATCAGTTCGTCCCTGTGGGTCATACTCAGCTATAAATGCAAATCCAAATAATTTGTGTCATCGCATATGTCACATTCATACATGCACAACCATTATTTCAGTTTACGCAAGTGATCGGAAAACCACCTCCATTTCTTCCGCAATGTCACAGGTCTGCTTCATCGTAATCCTCCTGACCACGTCTCCTCTCATGGCTTGCGTTGCCGTGTGAAACATGCAACCTCAACATTTCCTTGTTTACTCTTATAGTATCTCCATGTGGAGTTGGATGTACACGTACGTGGGCAAGGTCCTTGCAATATTGTCTTCTCCCAGGGGACAGGCCTCCCAGCCTCGGGGGGGGGGTACAAAATTATACCCCTTAGTGAAGCCAGTGAAACTATGAAAATGATACCCCTAGGGCCTAGTGAGACCACCGTATGAAAACAATGGGATATAATCCCAACGGGTATAATTCTATGTGATACTGAAATGAAAACAAGATTCACACTTTAACACAACATAAGTGCTTTGAAAGTATAGTGCAAAATCACTAAAACATTACCCTTTATTTTCAAATATCTGGAATGTTGAAATCATTACCCCTAGTGAAACTGAGTGGTGGAAAAGGTGACCCCTATCAGTGGCACATGCCGTATAGGGCGACTATGGAAGTACCCCCCCCCCCCAAGCCTCCAGACCGAGCTCTACTTCTCAGGAGTATTGCGGCTGTGGCAAGGAAGAATTCGTGTGCAATACAGAGACTACATGGTATACCTTCTCTTCTTTGTTAATAACAGCCTGCGAGAGTGATCATTTATGTTTTGAACCCAATCTGTATTCATTCACGAGTCTACACGGGCCGTGTATGACCCAAAACGAGCGCCCGCTATTGGTCGATAGACGAGCAGTCCATTCACGGGTGATTACGAGTATTTACGAGTATTCACTCGTGGTCATTTACGGGGATATACGAGTGTCATTCACGTGGAATTCACGAGTGTTCATTTATGTTTACACTACACGTATAGGTAGTTATGCACCCTTTCAGATTTTCATAACAAAGTGTGATATCATATATTGACACCAGTTCAATATGCTGGCTTCTACAACTCGTTGATTGTACAATCTAGATGCACAATTTAATTGTTTTTTCTTCTTCTTTAATTCTTCGCATTTTAATGTATTTTATTCATATATGACAAGAAATTACCATTAAACTACTTCTGGTAAACATTTGGACATCCGACGTCTTTTATGCCCACACCGGCACTATCCACAGTATCCAGTCATGAAACACTTTTGTGTGTGACTTCTTAACCTCAATGTTCAAAATTGAAAGAATGTTTAATATTTCACACATCATTTACCTAGGACAACTTGGTGTGGACTTTTTAAATGTCGAATTTACTATAAGGGGCAACCAAGACCAGTAATTGAATGTTATAACTGTTTTGAAAAAACACACTTCCAGCACCAATGCAAAAATGAGAGATGTTGCAAGGTCTGCCGTCTTCCGGGACACTTTGAAGGAAGCGAGAATTGTGCTTTCTATAAACCTACTGATGTGGCTGCTTTCATGGGCAAAGATGATTTACTCTCGAATTTTCATGAGTCTGAATTTAAATGGAAGAATAACTTTGTAAATACAGTCGAGAAAGCATATGCTCATGAGACAGCAATAGCTAACAACAGGATAGATTTGGCAAATGACATAATGAGAGCCGGCTCTGGCAAAGAGGTAAAAAAAATATCCAAAACAATTTATAAAAAGAAAGAATGGGAGCAGGACAAGGTAAAAGTTATGAAAGCTATCATAAAGGAAAAGGTGATTCAGGTGAAAGGTGTGAGAGAATGTCTTTTGGCAACAGGAAATAAAGTGATTGCTGAAGCTGTGCCTGGGGATGGGTTTTGGAGTTGCGGACTGTCCAAAACCAATGCCACAAAGACTGATCCGCAGCATTGGCCTGGCAAAAATGTTCTAGGCAAATTGTATATGGAACTAAGAGATGAAATTATTGAGAAGGAAAAGAACGATTTCAGAAAGGTGACATCTAAATCAGAATCGAGGAGTGCAAAAAGAAAACCATCTTCAGACAGTACAATGGGAAATGCAACTACAAAAGTAAGAGACAATGGGACTACTCCACCTAAAATTGCTAATAATATCTCTTAAGAAAAAAAATAATGTAAAAGAACCCAACCCCGGGTTTGTGTTTTTTTTAAGATTGAACTGATTAAGCAGTATGGCATATGATGGTGGATTAGTATTAAGAGTCTAATATTTACTGAATATTTATGTGCAAGGTGTGCAAGGTGTGGTACTCCTGTACCACCTGTGCTGTAATTTATTTTGTAGTTAATATGTAATGGGTAGATCTGTACTTAATATAATAACACTTAATGTTAGAGGCTTAGGTTCGGTTGCCAAAAGAAGGAAATTGTTTCTATGGCTAAACATCAAAAGCATTACTAGTCAGATCAAAGTACAGTTACCCCCAAAAAAAAAAAAAAAAAAAATTGCAAAAAGGTTTCTTAACTGATTCTGGAAGGGGAACAGTATACTTTATGATATACTAAACGTTTACCAAAGTTTGACCAACGGAAAAGTGTTTTTCAAGATGGCGGCCAAGATGGCTGCCGAAAACCCTAGACCTCTTAGAAGCCATCTTCATCCCAAATCAGATCGTCCCTGTGGGTCATACTCAGCTATAAATGCAAATCCAAATAATTTGTGTCATCGCATATGTCACATTCATACATGCACAACCATTATTTCAGTTTACGCAAGTGATCGGAAAACCACCTCCATTTCTTCCGCAATGTCACAGGTCTGCTTCATCGTAATCCTCCTGACCACGTCTCCTCTCATGGCTTGCGTTGTCGTGTGAAACATGCAACCTCAACATTTCCTTTGTTTACTCTTATAGTATCTCCATGTGGAGTTGGATGTACACGTACGTGGGCAAAGGTCCTGCAATGTCGTCTTCTCCCAGGGGACAGGCCTCCCAGCCTCGGGGGGGGGGGGGTACAAAATTATACCCCTTAGTGAAGCCAGTGAAACTATGAAAATGATACCCCTAGGGCCTAGTGAGACCACCGTATGAAAACAATGGGATATTATCCCAGCGGGTATAATTCTATGTGATACTGAAATGAAAACAACAAGATTTACACTTTAACACAACATAAGTGCTTTTGAAAGTATAGTGCAAAATCACTAAAAACATTACCCTTTATTTTCAAATATCTGGAATGTTGAAATCATTACCCCCTAGTGAAACTGAGTGGTGGAAAAGGTGACCCCTATCAGTGGCACATGCCGTATAGGGCGACTATGGAAGTACCTCCCCCAAGCCTCCAGACCGAGCTCTACTTCTCCGTATTTGCGGCTGTACTATGGAAGAATTCGTGTGCAATACAGAGACTACATGGTATACCTTCTCTTCTTTGTTAATAACAGCCTGCGAGATCATCATTATGTTTTGAACCCAATCTGTGTTCATTCACGAGTCTACACGGGCCGTGTATGACCCAAAACGAGCGCCCGCTATTGGTCGATAGACGAGCAGTCCATTCACGGGTGATTACGAGTATTTACGAGTATTCACTCGTGGTCATTTACGGGGATATACGAGTGTCATTCACGTACCATTTACGAGTGTTCATTTATCTTTACACTGTATTGGTAGTTATGCACCCTTTCAGATATTCATAACTTAAAGTGTGATATCATATATTGACACCAGTTCAATATGCTGGCTACAACTCGTTGATTGTACAATCTAGATGCACAATTTAATTGGGTTTTTCTTCTTTAATTCTTCGCGTTTTTACATGTATTTTATTCACATATGACAAGAAATTACCACTAATACAAACTACTTCTGGTAAACATCTGGACATCCGACGTCTTTTATGCCCACACCGGCACTATCCAGTCATGAAACACTTTTGTGTGTGACTTCTTAACCTCAATGTTAAAAATTGAAAGAATGTTTAATATTTCACTACACTAATTTGTTTGATGTTCGGATGAATTATAATCGGCCATAAATGTCTGGTTGGTTTAATTAATCCTTCAGGGGTCATATGGATTAACCTGTTCCATAATCTCAACATACATAAATATCTTTCATACATACATGTACATGGAAGCCATTAAGGCATGGTTTAGTGCAAAACGGTGAACACTCACAAAGTATCTCATAGCTTTGTTTTGAATAAGCTGGGACCAGTCAGTTTTTAGAATATCTCCAAATGGAGCTAACATAACATAAAATAGGGAGAACACCTGTTTGGAACATAGTAAAGGATTTATACCGTAGATCTTTATAACCTTTGAATTTTGAGATAATTGCACTATGCACCCTTCCACCAGTCAAATAACAATTTTGAGCATTGAGTGAATTTCATATGTTCATCTACCATAACACCAAAGTATTTATATTCACTACCTGTCTCCATGTCATTACCACCATATTTGAATCTAATGTCTGTTTGTTTATGCCTAGGTTTTCGGAAATGCATAACTTGTGATTGTGTAAGATTGACTTTCAATTGCCATTTCTTGCACCAATGCTACATTTTATTAAGACATTAAGCATTAGCTGAATAGAAGTGATTCTGGGTTACTTGAGCTTTGAATGTAAGCATTAGCTGTAAATATTGATTGTCTGTGAGTGAAACGTTGAACTGACATGGGATAGGGTGTAGCTCGTGCACCAATATGATAATTAAAGCCGTGTCCCATTTAAGCATTGCGTCAGAATAGCTTACATTGTATTCATCTCTCTCTCTCTCTTCTATGGCAAGCAAGCTCCTACCCACCATATTGACATAGCTTGATGACACATATAGTCAAATGGGAGATGTGTCTTCAAGCTATGTCAATATGGTGGGTAGGAGATTGCTTGCCATAGAAGAGAGAGAGAGAGAGAGAAGAATATAATTGTATCCACAAGCAAACTTGGGGAAAACACATTAGAAAGCTTACATTGTATTCAACTTAGTGCCCTCCGAACAATTTCTAACAAACATGTTACACAAATTTTCAAGTATGCTACGTATGTTATATAATTTTCTATAATTGGTTAGTCATAATTAATTACTAAGTACATACACCAACAACTTTTAATAAAAGAATGTGTGCTCACAAAACAAGCATACCGAGTATATTGGAGTACATGAATGCATACCGTGCACGGAAGTGTTTTTCATACCATGGATAGAACGCTACTAAATATTGGAGGCCGTCTTGGATATGAAGTATGTTCTGTTTAAATAGCATCCTGTAATATATTTCCTGTAATATATTTCATAGGTATATTCATATTATATGCATGATTCATATGTATCATTTACAGGTTTTGTGTTCTGTTCTACTACTTTTCAAACCTGTTTCAACTTGTTGACATAGCTTTCTTGGACGATCATCTCTTAGGTGGGAAAGGTGATATGTTTACCAACGCATATTAACCAGTTTTCATTGATACACCAATGCATTAGAAAGAATTTGTAAGTGAAAAAATGCATTCATCTGGAAAATGTAAAATTATTTCATACTACAGGCATTCATGGTGTGCATTATGCTTATAATCACTATAATTTACATATATTGTACGTACCTATACCTGCCATAGTGCACACCCTCTGCACCCAAAAAGATAGACCTACTCGCGTGAATCAACACAAAACGGGCATCCGTAAACAGGGATATCCACGTCCCGTGAATGCCCGTAAATGGACTTGCGTAAATGACCAATAAGTATCTATAGCCCAACCCGTGAACGGCAGTAAACAAACACTCGTGATAGAGCAAAAAGCGGGCGCCCGTTTTGGGTCATAGACGGCCCGTGTAGACTCGCGAATGGATCGGAAATGGGTTTAAAACATACCATCCTATTAGTGTATAATTGACTTCATGTATTTTGATGTCACTCATTAGTTCAGCAACATTTTCCCGACAAAAGGAAGCATCTATGTAATGTTGCACACAAGGTTTTGTGCCTAATATATCCGGAACCATTTAAGGCGGCAAAATCATCTTCCCTCTTCCAACCACGGGCGCCAGCATCATAGGAGGGGGTGGAGGGGGGGGGGCGTGAGCGGGTATGTATACTACTATGATTTACAAACACTACACCACTACACTACACACCTTCTATGTGATAGTAGTAATGTGTATAATGTCAGGTATAGTGTTTGTAAAAGATGAGGCTGGGGCCCGGGGCCCATAAAAAATTAATGTTCGAGTGTATTTCGTGACACGGCATTATTTTAAACTGTGGTTTTACATATTACACCATTTCCAGACGTACATGTACAAAATCCAAACGTAAACAAAATAGCATTCAAAAGTTTTATTATTAATTACATTGATTAATTTAGAAACTCTTACCGTAAACTTTAAAGTAATTAGTCATACATGTGCAGTAAAACACTAAATCTAAATTATGTAGACGAACTGTTGCAATGAATTTAGGTCCATAGAATATGTGCAAGTTGTTGATCTTGGTGCATTGTCCTATAAATGAATTACTGTACACCATTACTTGCTGAGATTGTTACAATTTGCCTGGATTTCATGTTAGCGTCCCCCCAAGTAACATACATGTATTTCGATTACGACTTGTCCTTGGAGAGGAACATGCCAAGGACAAAGACCTTTTTTTTCAAGAGCAAAACACGATTCTCTAAATTAACTTATGATTGAGTAAAACAAGGTGAAATCATTATAGCAGTGAAAAAGTGAATTTCGGCATTTGGAAATATCTTGTTTTCTCAATCGTAATTTCGATCACAAACACCGTTTTAAGCAAGGTTGAAATCACTCAAAAAGCACCTGATTGGTTGAAAACGTAGTTCGTAATGTCAATTAAAGATTTTCTATGTGTTTCAAAAATGTGAAAATAGCGTACAGATTGCATTAAACAATTGAACATATCTCCTGTTCAATGGAAAGCACACCCTAGAATATCCGCTGCCAATCAAATTATCTATGTTTTCTTTATGACAATTTTGAGCAAACTTTGAAATTGTGTATTTAAGGAGATGATTTTTTCTTCTATTACAGGAATGCATTCCAAACGAATAATTGAAAAAGCTTACTTGCATTATCCCCAAAAGATTTTAGAGCGCAAATGCATTAACTTCCCTCGTGACATGCATTGCTATTACAATTTCACTCGCAAACACTTTTAACGGTTACTAGTGAAATGTGAAACAGAAAACGTAACTTCCGCCATTTTTGTATTACCAAAAAAGATAGACATTTACTAAATGACGTTCATGCGACACATCTTTGACAAGAGCGTCCTCTTTTAAAGCATGTGATGGCAATCAATAATTATTAACAATTAATTGTTGTCAAACATTATAATGATGTAAATAATTAGATTACATTTGTATTTATAACTTGAATCACATAGATACCCACCCGTGTCAAAATAGTTTTGTTAATTGTCAACTTTTGAACAATCACGAACATTCAGCAATTCTGCGACTTTTGCACCCTGTTAGAATGAATATATTGGCGCAGACAAATCATATTTCTATATGTAAACAACAAAGAGAAAAAGCAGTGATGTCACGGGAAAAACGAACATCTAAGTTGAAATGTATACATGTACCTCATGACAAAGAACAATTCTCGAACTAATGTTACCTGTCGAGCAGAAGATACAGTCAGTTTGCATTGACTTAGTAGCGGATTTTGTCTCCAAGAATGTAAGATAATTAAAACATACAGTCACTGTCGGGACTCGAAAACTCTTGCATTATAAGTGCTCAGTGAATAAGTTCCACAGTGGAAGTGGTATAGATGGCAGTGTCTATGTGACATAGCCCTATAGACTCGAAGAATACTTACACACAATTCCAAAAATGACAAAGTACAGTATAACCTTCAATTAAGACCACTTCTCTATTGAGACCACCTCTATAATATCCATATACAGTAGAACCTCCAATTAAGACCACCTCTCTATTGAGACCACCTCTATAGTATTTAAGACAACTTTTCACAGTCCAACCAAACCATATTACAGTTACCAAAAGGAAACCTCTGTATAGAGACCACCAATCTATGGAGACCAGCTAGCACTGGTCCCAAAGGTGGTTCTAATAGAGAGGTTCTACTTTAAATGTTTGTCTAACCATTGCACTGTACCTGACGAAGGCGTTGGTGCCCATGTCGGAGATGCTCTTCTGGATCTCGCCCCACGTGGAGCTCACCAGCTGGTGCTGCGCCGGCGTCAGCTCCGGCCGCTGCGCCTCCATGTCCTGCACCAACAGCATGGATGAGCATGAATGAGTGAGTGAGTGAGTGAGTGGGTGAGTGGGTGGGTGGTTGAGTGAGTGAGTGAGTGGGTGGGTGGTTGAGGGTGGGTGAGTGAGGGCATGTATGAGTACTGCACGAACATCATGGATGAGCATGAATGAGTGAGTGAGTGGGTGAGTGAGTGAGTGAGTGGGTGGGTGGTTGAGTGAGTGGGTGGGTGAGTGAGGGCATGTATGAGTGCTGCACGAACATCATGGATGAGCATGAATGAGTGAGTGGGTGAGTGGTTGAGTGAGTGAGTGGGTAGGTGGGTGGGTGAGTGCATGTATGAGTGCTGCACGAACAGCGTGGACGAGCATGGATGAGTGAGTGAGTGGGTGAGTGGTTGTGTGAGCGAGCGAGCGAGTGAGTAAGTGCATGGATGCACAGGCAGATTCAGGGTTTGTGTGTGTGTGTGTGTGTGTGTGTGTGTGTGTGTGTGTGTGTGTGTGTGTGTGTGTGTGTGTGTGTGTGTGTGTGTGTGTGTGTGTGTGTGTGTGTGTGTATGTGTGTGTGCAGGGGGCGCACACCCCTCTTTTCCAACAAAAATACTTCATTTTCGTAGGGTTTGTGGCATGTCCGCCATCGATCGTTCGTATGAAACCCATGAAACCCCTCAAGTGCGCCCCCCCTTTTTCAAAAACCTGGATTTGCCATTATGGATGAATGGGTAAGTGAGTGATCTTGATCAGCAATTCGAGACTAATATGAAAGTGAAGACTTACCTGCAGGACTCTTCGCCTGATGTGCGTGAGCGCCTCCTCTTCCTCCTCCTCCTCCACTCCCCCGCGACAGCCCCCACTGCTGTTTTTAGCACTAGGATTGTTCACTACTTTGACTCGTCCGAGCTTTTTCAACTTTTGAAAAGTAGGCGAATTGACTCCCCTGTGTTTGCTGTTGTCTCTGTATGGAGAGGTGGGCGTCTTCAGCAGGTGCTTTGGCAAGTCTGCATGTGTGGTTTGCAATTGCGGTTCATGATGACGTGGATTGGCAATGTCTGGCTGCTGCTGCTGCTGCTGCAGCTGTTGTTGTTGTTGCTGCTGCTGCTGGTCCGCAGACGACATATTTGCGCCCATGTCGGCAGCTAGATGGTCAGGGCGTGGCGGCGGCGGCGGGTGGCATGGACGGCTGTAAATGCAGACGATAATATGACACAATTTTATCAGACTGCACACAGTCCCTTAAATAGTGCTACTACCCGCACTGATAAGTATCCCTTCTCCCCATCTTGTCTCCATACACCCCATTTTAGCCTCGTTTAACCACTCTGTATTGCATACAATTGCAACTGTGGTGAGCGCACGCCGCATCAGGGTCTGTATGATCGAGAGTATACCCATTTATAATCTCACGCAAGAAGTGTGCGAATGAGAACTGTGCAGTTATTATTAATGAGGGTAGCCTGAACACTGGGAGGTGATTAGAGTGTTTAGACTGCACGCTCTTATTTCGAACACTATTTTCGCTGGACATGTACATTGATTATGCCAAAATTTTATCATGATTGATGACCTTTTTGTAACATAACTATCTAAAAGTACAGCTAGCACACATTAAAGGTGAACTGGTATTGTGCATACATTTGTATGCTATAATCCATTTCCCATAGAAATCAGAAGCACGACACTTGAGGCAATTGCTGTGGTCATTAGAGATTTCCTTATCTTGACCACTTCAGCTGTTATTTTTCTAAGAGCCCCGTTGTTACTCCATAGGATTTCTTGCGCAGAGTTTCCTAATATGATCTAGAATCTAGGTGATAGGGTGAGGGACCAAGACCTAAAACACAGAGCGCTAGAACCGATTCGGCAAGCTGTAGTCTCCCGTCAATAAGTCATGTTTTATGACATTAGCTGATCATTTGACTTTTAATTTTCAGTCCATGTTTTACACAGTCCATATTTTACTGATATACGCATTCAGTGATATACGAGTATATGCACATTGTGCAATGATCCTACTAGGATACACCCTCTCAATGGACAGTGTCTCAATTGCACCAACTTTCTTTGAAAATTGCTGGGAAAACATGTTTATTCTCTGCGTGCAGTTTTGTAGATAATAAACGGAAAATAAGATAGAATAGTACAGCAAATGGGCTACAGCACTCCCAATTAGAGATTCACATCTTGTGGAAGGTGATAGCAGCGCCACTAAATTTGGTTTAAGGGGCAATTTGTTCGTTGTCCTCACCAACTTGACATGTAAACTAAGAGAGTTACAACTGGCCGTTCTAAAAGGTAACGTTGTAACGTTTCTGATCTGTAGCAATAGTTGTGAATTTTCTCACATTTTCAAGCACTGCACTTTTATATCAAGTCATTACATGCTCGATAACGACCAAGAAAGTGCAACAACCAGAAATGAGAACAATGTATGATTTAAGCTAAGGGCACAACCGGCAGTGATGGCACTTTGGCTAAGGTCTTAGTGTACGTACTGATTGATGTACTGGCTCCGTACTGCTTACCGACGGTCAGGGAACTATTTAATCGGCCATAGATGAAGTTTGTTACACAATGTACAATGGTCGATCTTTAGAAAGGTGGGGGGGGGGGGGGGCGCACTTCAGGGATTTTATGGGTTTCGTACATACGTTTGATGGCGGACGTGTAAAAAAAACCCTATGAAAATTAAGTATTGTGGTGGGGAAAGGGGCGGGGGCGCCTCCTGCAGCCCCCTTGGATCTGCCTATGGTGTATGTCAAACTTCAACTCGATTAACTTTCATATAATTCTATGATTAATATTGCCAACCGCTTCAGAATAAGCGATAGCTTGATTGAAAAGGGTAAAAATAGATTCACGCGAATATTTTGAACGTGTGATAGAGCAATATACATAGCTGGTGGTCTTCATTATTTAAAAAAAATGATTTCTTGAAAATTCTATTTTGTTAAACAATCAGCACACTTAAGTCATCATCACAAGAGACAAGAAAAGTATACGCACATTAAAAGACACTATAAACATAAAAAGACATATATGAGATACAAGGTAAACCCTTATTTGAGATTTCCTCTTTTTATATACTGGGGACAACCCCCCGTGCATGTGGATGTAAATTACCATGACCTTGGCCACCTCACTGTTGTTGATTACGCAATATACGAGCAGTGACCGCGTTTTGCTGATATGAATTCTATTTCACCACATTACAGCCAAAAGTAGTTTATCAGCATCCGGGGTAAAAATGGAGTTAATTATCCATACCCGTAAGCATTGCGACCTAGCTTATCCATTAGCAAGACATTAACATCAATTTGGAAAGTGCATGATATTGTAAAGCTAGCTGTGACATTTCTATCAGGTGTATATATAGAAATAGAAGCTTGATAACACATCCAACAAAAACATATAGACCAGTGTGCTATGTCAGCTTGTCAGCTGTGTCAAGTTGTCAGCGTTGGAAGGGTAGAAATAATTGGGATATCGCAGTTCTCCTCTCCTTCCACCCCACCCCCAATATGTCATGAGCAAAATAAGTAGGACAGTAATGAAGGAAATGTAGCTAGCAAAGTCTCGGCTTGTTTGCCCATGACAGGAACCAGCATCAGTGTTTGTGGACCAGTATTGCACAAATAAAAAAGTTGTACTTTGTGCAGGCTTGTCATCAAAAATAAAGAAATTTTCATACTCATTTAAAAGGCATTTGATACCCGTACAAAGAATGACTCTGATGTGAGTAGCTGCAATATTGTAGGGCCTACTGTTAGTGTTTGCTATGAATAATAAAGATATTTTTATATCCATTTTAAAGACATTTTTATGCCTGTACAAAGAATACTGATTGTGTGTGTGGGAGCAATATTCTTCTCGTTTAGTGTTTGCTACAAAGTGGAGGAGGGGAAGTGGGGGGGGGTGAGGTGGGGGGGTGAGAGAAGGAAAACACAACAAAAACTAGTCCCAAAATAGTGCAATGTAGAATTTAGTTTGGTCTATACAACTATGCAAATGTCCTAGGGCATTCTGCTTGGCCAAACTGTGCTCAACTACTGCAACTAAGCTACTGAAGCCTAGGGCACAGTCGACAGAACTGATTCTCTACTGCCAACAACTCATGGAAACGTGTGTGCACCAGTTCTTGTACAGAGCAGTGAAAGTACTTTTTTGAAGCAGTACGAAGACAATTGAAATTAGTTCATTTAGCTGATATATGATGTAGAAATATATAAAATTCAATGTTTGCTCAACTAGTTGAATGAAACATATTTGCTGACGTTTCATAGCCTAGCAGGATGTTTCGTCAGAGCAGAATGAAAACCTCGACTTCTGACCACCAGCAAAGCTAATAAATCTGCTATAGCAGATCATGTTGTGGTACACACAACCATACCATCGACAGGGACTCGACAAAGTGGTGGATCCGTGAAGGGGCCATCAGCCCTGAGTGAAGAAAAAAAGGGGGATAGAATTCTGATTTACCACCTCAG
>CM032665.1:37514829-37525257 GCA_019095985.1 Streblospio benedicti | reverse complement strand
GATTCTGAGGCAGGCCGGAGTGTGTAGTAGTTCGACGGACGACATACCCCAACATAATGACATCAGCATGTCTAATTACCATGTTAAAAAGGGTATTCACGGGGACGTTATTATCCCCAAGCCAACGGCGGGCCATCATAGGGTAACATTCAGAGGACGCAGGACCCCGAGCAGAAGCTAAGACAGCTGAGTTGATTGGAATGGAAGCTTCCCCGCCACCCGATACGCAAAGAGACATAATGACCACTCGTGTCAACCAGCCAATGTATGGAAACCCTTACAAAGCTCGTAATGAGGTACATGATGAAAAATCTGAATACCGGCCACTAAAACATGTGCAGAGTACTTCTTTGACGCGTGACACACCCCATACCAATGATGGAAGCGACGGACGTCCCACCAAGAGGCCATCTGTCTGCAAGCAAATACCAACTCACAAGACAGCATTTTGTTATGGAGAACCTACTGAACGAATGGGACCGCAGCAGTAACTGCAACTGGCCTGCACGCAAGGTCCCTATCTCCATGGCAATCCCCTAGCCCTCACCGCGTTACCAGATGGACATGGCACCAGCCCATGCAAAAAGGAAACACAGAAATGACCCAGACAGGGGCAGACAAAGCGATCAACATAATGACAACAGGTCGGTAGGTAGGTACCCACCTGCAAAACAATCACGGCGGACAGACCCACGCGCACATACCTACAGATGGACGTCATGCTCATCCAAGTACTGCACGACACCCAGCACCTCAAGGGCAAGAGTCAACACACGGATACTACTACCCTGCAAGCACATCCTTAACACGGTGCATCCAACCGATAGACCAGGCCATTACCTCGCAACCTCCACTGGTGGCGACTAAAGGTCAACATAAAACCAGGACGATGCCACTGCCCTCAGCGATCGTACCATGCACTGGAGCGGACAACACGTAACTTACTTCCCAGAACCTTGCAGCCACAAGTATTGATACCACTGCAGCGTGTCCGACTTCTATGGACATGATGGCCGACGCCTTTGGCTCCATCAAACAATTTATACAAGGATACTCGCCATCTGCTTTAACATTTCAGCATTTGATTGCCTTTCTTGGCCACATAATCCAGGTGATGGGACCAGGACAGATCGTTCGCAATCCACACACCTAAGTACTTGGCGGTACTCACCTCCTCTAGGATAACGTTATGAAGTACATGAAAGAACTTCATAGACAGACACTGGAAAGCAGCCACGATGTTTCCATGCAGGAAGTAAAACATTTGAGTAACTCTTGCGAAGCGTTGTGACTCAACAACGCTATACTTTTACTTCTATTCTATAATATTTAGTTTTATTTCCAATTTACACACATTAGATTTGTAGCTTATGTCATTTGAACACGTGTCATTACAATCTAAAGCGGTGTGTGTGTTCAATTTCGTGTAGTCGTCAAATAGATTTTTACATACACATTTCGGTGTGCATTGTGGGGCTGTTTGCATTGTGAACATATTGCGGCTGACTGTTCCGAAGTGAAGGATGGTCCGCCGGTGGGATGGTTCGCTACCGGTGGTGTGTATGTTTCTCTTTGTTTTCCAAATCTGTGTGATTGGACATAGATTGCCGTTTGTTTTTGTCTTGTTTTGTTTTTCAAATAAGCTTATATTTTCGAAAAACTTCGTTCTCAAACTTCTTTTTCATCATGTTTTCTTTATGTTCTTAAGTGTGTTGCCCCACAATTGTGCGAGTACAAGGGCTCAGTGGTATCTATGTAAAGTTCGTCCTTGGTTTTCATGCCAAAGGTCACACATGCCCTGTCCGATGACCTTTTGCTTTTGGTGGTCTCAAATAACTTCTGATAATGTTTGCCCTGGGCCCTCTTTCGTGCTAATGTCTTTGTTGGAAGACGAGCTGAGAAGGTAGGGTTTTTTTCCGTTGGGATCGGGTAACTCCCCAGGCGTAGAGCGTGCACATTATCGCAGCACGCATCTAGCATTAGCACACAGCAGGCCACGTTCTACTTGGTGAAAAATGCCTCTGAAATGTTCGATTGTACGTGTGCATGGGATGCGCTTGAAGAGCACGTGCGAACGCCAGCTTAAACTACACTCCGTGCGTTCCACATTTAACTTGTCCTCAATGCTAGAAAGGTTGTGTTTTTTTAAATAAATTCCTCCGTGGTGAAAGTTTAACATGCCATCCTCACACTAAAGTAGACACTAGCCATCTCAAATCGGGTGAGGATATAAATGTAAATGTGGTGGTTTATAGTATTCAAGATGGCTCAAATTGATTTACAATTTGCGGGCCAGGTCATTGGCACATTAACGTCAACATAAAAAGAAGTTTCGAGGCGCAATATCTGAAGTGGGCGCACTGAACGGGATTTCATGGATTTTGTCGATGGGGGACATGCCAAAAACCCCATGAAAATGAAGTATTTTGGTAGGGAAAGGACCCCGGGGGGAGAGCTCATGCCCCAAGCCCCGATCTGTCATGGTGTCTTATGCAGTAAATCTCTTCACAAAGGTGTTGAGACAAGTATTTCTAATTGGACCATGGTTACTTTAACATGCACTTGACCAATAAAAAGATGGGATCAGTTTTCCATGCCCGTGTAGACCAGAAAAATGCGCATGTACTCTGTGTTATTGGCATGTTCAGTTTTGTTTTCAAATAAATGTGCTATCATTCCGACGTTGAGTATTCAAGTTTTTATTTTCTCTTAAAGATGTAAACCTATATTGTGCCATGCGTTGTGCCATTCTTTGCACATACTAGAACAAGGTCTATGTTGATTACGCAAATGTAATTTTAGCTCTTTTGTGTATAGAGATACTCTTTTTTTTAATGTATATATTAGCAGCTAGAGCTGTGCCGTGTTGAGCATCACGTCATTCGTATTTTCAGAGTACATCACATTAATTGAACAAAAATAAATAAAATAAGACAAAATAAATAAAGTAGTTCATAGATAATAATGCTTATAAATAAGGATGTTGTGACATGGTGTTAAAGTTGTAAACGCTATACTTTACTTGAGTAGTTTCATTCAATTAACGTAATTTCTTTAAAAGTAAATAGTGATGCGTTTTATTATGCCCATAAAATCGTAGGACATTTTATCTCGAGAAGTGACTTTTTGCATTTGAAATAGGATTGTATTGCCCTGATTTAAATACATGTACATTGTAACCCGATTTATCATTCAACCATATCCTGTTAGCACAAATATAGAGGTGTGACGCTTCACTATTTGTTCGTTCTTGTTCTTGCCGGTGTTTTATCACTTTTTTTTTTCAGTTTTCTCAGCTGCTAACAACTTACTAAATTTTCACAGTTGAGCGTAACCGTCACCTACAAGCCTTGACCCTTCATCATAGCAATGACAAATGCCTCAAATGTTAAGGATGGCAAGTATAATCTGGTCTGTATATTTTCAATGGTGACCTTCGTAACTCGTCAAAATAGTAGGTCTTCGCCCTAAAATGCACTTCATTTAGGACTGAGTCATCAATTAAGGCGTGGTGGGGTCGGGAAAAACTGGAGGGCTCATATATTTAAATTTGAATGTTGTGGGGGAGGGGTCAGAAGTATGAAAACATATGTTGTGGGGGGTCAGAAGGTTGAATTGAAAAACATTGGGAGGGTCAAATGTTCTGATTTAGACTTTTTAGGGGTGGGTGATGGCGGGTGAAATATTTGGAACGGTCCTTATGGCATCATCAAATCTCCAGCACATTGATGGGCACATTGAACATGTATGTCTGTGGAAAACAATTCAAATATTCTATAAATAAAATCAAGTCTATTTTTCTATTTTTCCTGTGATTGGGGAGCATCTTCAGATTACATATAGAAATATTCCATATTCATGAATGTTGTCAGCATAGCTTACTCTGAGGAATAATGACCCTTTCAGGCTGCACCATTTCATTCGTGGAAGAAGATGCCTCCATACTCTCTATTAGCGTATAGATATACAGATTCTCACTATATGCAAGAAAATAATGACAATTTTCTTATCAACCTCCTCAATAGATCAAGAAAACCTATACGGCTTTTTTTAAGGTGACCAGCATCTGACCCAGGAGCTAGCTACAGTACATGGGCTCTTATAGTATTGCCGAAATAAACTCTTCCTTTAAAAATGTGGCGCCCACCCAATCACCCTCCAACGAGTTGCCACAACCGATCCCACATCACACTTTCTAATTGTGTAATATGCCACAGTTTCTATTTAAAGTAGATTATCTGTTATGAATTAAATATGGATTTCCTAATATTGCTTCAGTATTTCTATTATAAATAGCTCATCATTATTTAGCTACCAGGACATAACAAGACATTTTTTGGAATTATGTGTTGAGTGGTTGTGGGGTATTTAGTATTGTTCTGTCACAAATATACAAGTTGTGGGGGGGGGGTCGAAAATTCATATTTCAGGGATTCTTTGAATTGGTGGGGGTCATATGTTAGATTTGCAAAACAATTGGGGGGTCATGTGTTAGATTTGCAAACCCATGGGGTGGGGGGTTCAGAAGTTGATTACGCCGCCATCTAAAAACAACTTATGATCCCCCTACGCCTTATAGATAATGGCTCTGCCCTTACACAGAATCCTTCTTCTCTATTGTCTAGCCTACATATTCATTTTTTTCTGTGTTTATTTTTGAGATTAAAACAATGATGAATTCGTATTACAGGTATATCCTAATTCCTACGTGCGACAGCGCACCTTTACATATATACACCCCGTGTCCGCACCAGCATTGAGTGCATGCACGTGTTCACAGGCGAGTTTAGTCTAATCGTGTGTGAGAGTCTTCAAAGGAGCACAGAGTAGTTGTAACGGGGACAGACCATTACAGTGCCTGCATGGATGTGTAAACTCTCTCTCTAAAGGTAGGTGTCTGTGGACTTTTATGACTATGAGGGGTGTGTAGGTATGAGTACATAGTTACGGTTGCTTTTATTTTGCACCACATCCTGACGATGACGTTATATATAAAATATTGAATTAAAAAGTGGATATTGGGGTGTAGGCGATTTGTGTTACTTATTTTAATAATTGTACACGACAGCTGAGCATTTTTATTCACAAACTAAAATTATTTGGGACTATTTTCAGAGTGTAAAACATTTACGGTAATGGTAGTGATTCAGCAGATCAAAGTTGAATTAATACAGAGCAAAACCCGGGGTGTTCGCGTGTTTGACTTGTTTACAGGACAATTCACTGGCGACAGGTTATATAAAAACAGAATAAAGAAATGACACAGAACTTCTGTTCGGAATTAGTTTATTTCGTACCCATCCGATCACCCTGAATATATGAGAGGGCAAAAGCAAAAAAAATTGTTCGCAGAACAATGTGGGGAGAAAAACTGGCTATTCTAACCTGTGAGTTGTCACGATGTGTTGTGGGGAGGCAGTGATGGTAGAGTCTATTATATACACGCATGAATCGTTGCGCAACATCAATAGAGAAACAACTTGAGAGTGATATTCTTACGTAGGCTGTCGTTTCTTATTGTCTAAAAGGGGTGTGAAAAATGCGACCATTGCCGTATAATTTGCAGACCCCCAACCCTTGAAAAAAAATGAAAGTTTCAGCGCCCCCTCCTCCCTAATATTTCCATCTGAAGGGAGAAAAATGAGATGAAATGTTGACTTTTTTTAATGCATCCCAATTCCCAAGTTTTTCATAACTCTCTTGAGCCATGATAAATGGAATCCCCCATCAAAACATGTATGCAAATTTTAATTTGAAACAAACCTTGCCATCTTTCCTCCGATGTGTCACCAGAATATTAAAGAACAAACGTGTAGAAACCTAAAACAATTCACGTGTATGTTTGTTTGTTTTTTACTTTGAGACAAGCTGTACTCGCACGGTGTAAATGTGATCAATCACGCGAATACAGCTTCATGTTTCTCTTTGAAATAATGGCTCAATCAGCTCAAGTTCAAAGCTCCAATCAATTATATATCAATAATAAGCCTAAGTACAATGTAACGGCTTACTTATAGAAATTGATGTGCACCAATTCTGATTGTTTTAAAGCATGCTGCTTTATTGCTTGATTAACTAATTTTTATCCCCCTTAATTCCATCAAACATCTCGGTGAATATCGCATGTACCCAGACAGCAGGTGAGATAGTTATAGGAAACTTGATAGAAAAAGCGTGACAATGATTATTTAATTAAAGAACCTGTGTTGTATGCAAATGTAAAAGTGGATATTTGATATATCAACACGTTTTCACTATCCCATACCCACTGTTCATACTCATACTATTATGGTTGGGATATTCAAGCTATCTTGTACCTCAACACTATGTATGTCAGTTGTTATAAAAGTTAGTATGCCTTTCATGGTTCATGCTTGGAAAGTCAGTTTAAATCCGTCGGTGACATATCATTTTTAGATCATTAGAATGGAAGTTACAGTTGATTGTGGTGACGAGTTAAACTATGCGATTGTCTGAGACTTTGCTGAGCAGACTAAACCTAATACATAGAATATAGTGGCTATATTCACGAGAGGTGAACAGCAAAACAGTTGCAGTGGAAACACTGAAGACACATGTATTTTTCGTGGAAAATGTTGTTCATTTTGAAATACGCACACCCTGCTTAGAAAGTTAACCTAGCATACGAGTAGAGTTTTATGATGACAAATGTCATTCATAAAGTCTCTTACCATTTTTGTAACCATTTCGCCTGCGCCCACATCGTACGTTCACACGTTATTAATTGAGTGGGTACCCGGTCTTGAGCTTGGTTATCAAGGTGCACACCCTGCATGCCCTGCAAGCTTGCGTTGTGAGCTCACGTGCTGTCCCACGTTAATGTCGATGGTGCAACAGCTTATTATTTTTATTAATGAAAACATTGCAGGCGTATGAACAATCAGTAAGAGTCATTCACCCACCAGGATAAATATTTCATCGGGGTATTATTAGGAAATAATACCATTGGGGAATGCTCACCTGTGTCTAGGGCTAAGTGTTATTTTGCTCGTATATTAAGTGTCCTTCCTGTTTACACAATACATGTATATTGGCGTTCGTAGATAGTCCTACACTTAACGCTGCAGATGATTTGTCCTTCATAGTCTTCGTACTGCTTCAAAAAGTACTTTCACTGCTCTGTACAAGAACTGGTGCACACATTTCCATGAGTTGTTGACAGTAGAGAATCAGTTCTGTCGACTGTGCCCTAGACTTCAGTAGCTTAGTTGTAGCAGTTGAGCACAGTTTGGCCAAGCAGAATGCCCCAATTCGGACATTTGCATAGTTGTATAAACCAAACTAAATTCTACATCGCACTATTTTGGGGCTAGTTTTTGTTGTTTTCCTTCTCTCCCCCACCCCCACCCCTTCCCCTCCTCCACTTTGTAGCAAACACTAAACCAGAAGAATATTGCGCCCACACACATGATCAGTATTCTTTGTACAGGCATAAATATGTCTTTAAAATGGATATGAAAATAGCTTTATTATTTATAGCAAACACTAACAGTACAATATTGGGACTACTCATCAGCGTCATTCTTTGTACATGTATCAAATGCCTTTTAAATGAGTATGAAAATATCTTTATTTTTGATGACAAGCCTACGCAATGTACGACAACTTTTTTTATTTGTGCAATAGTCTTCTGATATACTGGTCCACAACACAAACACTGATGCTGGTTCCTGTCATGGGGCAAACAATCCGTGACTTTGCTAGCTACATTTCCTTCATTACTGTCCTACTTATTTTGCTCATGACATATTGGGGGTGGGGTGGATGGAGAGGAGAACTGAGATATCCCAATTATTTCTACCCTTCCAACGCTGACAACTTGACACAGCTGACAAGCTGACATAGCATACTGGTCTATATGTTTTTGTCGGATATGTTATCAAGCTTCTATTTATATACATATACGTAGCATGTTTCACCTGATAGAAATGTCACAGCTAGCGTTACAATGGCATGCGCTTTCAAAATTTATGTTAATGTCTTTCAGTTATGGATAATTAACTCCATTTTACACCGGATGCTGGTAAACTACTTTTGGCTGTAATGTGGTGAAATAGAATTCATATCATCAAAACGGGAGCTGGCCAAGGTCATGGTAATTTACATAAACATGCACGACTGCAGTTGTGGTATTCATCAGATGGCTTACTTTATCCTTCTCTTCACTCTGTCCCCTTCACGATCCACCACTTTTGTCGAGTCCCTGTCGATGGTATGGTTGTGTACCACAACATGATCTGCTATAGCAGATTTATTGGCTTTGCTGGTGGTCAGAAGTCGAGGTTTTCATTCTGCTCTGACGAATCATCCTGCTAGGCTATGAAACGTCAGCAAATATGTTTCATTCAACTAGTTGAGCAAACATTGAATTTTATATATTTCTACATCATATATCAGCTAAATGAACTAATTTCAATTGTCTTCGTACTGCTTCAAAAAGTACTTTCACTGCTCTGTACAAGAACTGGTGCACACGTTTCCATGAGTTGTTGGCAGTAGAGAATCAGTTCTGTCGACTGTGCCCTAGGCTTCAGTAGCTTAGTTGTAGTAGTTGAGCACAGTTTGGCCAAGCAGAATGCCCCAATTCGGACATTTGCATAGTTGTATAGACCAAACTAAATTCTACATTGCACTATTTTGGGGCTAGTTTTTGTTGTTTTCCTTCTCTCCCCCACCCCCACCCCTTCCCCTCCTCCACTTTGTAGCAAACACTAAACCAGAAGAATATTGCGCCCACACACATGATCAGTATTCTTTGTACAGGCATAAATATGTCTTTAAAATGGATATGAAAATAGCTTTATTATTTATAGCAAACACTAACAGTAGGCCGTACAATATTGCAGCTACTCACATCAGAGTCATTCTTTGTACGGGTATCAAATGCCTTTTAAATGAGTATGAAAAATTTTTTATTTTTTGATGACAAGCCTGCACAATGTACGACAACTTTTTTTATTTGTGCAATACTGGTCCACAAACACTGATGCTGGTTCCTGTCATCAGGGCAAACAAGCCGTGACTTTGCTAGCTACATTTCCTTCATTACTGTCCTACTTATTTTGCTCATGACATATTGGGGTGGGGTGGATGGAGAGGAGAACTGCGATATCCCAATTATTTTTACCCTTCCAACGCTGACAGCTTGACACAGCTGACAAGCTGACATAGCACACTGGTCTATATGTTTTTTGTCGGATATGTTATCAAGCTTCTATTTTATATATATACGCATGTTTCACCTGATAGAAATGTCACAGCTAAGCTTTACAATATCATGCACTTTCCAAATTGATGTTAATGTCTTGCTAATGGATAAGCTACGTCGCAATGCTTAGTTATGGATAATTAACTCCATTTTTACCCCCCGATGCTGATAAACTACTTTTGGCTGTAATGTGGTGAAATAGAATTCATATCAGCAAAACGCGGTCACTGCTCGTATATTGCATAATCAACAAAGTGAGCTGGCCAAGGTCATGGTAATTTACATCCACATGCACGGGGGGATTTGTCCTCAGTATATAAAAAAGGAAATCTCAAATAAGGGTTTACCTTGTATCTTATATATGTCTTTTTATGTTTATAGTGTCTTTTAATGTGCGTATACTTTTCTGGTCTCTTGTGATGATGACTTAAGTATGTGCTGATTGTTTAACAAAATAACATTTTCAAGAATTGAAATCTTTTAAAACAATGAAGATCACAAGATCTACATATTGCTCTATCACACGTTCAAAATATTCGCGTGAATCTATTTTACCCTTTTCAATCAAGCTATCGCTTATTCTGAAGCGGTTGGCAATATTAATTATAGAATTATATGAAAGTTAATCGAGTTGAAGTTTGACATACACCATAGGCAGATCCAAGGGGGCTGCAGGAGGCGGCCCCCCCTTTCCCCACCACAATACTTAATTTTCATAGGGTTTTTACGTCCGCCATCAAACGTATGTACGAAACCCATAAAATCCCTGAAGTGCGCCCCCCTTTCTAAAGATCGACCATTGTACATTGTGTACCAAACTTCATCTATGGCCGATTAAATAGTTCCCTGGCCGTCGGTAAGCAGTACGGAGCCAGTACATCAATCATGCGCACACACTAAGACCTTAGCCAAAAATGCCATCACTGCCGGTTGTGCCCTTAGCTTAAATCATACATTGTTCTCATTTCTGGTTGTTGCACTTTCTTGGTCGTTATCGAGCATGTAATGACTTGATATAAAAGTGCAGTGCTTGAAAATGTGAGAAAATTTCCAACTATTGCTACAGATCAGAAACGTTACAACGTTACCTTTAGAACAGCCAGTTGTAATTCTCTTAATTTACATGTCAAGTTGGTGAGGACAAAAAACAAATTGCCCCCTTTAAAACCCAAAATTTTTGGGGCTGCTATCATTCCACA
>CM032665.1:37502530-37514729 GCA_019095985.1 Streblospio benedicti | reverse complement strand
AGCATTGCTGGCGGCACTCTTAGCCATCGTGATATGTCATACTTTGTTTATGTACAAAATGAATACTTTTTGTACACAAACAAATAAAATATGCTTATATATGGGAAATTTAAAAAAAAAATAGAAATAGAAATAAAATGAAGCATAATGTGAAAACAATGGAGAATGTTCCATTTCCAGGGAGCATTATGTTTGAAATTATTAGTAATTTAACACTTTCTTTTTTATATATCATGTATATGGTCAGTTTAATGAAGACAATAAATTTCCTGGAGCTTCCATGATAATTGCTTATTTCTTTACATGAATTGTACAAGATTGTTCAGAAATCCATCTAGTCTAGTTTCTTATTGTCACCATCAGATGGAATTATTGTGGATTTCTGTATGTAAAATATCTTCTAAATGTTTGTTCGCCGGAGCTGTCGATCAAAAATGTCAGGTCAAAGACACAATTTTTGAACGACATAGTTCTGCAGGTTTTCTTGTTTGTACAATAATATGAATATTTTTTGTCACCAAATACATTGCAAATCAAAATGTCAGCTATAGTGCGACCAGAAAGCCGTGTGTTCCATTCTCAGTTGTGTCTGGTGGTGGGTGTTGAGCAACCCCATTTCTAAATAATTGCACACGCCTCCATGGAACCTCTCCTTCACTCAATATAGTCACAAACCTTCTCACAGACACAGAACCAATCAAAATAATGAATAAAATCCATAAAAACTTCCTCAAAGAGCCGAAATCAAAATGTAAGCCAAAGAGTCCCCTAACTTATATGATGTCTCCCTCTACAAATACGTCATCTTCTGCACTCGATAGAGTCTCAAACCTTCACACAGACACAAAATCCACCAAAAAAAAAAAAAAAAGTTCAATCAAAAGTCCTCATGTAGCAGCAATAAAAATGTAAGCCAAAGAGGCTCCATACATCAATATGGTGTCTCTCTCTACAAATACGTGGTCTCCTTCACTCAATATAGTCACAAACCTTCTCACAGACACAGAACCTATCGAAATAATGAATAAAAATCCATAGAAAATTCCTCAAAGAGCCGCAATCAAAATGTAATCCAAAATGTAAGCCAAAGAGTCTCCTAACTTATATGATGTCTCCCTCTACAAATACATCGTCTCCTGCACTCGATATAGTCTCAAACCTTCACACAGACACAAAACCCATCAAAGTAAGAAATGAAAATCCATCAAAACGTCCTCATGTAGCAGCAATCAAAATGTAATCCAAAATGTAAGCCAAAGAGTCTCCTAACTTATATGATGTCTCCCTCTACAAATACATCGTCTCCTGCACTCGATATAGTCTCAAACCTTCACACAGACACAAAACCCATCAAAGTAAGAAATGAAAAATCCATCAAAACGTCCTCATTTAGCAGCAATCAAAATGTAAGCCAAAGAGTCTCCATAACTTATATGATGTCTCCCTCTACAAATACATCGTCTCCTGCACTCGATATAGTCTCAAACCTTCACACAGACACAAAACCCATCCTAAAAATGAAAATCCATCAAAACGTCCTCATGTAGCAGCAATCAAAATGTAATCCAAAATGTAAGCCAAAGAGTCTCCTAACTTATATGATGTCTCCCTCTACAAATACATCGTCTCCTGCACTCGATATAGTCTCAAACCTTCACACAGACACAAAACCCATCAAAGTAAGAAATGAAAATCCATCAAAACGTCCTCATTTAGCAGCAATCAAAAATGTAATCCAAAATGTAAGCCAAAGAGACTCTTAACTTATATGATGTCTCCCTCTACAAATACATCGTCTCCTGCACTCGAATTAGTCTCAAACCTTCACGCAGACACAAAACCCATCAAAGTAAGAAATGAAAATCCATCAAAACGTCCTCATTTAGCAGCAATCAAAATGTAATCCAAAATGTAAGCCAAAGAGTCTCTTAACTTATATGATGTCTCCCTCTACAAATACATCGTCTCCTGCACTCGATATAGTCTCAAACCTTCACACAGACACAAAACCCATCAAAGTAAGAAATGAAAATCCATCAAAACGTCCTCATGTAGCAGCAATCAAAATGTAATCCAAAATGTAAGCCAAAGAGTCTCCTAACTTATATGATGTCTCCTCTACAAATACATCGTCTCCTGCACTCGATATAGTCTCAAACCTTCACACAGACACAAAACCCATCAAAGTAAGAAATGAAATTCCATCAAAACGTCCTCATGTAGCAGCAATAAAAATGTAAGCCAAAGAGGCTCCATACATCAATATGGTGTCTCTCTCTACAAATACGTGGTCTCCTTCACTCAATATAGTCACAAACCTTCTCACAGACACAGAACCTATCAAAATAATGAATAAAAATCCATAAAAACTTCCTCAAAGAGCCGCAATCAAAATGTAATCCAAAATGTAAGCCAAAGTGTCCCCTAACTTATATGATGTCTCCTCTACAAATACATCGTCTCCTGCACTCGATATAGTCTCAAACATTCACACAGACACAAAACCCATCAAAGTAAGAAATGAAATTCCATCAAAACGTCCTCATGTAGCAGCAATCAAAATGTAAGCCAAAGAGGCTCCATACATCTTATATGATGTCTCCCTCTACAAATACGTGGTCTCCTTCACTCAATATAGTCTCAAACCTTCTCACAGACACAGAACCCATCAAAATAATGAATAAAAATCCATAAAAACTTCCTCATGTAGCAGCAATCAAAATGTAATCCAAAATGTAAGCCAAAGAGTCTCCTAACTTATATGATGTCTCCTCTACAAATACATCGTCTCCTGCACTCGATATAGTCTCAAACCTTCACACAGACACAAAACCCATCAAAGTAAGAAATGAAAATCCATCAAAACGTCCTCATGTAGCAGCAATCAAAATGTAATCCAAAATGTAAGCCAAAGAGTCTCCTAACTTATATGATGTCTCCCTCTACAAATACATCGTCTCCTGAACTCGTTATAGTCTCAAAGCTTCACACAAACACAAAACCCATCAAAGTAAGAAATGAAATTCCATCAAAATAAACAGAAAACTATTTATGCAATTTTTTGAAATCTTCAAATATTATGAAATTAATACGCAGTAATACTTGATGAAATGAGTTCTGTTGTACAGTGAAACATGTCTATGTAGGCACCTCTATATTTAGGAGACCCATATTGTATGGACATATTTCTCTTCTCCAATTACTTCAATGTCATATTGAGAACCTCTCTGTTCCGGACATCTGCCTTACCTGGACGATTTTCATTTTTACAAAGATCTCCACAAAGGATATGTTCTACTGTATTTCCGTGTACTACTTAATGGTTTTCATAATCCCCCCAGACTATTTCACTTGAATATTAATAAAGTCTAATGCGAGGCTACTAACATTTCACAGAATCACATATAGGTTTGTCTGATGATCGGTTTGTGTTTGATAATTATAATCCTCCAATTATTTTTATTGCTCTTTACATATTAAACAAAGTTAAAAATATGTGCTTGTTCCTTGAATCAACTTTTCATGATGGATATAATTTTGTTATATTCTTTGATCAATGTGATGTGATGTTTTCTGGAGCCACAAGCCTAAGAAAGTAGTCCCGAATCTCCTTAATGAATATTCACACACATAATGAACTACCAATGAGCTGTGGAAAGGCCATTTTGTAATATCTGTCATGAAAGCTAGAATTATATTTGAAATTACTATTTTTGCATTAAAATCATATATTTAAAAATTCTAAGGCTGGGGCGATTTAAAGAAATATCTCCTCTATACAAGCGATGTGTCTGTATCTAATGAAACACCATCACTGGTTCAGTGTATGTACCTAAAGATGCGGTAATTATTTCACAAAAAATGCCTTTTAAAAAAATTTTAAAAAAAATCACTTTTCTGAAAAAAATTGAGAAAACATCTTAAATCATGTTACACCAATGTTTATGAAAATCATCTATATCAACTAAAAAGTAGAAAAATAGAAAAAAATCTAGGCTTCCCCCTTAAACATCAGAGTAAGCCAGGCATTCCTTCTGTTTTCAAGGCGCTCAAGTTCACGGTCATTTATCATGTTACAATGTATTAATGCTAGCACAAGAATCACAATTGCCATCATCAATCGGCCAGCCCTTCTTTAAATTGCCTCCAATATAGTCTTCTCCTTTTGGAGGTATGGATCCCAAATAGAGGCAGAATACTCCAGGCTAGATTGTATTAGGGAAATATAGGCTGTCATTTTCAGTCAACCTTACAGGTTCCACCAAAGGAAACCAAGAGAACTGTTCTCTTTCTTGGTTATAGTGTTGACATGATCACCCCAGTTCAATGTCGCTGAAATCTTTACTCTCAATATTGTTTGTATAGCACCATGTGCTTTATACTTTATTCTCAAACAAGTGAAGCTGGATTGTGCTGTGCAACTATTATATTTGAACAACCTCTCTTTTTTAAATGAAAATAAAACTTGATCGTGGAGGGGTTGGCAGGGTTGATGGATTCCACTAGTTCTGGTCTTTCCTCGGTGCTGCCAGGATGTAAACGTTAAGAGGCATGTTGTCTTGAAGAACTTTGGGACAATGTATAATATATCCTAGGGGACCACTTCCAAAGATGATAGATGGAAAGGCCTATGCAAGAGCATTAAGAGCATTTTTTTTAGAAGATGCTGCATTGCATTTTTGGTGGCTTACCAATAGCAAAAAGAACACAAATTAATCAGCGAATGATGAGAATGAGAAATGTTTGTCGGTGAATATATTTAGAGTTAGATGATGAGAAGGAAATTGATGATATTGAAAACATTTTTGATGCTGCAAATATTAATATACATATGACGTGAATGACAGCATGATAGAAGAATCTATTAAGCAATTCTTCAATTCCCAGTGGCGCGGGACTTGTTGTGCAGTAGAATTAATCCATACCAAACAGTCCATTGACTACTTCCGGTCGCTCGCGTCATTTTAAACTAACACGACTTTAAATATTCTAAGGTAATTTTCAGCTATCACTTATCCTATGTCTTTCATGTAAAGTACTTTTTCAATAGAATTTGAGTGAGGATTATGAATCTGTAATCGGATTTTAGTTAGCATTGAAATTGACGAAGATATGGGCAGAATAGCAGTCTTCATGAAAAAATGCAGACGACTTGTGTACGTTGTAAATGATACAACTGTTTTAACTTCACTATTATGAAGAATGCATGCCTCAAATAGCATTCCTACTAGTATTTTGAATGAGGATTATGAATATGTAATCGGATTTTAGTTAGCATAAAAATTGACGAAGTTATGAGCAAAAGCCTGTCTTGGTCAAATTTGCAGACAGCCAGTGAAAAAAAAAGTTGAAAACTTCACTATATTGAAGAATGCATGCTTCAAATAGATGCATTTAGCCACATTGGCTTACATTTTGATTGCTGCTACACAATGGGTTTTAGTGTCTGTGTGAAGGTTTGAGACTATATCGAGTGCAGGAGACGATGTATTTGTAGAGGGAGACATCACATAAGTTTGGCTTACATTTTGGATTACATTTTGGTTGCGGCTCTTTGAGGAATTTTTCTATGGATTTTTATTCATTATTTCGATAGGTTCTGTGTCTGTGAGAAGGTTTGTGACTATATTTAGTGAAGGAGACCATGTATTTGTAGAGAGAGAGACACCATATTGATGTATGGAGCCTCTTTGGCTTACATTTTTATTGCTGCTACATGAGGATTTTTTTGATTGATGGGTTTTATTTGTGAAGGTTTTTTTTGGGGGATTTTGTGTCTGTGTGAAGGTTTGAGACTCTATCGAGTGCAGAAGATGACGTATTTTGCAGAGGAGACATCATATAAGTTAGGAGACTCTTTGGCTTACATTTTGATTTCGGCTCTTTGAGGAAGTTTTTATGGATTTTTATTCATTATTTTGATAGGTTCTGTGTCTGTAAAAGGTTTGTGACTATATTGAGTGAAGGAGACCACGTATTTGTAAAGAGAGACACCATATTGATGTATGGAGCCTCTTTGGCTTACATTTTTATTGCTGCTACATGAGGACGTTTTGATGGAATTTCATTTCTTACTTTGATGGGTTTTGTGTCTGTGTGAAGGTTTGAGACTATATCGAGTGCAGGAGACGATGTATTTGTAGAGGGAGACATCATATAAGTTAGAGACTCTTTGGCTTACATTTTGGATTACATTTTGATTGCTGCTAAATGAGGACGTTTTGATGGATTTTCATTTCTTACTTTGATGGGTTTTGTGTCTGTGTGAAGGTTTGAGACTATATCGAGTGACGATGTATTTTAGAGGAGACATCATATAAGTTAGAGACTCTTTGGCTTACATTTTGGATTGCAGGAGGACGTTTTGATGGATTTTCATTTCTTACTTTGATGGGTTTTGTGTCTGTGTGAAGGTTTTTTGAGTGCAGGAGATGTATTTGTAGAGACATCATATAAGTTAGGAGACTCTTTGGCTTACATTTTGGATTACATTTTGATTGCTGCTATATTTTGAGGACGTTTTGATGGATTTTTATTTCATTATTTTGATGGGTTCTGTGTCTGTGAGAAGGTTTGTGACTATATTGAGTGAAGGAGACCATGTATTTGTAGAGGGAGACACCATATAAGTTTGATTCTTTGGTGTTTTACATTTTTGGCTTACATTTTGATTGCTGCTACATGAGGACGTTTTGATGGATTTTCATTTCTTACTTTGATGGGTTTTGTGTCTGTGTGAAGGTTTGAGACTATATCGAGTGCAGGAGACGATGTATTTGTAGAGGAGACATCATATAAGTTAGGAGACTCTTTTTGGATTACATTTTTTGCTGCTCTTTGAGGACGTTTTATGGATTTTTATTCATTATTTTGATAGGTTCTGTGTCTGTGTGAAGGTTTGTGACTATATTTGAAGGAGACCACGTATTTGTAGAGAGAGACACCATATTGATGTATGGAACCTCTTTGGCTTACATTTTTATTGCTGCTACATGAGGACGTTTTGATGGAATTTCATTTCTTACTTTGATGGGTTTTGTGTCTGTGTGAAGGTTTGAGACTATATCGAGTGCAGGAGACGATGTATTTGTAGAGGGAGACATCATATAAGTTAGGAGACTCTTTGGCTTACATTTTGGATTACATTTTGATTGCGGCTCTTTGAGGAAGTTTTTATGGATTTTTATTCATTATTTTGATAGGTTCTGTGTCTGTGAGAAGGTTTGTGACTATATTGAGTGAAGGAGACCACGTATTTGTAGAGAGAGACACCATATTGATGTATGGAGCCTCTTTGGCTTACATTTTTATTGCTGCTACATGAGGACGTTTTGATGGAATTTCATTTCTTACTTTGATGGGTTTTGTGTCTGTGTGAAGGTTTGAGACTATATCGAGTGCAGGAGACGATGTATTTGTAGAGGGAGACATCATATAAGTTAGGAGACTCTTTGGCTTACATTTGGGTTACATTTTGATTGCGGCTCTTTGAGGATGTTTTTTTATGGATTTTTATTCATTATTTTGATAGCTTCTGTGTCTGTGATAAGGTTTGTGAGTATATTGAGTGAAGGAGACCACGTATTTGTAGAGAGAGACACCATATTGATGGCTCGAGCCTGTATGGCTTACATTTTTATTGCCACTACATGAGGACGTTTTTGATGGAATTTTATTTCTTTCTTTGGTGGGTTTTGTGTCTGTGTGAAGGTTTGAGACTATATCGAGTGCAGGAGATGACGTATTTGTAGAGGGAGACATCATATAAGTTAGGAGACCCTTTGGCTTACATTTTGATTTCGGCTCTTTGAGGAAGTTTTTATGGATTTTTATTCATTATTTTGATTGGTTCTGTGTCTGTGAGAAGGTTTGTGACTATATTGAGTGAAGGAGAGGTTCCATGGAGGAGTGTGCAACTATTTAGTAATGAGGTTGCTCAACACCCACCACCAGACACAACTGAGAATGGCACACACGACTTTCTGGTCGCACTATAGCTGACATTTTGGATTTGCAATCTATTTGGTGACAAAAAAAATTATTCATATTATTGTACAAACAAGAAAACCTCCAGAACTACGTCGTTCAAAATTGTGTCTTTGACCTGACATTTTTGATCGACAGCTCCGGCGAACAAACATTTAGAAGATATTTTACATACAGAAATCCACAATAATTCCATCTGATGGTGACAATAAGAAACTAGACTAGATGGATTTCTGAACAATCTTGTACAATTCATGTAAAGAAATAAGCATTTATCATGGAAGCTCCAGGAAACTTATTGTCTTCATTAAACTGCCCATATACATGATATATAAAAAGAAAGTGTTAAATTGAACCAACCGCGGGTTTGTGTGCACACAAAGTTCGTATGTTATTTGAATAAAATTATTAGGCTCCAAACAAATGCCACATAATATTACTACTATGAAAATAATTGTTTTCCCGCTGCCAAAGTGTAAAAATAACATTTCTAGTAAGATCTAATGTAAATAAAATGCTCAAATCCCCATTAATCGCCATACACGAACTGGGTGTGTATACGTTTTGCCATAACAAATTTCACCATAGATCATATAATTTTAATGAACCATAACAATTGTGTTTATCATGCGATAATATAAGTAAGCAGATTTATTTTGACACATCAAACACTATTGAAGGTCCATTGATAGCTGTGCTATGATTGTTTATACAATAAAATGCACAAACTGGGTGTGCAGTGCTCTACTGATTGGAGGTTGAAACTGAACGACGCAAACCTGAAAAATTAGGTGTCTCGTATGTAGACGAAAATGAAATCGACGTCAGTACTGTTTGTAATCCAAAATGTAAGCTGATTCACTATACGTGGCGGGGATGAAACTCGCTGCACGTGGTCCTGGCTATGAGAGACTAGATTAATTTGACATCGACGTAGCGAGGATACTACATTTATAGGTAGTATCCTTGCATAATAAAACCATCAAACTAACCTAGATCTAGATCTACCAAAATGAGATACTTACTTCGAAATCTAAGATTATACGGACTTTTAGCATTTTGTTTAACGCCAATGGTGTAGCTCATTAATGGGATTAATTCACAAAATGTAGGCCTACTATCAGATTTGATGAGGTGCCCCGGCAACCAGAAAAAAAAATTAATTAAAAAGCCTCAAATGCAAAGTTGGCAATCTGGCAAATGGACTATTAGCCTCGAATCAGGAAATATTTAGAGGTGCAATAAGGTTTACATTTGGTGCATACGGAACATCATTTAATACAAACTGTTCCGTTTCACTATCATAATGACCAATATACTTATTTTTGGAAAATGTGTCATAGAATATTCGCTCATATAGATACTGTTTATCCTGCTTTACTGTGAATGCAGAAGACATAATTCCTGTATCTAGTGATAAATAATAAATTCCATCTTCCAATTTATAAGCCGTATCTAATGTTTCTAGATTATAGAATACTGTGGTTTTGCCATTGCCTATTGCAAATTCAACCCCATATTCAATTGTTATTGTAATATGAGCTGGAGTCCAAAGAAAATCCCTACACGCCCATAGCTTCAAAATCAAATTTGATGCAAGTGGATAGGAATGTAATATGAATGATGTTTCCACAAAATACCCAAGTTTGTTAAACTCTATTCTATGCGGATCATGGTAAGTGAAGTTTGAAAATTCAAGAATGTTGCCATCATGAAAAGTGAAATTAGAAAAGACTAGAATTGTACTTTGGATGTGAACGCGCCATTGGTTGAAATAAAACTTAGTTAAGAAAGAACCCCAGTGGTATTTCCGCAGAACAAGACTACTGCTAAAAACTATGAACATGGCATTGTCCTGTCTTGTAAGTTTGACCGTTTCTGCTGGTGTAGGCTGGGTTATAATTAATACTGGTATACCTTCAAAATGCTTTGTCGTATTTGCAAGGATTCGTTGATCCTTATGTTTTACATGTTGTACAAAGTCATTTCTTTCTAAAGAAATGTACAATTCCGTGTATGTATATATAATCCCTACGAAGTCATTTACAGAAGATGCATTGCAACGGATATCATTGTCACTTAGCCACACGTGTGGGAAGCACACTCTGGTGTCAATCAGTGGACACACTTCGGCCGAGAGCCTCGTCGATAGGTCTGGCCCCCACCCTGGCCCCCACCCTGGCCACGTTAAACCCATCTGGAATGACAGGTCTGGCCACAGATGCTGCTGCCGCCAAGCGTCTCCTGTCCACGTTACACGCACCTGAAATGGTAAAAAAAAACATGTCCAGTGGAAATATGAACAAAATCACCTCCACCATCGTAATTGTATATGAACTAACAGTATTCTTCACATTTGCCTGAACGGACTACGAACTCGTGTCTCAGGTATTCTGGGACCCTATACACAAGCAAACAGGACCGATCAGATGTGGTCATAATGGAATAATGTCTACAGCAATTAATACCATAACTATATTCTACTACGATTTTTCACACCATATAAGCCAAAACTGATGAAAGGATTCATGCATAATACATGAATGGGGATTCTTGGCAATTTCAAAACTGTTTCACTTACTAATGCCTTTTAGTGCATTACATGAGGCGCATTAGGTACAACAAACAATTTGTTAATATTTTGAAGACGTTCCCCAGTACGATACAAGTTCCAGCCAGCATGCCCGTGGCAGAGGCAGGAAGGAGATGGTGTTCAGGGAACGAGGTGGCATATATCATAAACAGGTCCTTGTGAGTTTGAGTACGGTGAGGGTCACTTGATGTAGCTAAATGGAAGCTTAGGGCTAAAACTCCTATCTTCAGCTTTGTCAATATAGTGGTAAGAATTTGCATGCTATTGAAAACATAAAGGAAAGGGACTAGAATTGAATGCAAATACAATACAAATACAATACAATTTATATAGTGTAAATTGCACTAAATGTTCATGTAAGCTTGTAGGCCTCCTTAAACAAATGGTGATTTAGTTGTGATTTAAAGGATGCAAGAGTTTTGGATTGTCGAATGGACAGTGGAAGTTCATTCCATAATTTATGTGCTGCTGTTTTAAATGCTCTATCACCATAAGACTTGGTTCTTGATCTAAATTCTTTAAGCAATCAATTATTTGAAGACCGCAGTAATCTAGGGGGTGAGTATGGTTGTAAGAGTTCAGACAGGTAATATGGTGCAAGTTCAGTGAGGCATTTGAAAGTAAGTGTTAGAATCTTGACAATTGTGCGTTGCTTGAAGGCTTTTCAAAACAGGAGTTATATGATCATGCTTTTTCTTTGGAGTTAGGATCTGTGCAGCAGTGTTATGAACATGCTGTACACGTTGGATTTGACAGTCGGGTAAACCATAAAGAAGTGAATTTCCATTATCAAGGCGAGAACTGATGAAGGCATGAACAATTTTCTCAGAAGCTTCCATTGTGAGAAACTTTCTAATCTGTCAATACGGCAAAGATGCCAATTGCAAGATTTAACAAGGGCAGACACATGAGGTTGAAGTGTCATGTTTTGGTCTTTGCTTCATTCAGTTGAAGTATCCTTATGTCGGGAGGGTTATAGCTTTTCACGCATCAAGCTCTTATATCAGCTATGCAAGCCTCCATCTTGTTTCTGGCTTCATGAGTTGAATGAGGAGAGGTCAAACTCAGCATAGATCTGCGTGTCATCGGCATATGTATACTGAGACCGTGTTTGATAGCTATATCATGCACTGGACCTGTATAGATTACGAATTTAAAAGGACCTAGTCACGGAGCCTTGTGGGATGCCGAAAAGCAAAGCAGTGCTTTTTTGATGACAAGCCATTGAGGAAAATGACTTGTGAACGGTATGTGAGGTAAGATTGAAACCATTTAAGAGCTGTATCAGTAACACCTATTCTGGACTGAAGACGAGAAAGTAGGATATCTGGTCAATAGTGTCGAAAGCCGCACTAAGGTCAAGGAGAGAACAAGTAAGACACCTTTAGACGCATCAAGAGAGAGCAGCACATCATTTTGTATCTTTAACAGGGCGGTCAGTGTGCTGTGCAGTGGTCTATATGCTGATTGGGATGGTGTGTTGAGATTATGGGAACCCATGTGGCCAGAAAGCTGTTGCAGACTGGCTTTTCGATCACCTTAGATATGAATGCTAAGTTCGAGACAGGTCGATAATTTTTGAAAATCTCTCAAGTGTGAGCTTTTTCAATAGAGGGATAA
>CM032665.1:37360398-37502430 GCA_019095985.1 Streblospio benedicti | reverse complement strand
TTTGTTAAGATGATGGATGTAGTATATTAGGAAGAGTGGTCAGATCCTCCTTCATTGGATCATTTTGGACTTGAGTTTGGGTCTATTACGAAAATGTTCAAAAGATTACGGATTTATGATAATTTAAATGATACTAGCATGAAGTACAATGTATATTCCACATAACCAAGTTTTAGAAAACAACTCCATTTTGCCGGCTACATGAACATAGAATCGGGACAATTTGATATAAACACATATTGCAAATCGTGTATGTGCAAAACTGAAAATTGAACAAGATAAAACATTTTTCGGACTGCAAGATTCAATACACATTGGTTATTCAGATGTAGCTTCCTGATATACTAGTATATTTGTATGGTTATATAAACGTGAAAAAAACAATACATGTTAAGGATGACACGTTTTCTATATACAAAAATGGTGAAAGTTTGAGTCAGATCTCTCGTCATCAAAAAGCACAAAAAGAAAGAAATACGGCTTTTCATTATCTGATTATGCAAACCTATGCGGATACTTTAAAAAGAGCATGACAATGATTTGTGTAATGTATATCGTGCTGTTGAAAGCGTGATAAACCATTCATATGATATGATTGTCTTTTCATGCTCTTAAGTTCACGTAGGATATCATATCACGTTTCTTCACTTCATGATAAATGCATATTTTTCACACAAAGAAAAATGTTGGTAAACATGACCAGTCACAAGTGAATTAATTTTTTGTAAGTTTGGGTGTGGTTACTCGGTATAAAAGTCAATGCACCATTTATGAAAATGTCTAATCCCACAAGCTCATTGGAAGTCCAACACAATGAGTGGGGTTTCTGACAAGATCATCGTGGTATTTGTGATTATTATCTTCTTTACTGAACTTCGTGTATTGTGTCTACTAGCTGCTAACCATCCTACAAATGATTCACCTTATTGACTGCACACGAAGGACAGACTTTCTATAATGCTACTTCACAGAGACACTTGGCTCAAATCGTTGTATAAGAATATTCTGCAACATGCACAACATTCCAAGGTATTGCTTGAAGTTATGACTCACATTTGGAATGTTCCAAAATCACTGGCACAAAGGTGCAAAACCGATTCTAAACAATATGACCGCAAGGAACCGTGTGGTATGATTAACCAGAAAGCTACAGCAGATCAAACATTCAAGTGGATACTGAGAGTGGAAAAGGGATTTGTTGTTAATGTGACAGTGTTCAATTCTTCCATTGATTATTCCTAAAGATGCCAAGGTGCCCACGTAGGACTTTCAAATCCTGCAAAATATCCTCATCTACTCTTTGGTCAAATGTTTCACGAAGAATGGTTTTCAATGGATCATAAAGTGTACATTGATGTGAATGGGACCTACAATGTTTTAACTCTTCAAGTTGTGTATCACCAACAGTCAAAAAGATACACCAAGAAAGATTTTCTTTTTGCCTATGAAATATTTAATTTTCCGTTGTTGTGTGACAAGATAGTGTTTGATTGGCGGTACCGAGATGGAGTGTTTGATCACCAGGTATGTATCCTTCTATACATTAAGGTGGCCTAGCGGTAATAGTTAAATACTCTGCTTTCACGACTTTCCACTAACTATCTTCTTCACTTTACAGTTGCGTCTCACTTGCATGTACATGTAAAAGTAGCTATATGTCAGTGTAATACATGCGGCTTGGTGGACAGCGGTTGCAGCTGTCGGAACGAGGTCATTTGATAATGATAATTCTCTACTTGTATGCTTGGTTTGGTGTCGGCCACATTAGAAAAATCATGAAATTTGAAATGTGCGATAGATTACCATTTTTTTTTAAAAATGCCATTTTATAATATACTGTTTAGTTTTCTGTGCTTATTTAAAGGAATACTAGATAATATTTTTCAAATAATTGTTTTTCTGATAGTTTGAAACCAAGTCTTATGGTGATAGAGCATTTCAAACAATTGATAAGTGAATTAAAAACTGTCCATTCGAAATAAAACTCTGCATCCTTTAAGACACAAATCAACATTTGTTTAAATAAATTATTTAGTGCATTTAACTATATAAATTGTATTGTATTTGTTTCATTCGATTAGTCCCTTTCCTTTATGTTTTCAATAGCTTGCAAATTTATTCAATTATAGTCCCTTTTGTTGTTTTAGCCCTAGCACCATTTAGCTACATCAAGTGATATTGACTAGAGTTGAAGGACCTGTTATGGTATTGTAGCCCCCTGAACACCATCTTCCTGCCTCTTCACCACGGGCATCTGGTGAACTTGACCGTACTGGGGAAACTTCAAAATATTAAAAAATGTTTGGTGTACCTAATTCCACTTCGTGCACTAAAACACCATTAGTAAACTGGAAACAGTTTTTTAATTGCCAAGAATCCCTCATGTATTATGCTGACTTTCACAGTTTTTGGTGTGGAAAAAAAAATCGTAGTAGAAGATAGTTATGGTATTAATTGTTTGTTTTTCCATTATGACCTAATGATCGGTCCTCCTGCCTATGTATGGGGTCCCAAATGAGTTCGTAGTCCGTTCATAAAAAGGAAGAATACTGTTAGTTCAAAAGGCAGGTGATTTTGTTCATATTTCCACTGTGTTTTTTTACCACTTCAGTGGACAGGGAGACGCTTGGAAACAGTTTTGAAATTGTCATTCCAGAAGGGTTTAACGTCCCAATCATGTGGGCCATTATCCATGAATCTTTTTCATCAGTTTAGGCTTCCCATGGTGTGGCTAAAAAAATATCAGCAATATAGTCATAAAAAAATTTCGTGGGATGTAGACATTCACGGATGACCACATCTTTAGAAAGAAATGTCCTTTTACAACATGTAAAAACATAAGGTGCCAGAATACCTGAATTACGACAAAAGCATTTCGTAGGTATCCGTTCAGGCAAATGTGAAGAATACTGTTAGTTCATATACAACAACGCCATGTTCATAGATTTTGTTCTTGTTTCCACTGAACATGTTTTTTTTTCCAACTCAGGTGCGTGTAACGTGGACAGGAGACGCATCCGGCAGCAGCATCTGTGGCCAGACCTGTCATTCCATGATGGGTTTAACGTTTCAAACTTCACTTACCAGGGTGGTGGCCAGACCTATTAACAAACTTGGGTATTTTGTGTGTCCATCATTCATACCAGAGTGTGCTTCCCACTTGTGGCTAATTGATTTTGACAATTATATCCGTTGCAATGATCTTCTTTAAAATGACTTCGTCATATTACAATATACATAATACGGGGTTGACATTTATTTAGAAATGAAAACCACTTTATTCTAACATGTAAAAACATAAGGATCAACGAATTATAAATTGAAGATGGAATTTTGAATTTATCACTAGATACAGGAATTATGTCTTCTGCATTCGTAGTAAAGCAGGATAAACTTACAATATGAGCGAATATTCTGACATGTTTCAAAAAATTTATATTGGTCATTTGTTCTAGTGAAATACCAACAGTTTGTATTAAATGATGTTTTATATCAACCAAATGTAAACCTTATTGCACCTCTAAAAGCACCTGATTCGAGGCTAATAGTCCATTTCAGATTTCCAACTTTGGCAACTGAGGCTTTTTTAATTTTTTTTTTTCACTTACCATGATCCTCATAGAATCTAGTTTAACTAACTTTGTGAATTTTGTCCCATTATTTACCATTGGCGTTAAACAAAATGCTAAAATTTGATTTTTAGAAGTTTGAAGTAAGGATTTTCTTTGGTATCTAGATCTATATTAGTTTAACAATTGAATATGGGGGATGAATTTACAAATGGCAATGGCAAAACCACAGTATTCTATATATCTAGAAACATTAGATACGGCTTATAAATTGAAGATGGAATTTGTGGATTTTTTATCACTAGATACAGGAATTATGTCTTCTATATCCACAGACATATAGTCCATTTGCCAGATTGCCAACTTTGCATTTGTGAGAAGTGTAAGGTTTTTTGAGTGTTTCATGTTGCTAGGGGTCCATAGAGAATATTTAGCGAGGATGCCGGCGCGGCATCTCCGGGGGGAATTTTTTAGAGGCAAAAATCCAAAATGGCTGCCACCGGAAAATGTGAAAAATAGATTTTCAACCATTCAACTCTCAGTCATGTGTAATACATCATTTTTATATAATTTGGACATAAGGAATTGATTTTTGCCATCCTATATTTGATTAGAGGTCATATTAGAGGTCAAATGATGATAAATTCAAAATGGCCGCCGCTCTTAAGAGGGAAAGTTATAGACTCAAACTCTCAATGCTTTATCTAGTGTAATATATCATTTATACATAATTTGCCCATGGGAAATTCATTTCTGCTGTCAGATGTGTGATTAACGTTCACATTAGGGGTCAACTACGCAATTTCAAAGCTGTATTTATTAAATACGATCAACAAATATATATAAAGATTAGCTATAACTGTGTAAATTTCCAGTAATATTTGAATATGAATGAATGCTCATGTTTCTAATAATGTTAAAAGCCTTATTCTTTTAAATGCTTACTGCATATATATACAAGCTGATAAATAAAGGTCTGAGGTTATTTCATATCTATTTGACTCGTGGTATATATGAATGTTTTATAATAATATATTTTGATACACGGAAGTCAGTTTTTATTCATACAAAATTGAATCTGCGTACATATAGACCTATATTACAAATACAGTAATCAAACAAACTATAAGTGTATGGTGTCCAAATTCTTTAAACCTCCTCTGAATCAGATTCTGATTGTTCATCGTCAGTATCTTGTTCCACTCCAAGTTTGTACGGATTGAAGCACTCATCCCCACAAAAGCAACCGCAATATACCGTGCAAGAGATTTTACCTCGATGGCAACTGCAAGTTTGTGTACTGCAAGATTTGCCCGCTGCCTTGCAGCCGCACCTAATTACATCCATTAGATCTTTCGGTGCTGGAGCCAGTGGAGGATTTTCAGAAATGACTGGTACAGGCGTGCTATCTTCAATTGCACAGCCATACTCCGTAATATCTAAATCAGGCGGGGATTGCTTATCTGCACATTTTGCCAGTATGGTCTGCAACTGGGCTCTTAAAATGTGTAGGAACAAATTCTCCTTTGTTGGCGGTAAGGCCATGAGCTTCAAGACCGTCCGTGACTTACGTGTGTAGATTTGATATCTGGCCTGGTTCATGGTTGTTCCTTGTTTCTGGCCATACAGCGCACAGATGAAACTCTCCAGCTAGCATAAGTTCATCATGAGTGTTATTAATTTCCCCTAGAGCCGAAGAAAGTCGTGGGAACTGGCCAGCTTTCATAACCTTCAGGGCACCAACCTTACCCTTGCCATACAGATATGATGTTGTATCAGATCCTGTTAGGTAGTACATTCCTAATAGTTCCAGGCATTTACTCCCTAATTCAGCACATGTATCATTGATGGACCACACAACTCCATTCCAACGTTCCATCTGCACAGTAGCTTGTATATTTCTCTTACAGGCCCAATAAGCCAAAAGCACAAACACATCTGTGTCATCTGAGAGGACACGAATTACTGGCACATTTGACTTGGCTGCTACTATGACATGTGAAATGATTGCTATATCTGCCTCATCATGGTTAAACACTCCATTACTAGCGCTTTCTATGGTCACTCCTTCTCCAAAGTTAAAAGTACTCAGTACATCAGACAGCTGTTTCTTGTTGTGCTTATTCTTCATGATGGCATCTCGGGAAGGAAGTGGTGTGTTGATGGTTAACTCATATTTAACAGATCCTACACCTGCACGTCACATTCGCTCATGGTCCTTTGCAGAATCATCTTCATACTTGTCAAAAACCAAGACTTTTTACCAAGAAATACGGTTGATGATTGACTGTACTATATCTGATGCAGTCCCTTTAAATGACCAATTGATGCGATACAAGAGCTGACTCACATCAATTATTGTTACGTTTGCTGGATGTGGATGTAGATCCTTCATACACAGTTTGTGTGCCAATGGTGATTTATTTCCCTTTCTTAAAAGACCATATTCATCAATAAGTGATGGTTGTACAAGACACAGTTCATATTGAAAAATGGGTGCAAGCTCAATTTGTCGCTGTTGACCCACGGTTAGCAGTCTGAGGAAAATAGCTTGAAGATCAAATATTGTTTTATCACCGATTTTTACACCTTTTTTAATGAGTTCCATTGTTTTAACATTCTTAGAGATGGTTGCATGAAAACTATCAGGTAGTGAACCTTGAAAATCGGCAGCCATTTTCATGCCCATTCTGACAGACTCAGCAACATTTATTCCAGCCTCATCAGAAGCAAAGCCACCATAAACAATGTTGTACAAATGCTTGGACTGATTTTCTAAGGGGTGTGACATTTTAGATATTTCTGTGAGGATTCGATTGCGATCATCTGCATCCAGCTCCCTCACTTTCTGTATTGCCTTCTGTTGCTTCATTATCTTCCAAGTCTAGTTCCTGTTCAAGTTGATTTGGGTACAGATGTTCCATAGTATCTGAAATGAAAGCAGTTATTGGAAAAGAGTCTATCCATTTAGCTACCATTTCTGGGGACAGCGTCATACCTTTCAGACCACCTTTACCAATCCTAATGGCCGTTTGTTCTCTAAATTGGTCAGAGCTGACACTATTCCAAGATCAGGCGCGGTGACGGCACACAAATGAGCCTGACACTAGTTCTTTTTTTAGCCTCTGGTGGCAGTAGATACTGCATCTCAATCAAATGCTGGGTCAAGTAGCGAGCATAATGATGATGACCTGCTGCAAAAAATATGGCAGCATCCGTTTGAGTGTAAGTTGCTGTAATAGGAAATCACCCTCTCTTTCACTTCTCAGTAGTTGATGTACAAGCAAAGTTGGCTTTATCAAGTTGTCCACCCAATGTTTGCCAGTTAGATGTTGACTACAGTCTTCCAGATAGTCTGTCAATTCTTGAAATGTTTTTGGTCCAGTCTGAAGGAAATTCATCAAAAAGAGCAGTTGAAACTATTCTAAAAGCTCGCATGGCTCTAACCCATGATTTTCCACTCAAGATTCCCGACAAACCACCAAAAAGCAGAGCTAATAAGCGTCTCAAGGCTTGACCCACACATCAGCTTTCCAATGCACCCACAGAAGGACTGAACAGTATGCATTATACCTTGACGCAGAATTATGTTTTTGAAATAATCAGTATCATGCCATTTGATTTGGCAGGCAATCATGTACAATTGCAAATCTACGGATATATGAATGTTGACCATTCCCATTTTTGTCAGTGTATATTTGAAGTGCTCAAGTGATGTTAATACTGTATCAGGATGGGAGGCCTTTGCATCTATCAATGGGCCAAACATGTATGTGCGGGCAGGCTTTATTTGCAAGTGATGCTCGCGTGCCTCTTTGTTGTTGTATCCAATCCATTCTAATGGACTTTCGTCACTACAAAGTGTGTCAAGCCACTTTATGTCAAACTCTTGCGCTCTCACAAGGCTCTTCTGGCAAACTACAGTTTCATCAAAAGATGTACCAAATGTTGCTGTCACAGCAGGAGGGTTAACCTTAGTAGGCTCTGTATAGTGCAAGAGAGGTAAACTAGCTGTTGAGCTGCTGATAGTTTGTTTCTTCTGTACCACCTGTTTAGAGAGTCTTGGTATACAAAGACAGCTTTTTGCAGGTTTCGCACGGCCACATTCAAGAACACCTGCAGGATGAGGTTGCTGAAATTCATGTGATAGAACATGTGTTGTTCGTCGGCCATTGGGTGTAAAGACCTGAAGATCTAAGTTGTCAAACCATGAGAATATCACACCAACTTTTTTTTTCAAGCCCAGAAAATCATGCAGAATTTTTGCATTTTTGCTCAGAAATGAAGCAACAGATTTTCTGAACCTCAACACTTCATCATAAGACGCTATGTAGCCATGCTCATGAAGCAGCTTCAGGAGTTCAGAGCTATCATGTCGATGCTGCAACTTGATGGCAAGCCCCAGCGTTGTTTGGTTCCTTGTACCAGTGACATGGCTCTGAATTGATTGACTTAAGCTCAGTGATTTTTTGTTACTTCCCCATTGGAAACTAAGTTTGAAATTAGCTTTAATAATGTTTGACTTGTGCCTTTGACCGTATTATCTTGAGTGAACTCTGCAAGATCATAATTTGCACTGTTGTACTTCATCGAGCGTGCCTCTTTTTTTTATTTGCCTTACTATAGAATCCACATTTGTTTCATCAATAGTAGCTTCTTGTACAATATTAAGGTGTTTTACAATTGATTCGCGGTAGCCTATGATTGAGGCACAGCCCTGCGTTGTCATGACAAGACATTCTTTGTTCATGCAGTCCGTTAAGTTGCGAAACATTTCACGTCTATTACATGTGCCTCCAAACTCTGCATACTTGGAGTGGAGTTCAATGCTATTCCAGATCTTAGACCTGTTCTTTTCCATCAACCCAATTACTTTACTCATTGCATTCTCATCTATGTTACCAACTGGAAGATCAGCATACTTGGGTATTTTCATGAAGCTATTATAACAGCGAACATGGTACTTGCAATCAGCTGCTGGTAAATCAGAAATATAACCAATATGTAACTTGACCCTTTTGGAAACCTCGTCATTACGCTGTTCAGCTGCTTCAAGTTTCAGGTATCATTTAACCAAGGAGAGCATTATTTTTCAGAACGTCCCTCTGACCTATAAACAACCCATTCAAGTGATGGTGATTAACTCTAATAATACCCTGACACAAACAAAAAGATGATATATTACAGTTGATGAGGCATTGATGGCAAATATCAATTCCTTATGACCAAATTATATAAAAATGATGTATTACACATGACTGAGAGTTGAATGGTTGAAAATCTGTTTTTCACATTTTCCTGTGGCGGCCATTTTGGATTTTTGCCTCCAAAAAATTCCCCCGAGAGATGCCGCGCCGGCATACTCGGTAAATATTCTCTATGGACCCCTAGCAACATGAAACACTCAAAAAACCTTACACTTCTCACAAATGCAAAGCTCACTATGGGGAGTATAGAGGTGGCAAACGGACTATAAATCTCTATGTAAAATACGTAATTGCAGTCTTTCTACTACCGATGACCTACGGAAGTTGGCAATTTTTCAATTCTTTTTTACACCAGGCCTATCATAACTTATCCCACCTACCTATTCTCAATATACTAGAACACCATATACTTGGGATCATTGTAGATTTTGATATGGATGTAGTGTTTAAAAAATTGAGAACAAGTACATGTCAATCTGTTCAAAATTTCAAGCACTATAATTCGTACGAATTTGTTAAAACATGTATAGACAATACATGTTATGAAACAAATATCCTACACAGTGAACAGTTTGCATGGGTTCTTGAAATGAATGAAGAACTTTTTTGTAAAAACAACATATTCTTCAATTTCTATGGAATTAATTACAATTCTGATTTTTCTGGTCTATTTCTCTTGATTCCAAATTCCCTGAATTCATTCTTCATTATAGTTCCAAGTCAGTTTGTGTTGTATAATGTGGGTGTCAATTGTCATTATACCAAGCATGTGAAGACTCACATTAAACCCAAAGCATCAAACCACACAATATTGGAAGTTAACAACACAAATTATTGGTCAGCATTCAGTTTAAACGATTTTGTTGTAAGGCACGCCTCCAGATTTTACCAGTGCTCTGACCTAACAATCATTTTGGATCACCACGTTTGTGATGGAGAGACTGACTGTCCTGGGGGGGATGATGAGAAAGGCTGTATTCATAGCTGTAATATCGGCCAGGAGCACAGGATGAATAGCACTGCAAATCTCTTGGACTGTCCAAGACATTTGTGTTCACAAGAGAAACATTTCTTTCCATGTGTCACTAAAGGCTGCATTCCAGCGTCTAAAATCTGCGACTGTCGCCAAGACTGTCCAGATGGGTCTGATGAAGAAAAAAGAATTTGTTTCATTGAAGAGTGTCTCAAACATTGGTTGATGAGCTCACTTTTCTTTGAATTTGCCGAACATGTTCCCTATATACATTTAAACGATCTGTGGTCACATCGTGATGGTTCCGAGGGATTATTTGATTATGAAGGCGATTTTTCAGATTCTAGATTTTGTAGCTCTGTTTTTACTTCAAATGAGATCCATGCTGCATGTGCCAATGCACATGTTACCTGTGAAGGGCCATTTCTCCATCACTTTGGCCACGACATATGGAAATTATTGTCATTACATGAAATATGTGATGGTGATGGGGACTGTTATGGTGAAGAAGATGAATCGCTAGACTGTAAAGAAATATCTATATCACCATCATTTCGATGTTCCAAGGAGCATAAATTTGTTAACTTTTTTCACCTATTAGATGGCAACGTAGAATGTCCAGTAAGTCTTGATGATGAACTTGCTAAGTTTTTTGGAATTTGTCCAAATTCCTGCTCTTGTAAAGGTTTCTCTGTTGTGTGCAACGGTGTATTTCAAAGTCTCCCTATTTATTCCAGGGCTGTGAGTATTTTGAATGTTAACATGAATTTGATTGACTTCTTTGGTGAATTAGAGCCACTTGCATTCATTGTAATGTTAAAGATAATTGACTGTTCACTTAAAACAATTCCAAAAAATACACTTGATACGATGGTACACCTGCGGATTCTTGATTTATCTTATAATTATATTAAACACATTAATCAAAGTGATTTTGAAAGTCTAAAGATTGTTCACTTAAATCTAGAAAATAATCCCCTTTGTTTAACATCATGGAATGCATTCAATACCTTGTATTATTTGGTATACCTAACACTTTCCTTTAACAGCAATGACTCAACGTGTATTCCACTTAATAATGATTTAGAATCAAGTAATCTTCAGATTATTGTCAACCACAAGGAAATATGCTGTTTTTTCGAAGATGGTCTCTGCCATGATCCTGCCAGTTTGAATACTCTGACAGATTGCAGACGGATCATTAATACAATGACTGTGAAAGTCTTTGGTACCTTACAACTATCTCTCATTGCACTGCTTAATGTTGCTTCCCTGTATTATTTACGAGTGATGAAGAAAAGGACACAGAGTCTCTTGATTGTGCTAAGATGGACGTTATGTGTAATTGATGGTATCATGGTGTGCTATTATATCATGGTATTAGCTGGTGATTTCCTATGGGTGAATTTAGGTCAAATTGCTGTATTTTGGAGACAATCATTGCTGTGCAAATGTGAGGCCGGTTTCCAGGTATTTTGTTTGGACTTGTCACTAGTTTTCTCACTGGCCATGAACGTGTACAGCTGCATGAACATTACAAAGGCACAAAAGCATCATTTTTCGACCAGATCTCTCCTCATAGTTATTACGATTGTTTTTTTAGTGTCCGCATTGACGACTTTATTTCTAATGGTCATATATCCAGTTCCAATCACGAATTTTACATGTTCAGTCATGTCTAATGAAATACCAGTATATCATGCTATTATGATTGCAATTAAGTGTGTTGCAATTCAAATATGATATTTCTTTGTTGATTCATATCTTCTGTATTTCATAAATGATGTTCAGAGATCTGTTGCTTCTCACACGAAGAGGCAAATATCAATTCGTGTATATGCACTGAGGTTTTTGCTGATGTCTTTTGCAAATACAGCATCTAATATGATAGCATTGTATTTTAGCATCATATCCATGATAGGCCTGTCCTCAGTTGACAATGCAATTGGCTTTACATTACTGTCAATTACCTCTATTCTCAATCCAATTGTCACATTAAAGGTTTTCATGAAAAATAATGCCAGATGGAGTGCTGGTACTTACATAAAAGAAATCATTGAATTGGCTAAATCAAAAACCAGACATAAACAGACGTAGTCTTTGAAAAGGAAACTTATCCAAATAAAATCCCTAAAAATGTACGGCATAAAAGGCCAGTCCTCTGGATATGGACATGGTGGACGGGAAGGTGTTGAAGTAAATGGTGTTGGTAAATAGTGCATTGCTTCAATACAGTCAGTGGATTTCAACTGTCTTCAATATACTGGTGTTCAACACTCTTTGGACTCATGCATTGTCAACTGTCCACGTGAGACAGGTGTCCTCTATACAGAGGTTTATTTCATATATGCTATATATGGAAATTGAAGCAGTAGAAGTGAAAAGTGTCCACATAAGACAGACCTGCACTATAGGGTGGCGTCCTTATGGACAGGTTCCAGTGCATATATTGAAGAAATATACCATGTTTAGTAGTGGTATATCTGTTAATTCACTGCTCAAATTTGTGCAATATTTCCTGAGCTTGCGAGGGGAACAATGCACAAAAGGAAGAGTGAATTGACAGATATAACACTACTAAACTTGGTATATTATCATTACACAACGACAAGCGTACAAAAATGTCACTTTAATTGGAAAATGTGACTATTTTCCGTGCAGCACGACGTAATATCACTTCAAATAAGTCCTTATCACGTGATATATCATTTACTAACAATATATTAATAAGTCGGATGAATGAATATTATAAATATTGGAAAGTAGAGGTGAACAAGAAACCAAAGCTCAGATTAAAAAATCACTATTCACACAATACAGGAATTCAGGAATTTTGATATTGTATTTGTTATTTTTATTGAGTTGGAAAAAAATATATTTAATCAGAAATTTATGTAAAGAAGTGTTTGTTTGTTTATCAACAAATGACTATATTTTCAATGAATTACAGGATTGGCTAGGAACCCGACACAAGGATCCGATACAAAAAGCTCTATCAGGTGCAGACCCGATACAGATTTTCTGTTTAAAGATAGACCGGACTATTCTTTTTAACGTTAACTTACAATACAATTAATTAGACTATCATCCAGAAAAAAACATATTTTAATCTTGATCCATAATACGCATATGGTTTCTCTCTATTATATCCACTTAAAAGCAACGTGTTTTATAGTCAACGCATTCAAAATCAAATCAAATCATTTATCAAATCACTGATTTGATAATTGTTATGTGTGGTCTTGATGGAGAGGTCCTACTGTATCAAACAGCCGCTTGACACAGTTTAAAAACTGCCGTCACCCCATGGAGGGTCTTCTTCAGGGCTTTGTCTTCTCAACTCACTGGTGTGTGATTGAGTGGATGGGAGCAAATACTCAGGTGCCGTAAAAAAGAGCACGTGTTTCTAATAAAAGCATATCTTGATGTAAAACAAATAAAACAAATGATAACGCTTATCACAAGTGCCCCCGAAAAAGAAAACAGCAACGAATATTATGTTTTGTGCAATTTTATTTTGTATGTGCTCCACTTATATTCAGGTGATAACTGTGTTGTGCAGTATTGACTTTGTTATAACATGGGATTTTTCATGTTTATTGATATTATGTTTCCGTTGTATGTCTATATTGTTTTTATTATTTTGTAGAAGCATGCATGTTATCATGGGCCCCAGCATCATGGGAGGTACGTGCGGTATGTATACTACAACGATTTACAAGCACCATACCGTACACATTATTAATTAGGTCATTACTACTGTTATAAATCAAATAAAAAATGGCCCACAAAGCAAACCAATCTTAATCCAGCCAATCGAAAACAACTTCCTGATTGACTTACTGCAAAATGAAGCTATGGAATATTGATGGAAATATATGTAATTGTATTTGTGTATTATATTGTAATTGCATATTGCTCTGTCAGCTTATTTCAATAATATGAAGTGATAACGTATATACTAGAGCATAAACTAAACGGATGCCCTGGCTCTCAGGTCTCTGTGCATATTTAATAGAAACCTTTCCATAAAATAGCTTTAATATGTATGGTATGGTGTTCGTAAATCATAGTAGTATACATACCATACACTCCCTCCCATGATGTAGGGGTCCATGCAAGCCATGCATGTTATCAATACGTGTAATTAAAAAAAATATTTAAAAAAAAATTATTTCCAAAACGGCTTTCTTTGATATACTGAATACTTAAATTTGTACATAATTGTTTTAGATGAGCGTTATGACATTAAATATCATATTGTCTTATTCTTCCTAACTTTGTATGTTTGTCCCTATTACTTCATATTGATGTACCTTAGATTTTGTGCACATTTTAATTAAACAATTGCATTAAAATTTTTTTGTAAGTTGTTTTCTGAAGAGTGATTTGACGTTATCCTCCACTTGGTTACATTGAATATACAGAATACAGTGAATTGACCCTAGTTTTGCTGCGTGTGCAATCTTGTACATATGCTTCAAGTAAATGGACATGGTCAAAATTGACTGAGTTTACCTCTATGCAAATCAACCCGTGCAATGTTATGGGTGTCTGTACGTGTGTTTGTCCTAGCATGTGTGTTTGTCTTAGTGCTAAAACCCACTGTACCTCGGCACAACTTGCATTTGTTTAACGATAAGTTCGTGTCCAATGCCTCAATGCATTTTAATTGAAGTAAAACCCATAGCAGAGTGTTTGCTTGCGGCTGATTTTGTGCGGCTCCACAAGTATGGGTTTTGAGCAGTCGTGCGGTAGGTCTAGGGTCTAGCAAGCGGCTGCCGCATGGCTGCTGAATGATCCTATGGGTTTTCGCCCTTATACATGCATTAGTATGTCTGCGTGTAGATATGTATATGAATGAGGACCACAACAAACAAGAGAAACACATCAATAGCAGCTTGGTTGTGGTGCATTTTATAGCGATAAAGTGACTTTTCATAGTATCACAGTTTTTAACTGAGCCGCTGTTTATCTACATACTATATGTATCTTGCTTTACACCTTCCATCACAACAACAGCATAGCCTGCAGATAATTCTTTTTTTTCAGACAATTTTACTGCAATATGACACTGCTCTGCTGAGTGAGACAAAAATTGCACTTAATCTCCCATCACCTCGCCTACACAAGAAGTAAACTGCATGCAGCCGGCTTTTTTACAAGTCAAAGAAAAACACTTCGAATATTTATAGGCATATGAACATGTCAAAGTACATGCTAATGTGTTAGATTTGTCATGGATTGTAAATTAACATGCTTATGATGCTAAAAATGTACTCAATGTCACCACCGTTTCTGTTCACAGAAACTCCCGGGTAAACAATCTGAGAGTTCCAGTTCCTACCATTAATGGTCATTCGTTTGACGTGTACTATTTACACATATAAGCCCTACAGGGCAGTCTGCATTATGCTTATGTCGGGGTGTTTTTGAAACACACATCCTCTGCCTCAGGTGCAAGCTAGCAATTTGTGATCAACACGTGTCATGATTCATATAGGCACAGAATTATCAAGACCTCGGAACATCTATAGATGGCCACATATTGATGGTGACTAAATAATTATGATACGCGCCTCCAGACGATAAATTATAAAGGTTGTCGGCTGCAATCCCATTTTATTTTCTAATTTTTTAACAGCAAGAGGTTCTTTACGCATCTTTTGTCTGCTGCTTAAACAAAACAACGCATCCTATTCACTTAGCTTTAGCATGAGCTTCGCAGCTACGCAGCAGTCGTAATGGATAGGAAATTAGGACGAGAATGTTGATGCATCACATACTGTCTGCTAGAATAATTAGATGCTCACGCATGTATTACGAGGCGAGGAAAATATATGTGAAATATGCTGCTGAAATTATCATTATACGTGGCAAAAGCACCTTTCTTTGTACACTTCACATGTATTTTGAATAAATATGAATCTTTGTTCTTTTTTTGCAATGTGTGCACCAATGTACTCGTAGCTATGTTCGCAACCACTGCTACTAGTGTCTATGATATACGGCAGGAAAAGTAGATTTGAAGAAAAAAATGCAATATTGCCAGATTGTGGCCAATGCAATAGTTAAACTGTCGGTTGTCTGCCGTTATCCGTGTATATCGCCGTTAACATGTGGATGTCATTGACATTGGACCCAACCACTTTTTTGCATATGCGACAGCCGTGAAAAGTTGTCTTTATCTTTCCTTCATTGTAATGACACAAGTGGGTCGAGAATTAGTTGCAGTTCAAAAGTTTACGTGTGGTTAGATCATGTACACGAAATCTATTACACCTCATAGCATTCCAAACATGAAAAGCTACCTTATTAAACGAAATAATTGGCTATGTATTTGATACTATATATATTTAAAGAATTGATTTTAACAATAGAAAATTATTGGATTTTACACCTCTAATATTTCGATGACCATCAGTCCTTCTTGGTCACAGAAACAAGATCATTTACTCAGAAGTAAACAGCCTCGAAGGAGTGAACAAACCCTAGTCCATCCTAAAGATAAAATGAAGCAAGAGGAACAACGTGGAATAGTGTATGAGACACAGTGCTAGGTGTGCGGAGACATTTACATTGGTGAAACAGCAAGATCGCTAGGAGAGAGAGTTGAAGAACATGAGAAGTCAGAAGAAAGATAAAAAAATCAGCCCTCAGTCAACATCAGAGGAAAAACAGAACATGTACCACTAATAATGCAGAAGATCAAGATCCTTGAAATAGAATCAAGAGATAGACATAGGGAAGTCCTGGATGCTATCAACATCAGCGCCAAAGGAGCAAAGCTAAATAGAAATGATGGAGTTGAGATCCCGGATGCGTATCTACCCTTATTGAGGGAGGAGGGGCAGCCAGGGGGACCCAGCACTGAACCAGCACTCCTTCGAAGTTGTTTACTTCCGAGTAAATGACTTAGTTCTGTGAACAAGATGGACTGATAGTCATCGAAATATCAGAGGTATAAGATCCAATAATTAGCTATTGTTAAAATGAATTCTTTAGATATATATATATTATGAAAAGCTAGCATTTTCATATTTGATATATCAATACTTTATATATAATTGTGTCGATTTGTTCACAATGGTAACATGCTGGATGTTCATTTGTTGAATTAAGATTTTGTATACAATAGGCCGAGATTGAAAACCACGTGTTCGTATATATGTATCAGTTTCTTTGTGCCGGATTGTAAGCAGAATTGACGTCTTTGTTTTGCAAAAAGCAAACTACACATTTGGCAAATTAAATTATATGCAAGCGATGCTGCTTCAACTAAATTATCATTACAGAGTTGCGCTCTAGAAATACCGCTCTGTCTATAACAATTGCGATTGAAGAGAAACAAACAAACAAACAAAAATATTCATGTTCACTGACGATAAGTTTTAAGGAATGGCGCATGCCTACAAAATTACTATCAACACAGACGCCAATGTTCCATTTGTATCTTTTGGTTATATTTCTTCCATTCAGACAGCATAAAACATCAAAGTAAAAGTCTTGAACTACTTTTCTTTATACACTAGTTTTTTTGGTAACATTGTCACCCCACACAAACAGGCCCATCCAGTCCCCTTACCTCCAGGCACCACATTATTCAAATGAGTATAGTAGTGATATGACTTATCCCTTGCCAACATGTATCCCCTGATGGTATCAAGATATTCCACACCCCACCTTTTGTCTTATTTTACAGAACCCACTTTTGGGTGCCATTTTCTCACCCCCCACATCCCACAGTTTTTCCAGTTTTTAACCATCTCCCATATCTTAAAAATCCAATGATCCCTTACCCCTTTTGCCCTTATTCTCACACCCCTTTGTCAGTATCCCTCCATGTCCACTGAATCCCCCACACTTATATCATCCCAATACTTCCCCTTGAGTGCTTTTAGTTCCCTAATTGCTTTAGATTGGTGACAAGTCCCTAAAACCTACCCGTGTGCCTTACACGTGCTGACACTGAATTCATACAACTCGCGGTTTAAATTGAGACAGTGTCCGTAAATAGAAAAGCATTGTCACTAAATGGCTTGTAATTTTCAACAGAGATTCTTCTCTATCTCCATAGTGTCAGCTTGCTTGAGGTACTACGCATCTAGAATTAGAATTACCGTCGCTGCGTAGCTGTTTCGTAATGGTGAAACAGAAATGCATGCCTGCTTCCCCAATATACACACTCTTTTTTTAAATGCCTTGGAAGGTGTAAAATGTGGCACAACCACAATTCAGTCATAGAAAACACATTGATTAAAGTCAAACAACATAGCAACCCCATACAATATCATAGATCACTGAGCACCAGTGCTGATAACGCATAAAGAATTATGACAGAAAAGAAGAAAAAGAAAAAGAACTGCTGATAAAACTGCCATAAGCAGGGCACATCGACTGCAACTTGATGCCATGCGCCACTTGAGCCACTGTGGGGGTCGGCGGCCGGAAATGACCTGATGGTGGGAGAACTCACTGATGTGCCAGTCACCCCGACACTCAGACTCCACGCAAACGCCGGCGAAACCAGATAGTTCCGCATATCATCTGTGAATTGTGGGTATTTTTTCCAAACAGATGAACCAAAGCACGTGGCTTTTACAATTTGGATTGTGGGTATTTGTTAGACAAATATGTAGAAAGCATGTGACTTTTGCGATGCATTATGGCCAATTTTAGATACACACGAGTTTCTAGCTGTGTTCCGTGTGAAAGCACGCCACCCTAGGACTCTGGTTGATCGAGATTAGCTGGTTTTTAGCCACCTAGCGGCAAAGATTGTACTACGATAAGAAATGTGGTCTAATGGACCAGTTCTGCATGATTAAAAATCTGCATGAGACTAAATACATTGTAAGTGGACCATGCAGTGATCGAGCAGTGAAGGGTTTTCTTTAGAATCGTTGTCAGGTGGCCGTCGGTTCAATTGCAGTCGATAATGCTGGTGGGTGTTGAGCAAATTCATGGCTAGTAAGTTACGGGGGTTTGCGGGTACTATCCACATGTCAAATAACTATATGACTATCTGTGTATGGCTAATAGCACTGTGATAAAAGAGAACAGTTAGCTCATGGGCCTGAAGAGAGAAAGAAAAATGGACGATGCCAGTCTGGTGCGCAAACTATTCTTTATATTTATCTCTATACTTATATTTATACTTTTCACGTTTTGTGTGTTAAAATTACGGCCTATAAAGAAGTGTGCACAAGACAAGGACAAAATGTTGAATGTCAAATTCTGACATAATTCTGTTTATGTACATGGGGTCGAATAGTTGTGTGCACATGAGTAGACGCCAAATAAGAGCACCATCAATTGACCAGAATGAAAGCCATGTATGTTAGCAGCCGATTTTACATTGAGTGATATTGCTGACAGAACAAATCAAATTGTGGCAAATGAATACAAAAGTATGTAATAGAGCAGAGAGCAGCAATTTAGTCTGCCATTAGTCTACGCATGTGGGTTTTCGTTTCCTTTCATGCGCGCTTCCTCGCTGTATTTAGTGAACGGTGCATCGACATATTACTGTAAATCACCTTCAAGCCATGGAATACATTTTAGACAACAGGTTGATTGCGTTGTAGTGGAGCATAATACAAGTTAATGTTCTCAAGTCATCGTAGACCTATAGAGGTATTGTACACGTGTGTTCTGGAGTGACTGGCAGCATCCGGTATGGATCCACAAGCTGAGTATCTGCCGAGTAAGTTTGCTCCAGATTTTTTAGGTGTTGTTTTGTTGTTGTGTTCATAGAAATTGCACGTGTAATAAGTAAGAATATTGGTGCTACTTTTAAAAAGTATTCATTGTTTTTTGATGAGGATATGGCAGCATATATTGTTAATGCATTGGTAACATATCTGAAAAATCATAAATGTTACACACAATGTATGCACGTGCGTTCATCTAGTAGGAAGTTTACTGGTTGGGTAGATGGGAAAGTACAAGAAATGCTTATACTATTATAAAACTTGAATTTAGATAGGCGGAATGATTGAAAAGTATAATGCTCATAACATGCTAGAACTTTGGATATGAGACTTGAACGCCAATATTGTCTCCAGACTCTCGTGCCTCAACCAGATAATGTTGCTCAAAGACAAAGACCAAATACAGTAGAACCTCCAATTAAGACAACCTCTCTATTAAGACCACCTCTATAATAAGACCACTTTTCACGGTCCCAAACCTTCGTAAAGCTACCATAATTAACCTCTGTATTGAGACCACCTCGATATTGAGGCCACCTAACACTGGTCCAAAGGGTGGTCCTAATAGAGAGGCTCTAGTGTATGCAATTGGAAAAATTAGAACTTCTTTAATAAAGGAGACCGCTACATTAGTACACATGGGGGTGTCGCTCCCAGTTGTCACTCCATTAATAGAAATGGGTAGTGCTGCCTACCCATTTGGACATGTTCCAGACACTGTCAGTCTGAGGGGCCTCGCCAAACGTCAATGTCTTGTACAGTGGACTAACAAAAGGACGACCCGATCCATCACAGAACCGCCCAAAGCAAATGCTTGTGTCTACTAAATAATTCATATATTTGTAGTGTCTCTTTAGCTTCTGTCCATCTGTATCTCGTATGTCTCATACCAGGCATACCATTCCAAGACTTTATCAGCTCTCCTTTGAATACGAGAACATTCCTGCATTCTCTGTTTTCTTGCATGTCAAGAACGTTCAGTTCGTTTGAGATCTAACGCTACGTTTAGATTGTTGTGCACGCCAGTTAAAACCCCTCTTTATGTTCGGTAGTGTGTGTAGCCGGAAACATCAAGCACAGTTACCATGGCAAACGCCCACTCTGTCAGGCATTTTTCTGTAGATTTTTCAATAGAACCTCTCTATTAGGACCACCTTTTGGACCAGTGTTAGGTGGTCTCAATAGAGAGGTGATCCAATTCATTTTGGTAGATTTATGAAGGTTTTTGGGACCGTGAAAAGTGATCTTAATACAGAGTTGGTCTCAATAGAGAGGTGGTCTTAATTGGAGGTTCTACTGTATTGTCTTGGTAACACAATCTGAATTCAATCTTTGTACGTGCCAGATCACGATGGATGAATCTGCATAATGTATCGCTTACGGTGTCAGAATTGAGAAGGAAATAGACAGTGATGTACTGTTATTGTCAATGGACCTGCAGTAGAAACCGGGTACTTCGAATCTGTTGAGATAAGAGCTCAATGCTCGAGATAGCCAATTTTCTAGATGACCATCTGACATAATGGTCATAATGTACCAAACGGGAAAATTAATGCCACTAACTTAAAGATAACAGAAAATTCGAGACAAGCAATGTTGAGATTACTAGGGTCTATTCTAGTCAGAGTATTTCTATCTTGTAAACTGCATGGCTTTGCAAATTACGGAGATTCAGTGCTCATTGACAACTGATTGCCCCCCCACCCCAAACCGATAATATAATCCCAATGAATATTTATAATTTGTTGAAATTGGTTAAATTCTTCATAGCTACACTTTATTATCACGCTGGTGTCAGCTCAATATAACCCACGTGGAGGCGTGGCATGCACTGGCACCGTCGAGGCCCCTTCAGCCATCTTTGCATTTATTATCAAAGATCGCCAAACTGCCCTATCCTTACTAGAACCAAATAATACCAAATACAATTGCAATGAATCACATCTTCTTCACCAAGACATATGTATCTTTGTTACCACCACCGTCATTGCTCGTGGCGCTCTTTTAATGCACATAAAAAGCTACGTCTGAGCAAAGTTTTTGACAAGCCTTCAAAGATGATTATCGTAGGAGGCAAAAACAGCACACTGCTCAGCAACAGCAGACTATCTTTTCTCCCATGTTTACTGAAAATACTCGATTCTGATTGGCCGAGAGGCGGTGCGTAAAAAAATTCCTACTATACAAACTTTTATGATAATGAAACATGAGATAGAAATGTAATTATAAGTGTTGGGTAAGCGATAAGAAAATCTCTATAACTAGTGTGAAGTTAAGCGAAACTCGTTCGCTTTGCTCACTCTCAGCCCAGGTATCGCTCTACGTAATCATGGTAATGACATATTTCTTGCCTGTGATGGATGACGTAGCCACCGCTCGGCTATGTTCGGCAATGCTCGGCACGTATCGGAATGTGCAGTAATGCCGTCGCCCACATTTCACTCCGATTAATCGCGTGTGAATTAAATCTTTCTCATCAAAGATTGCTGCTTTCTTACGCCACTCTTTGTATAATATATAGGGCAACTGAGACGCGTAACTCTTTGAATGATTAGGCACTACTATATTTACAAACGTGGATTTCTATTGAAGTCGTTTGCTTTTCAAGCCGACATCTAGTTTCTATTTACAAATGGGTAATGCTATAGGAAACGTTGCCACAGTTTCCTAATAAATATGATAATCAAATGAGCCATATAGTGGTCCTGTAATAGTGCCACAGACCCCAACAAGTATGAACGTCTACTTGAGAATGTTGCCATTCGTGAGAAAGAAGTAAATGTAAATGTAAATGTTATGGTTTATAGTCGTGTTCCAAGTCTTGCTCTCACGATTTTACATTTTACACCAAGTCATTGTATAGTCTACCAATTGATCATTTCTCGGCAGCACATTCAACACACAATGCGAATCACTCATACAGACACCCCCACACTCTTTCAACCCAATGACCTGTACCTATTTAACGTGCAGATGCCACGGAGCAGTGTGCACCTATTACAGGGAAGAGTTTGCTCAACACCCATCACAAAGCCCAACTGGGAATCAAATCCACGACTTTCTGTTGACGAGTCCAACTCCCTACTCACTCGGCCTCAGAATTCGAAGCTCCTTGGTGGGAGGCCGGCGCATCTCATCTGACTGGTAGGAGGCCCTCAGAGTAAGAGCTGATGACAAAGTAATCGTGGAAGAAAAAAAAGCACAAGAAATCATATTTCAATGGGGTTTTTCTTCTCACGTTGCAGCTATACAAACAATGTGGGCCTAGCGGCGAGCCCTACTGACCGTCTCCGCCTATGTCATTGACATATTTTCCTCCCCCAACCATTGTGGTTATTTCTCCACTTTCCGGCTTCTGCTATGTCCATTTGAAAACTTTCCGACGCATTTATTCACAGAAATATCTTCAAAGTGCATGGTAGAGAAAGGAAAAAAAAACATAATCATACGTGTTGTATAGTGAAGCGGCTTTCATCTTTTCTCTCATTGCCCGCAAAACCTCCGGCAATGGAACGCACATTGAAATGTGTTTATATAATGCAGAACCGTTGATGCAACTTTCTCAGAACACAGCCTTGCGGGTTCACTGTCTTCCATATGGCCTTGATAGCAACAATGCGGCGTTAATCACACAGGTAGCATCATTGTGTCTTGAAATGAAATGTAAAATGCACATACATATCTCATCTAGGTAGAAAAGTTTATCTCTGGACACCATTATGAAACGTGTTCAAAAATATAGGTGGTCAGCAATTCAAAAATTTAATTTAGTTTTAAACAGTTGCGGCTGAGCACATGTGAACTTGATATATATGGAAACAATGAGAAATATGATGGCAGAACAAAATAATGTTTACACATTGCAAGATAGATATATACGAAATGTAACTGATGCTTATATATCAGGTACGGTTCTGTTAAAATATTCCACGTGGAAAGTGTTAGTCTGCCTTGTTATACGTTGGTAATTGTTGAGTGCAGACGAGGGCATTCAGGAGCAGCGAGGGATCCCTTAATTAAGCTCTTGGACTTGAGAATTAATCATGTATACTTGAGCTTAGCACATTTTAATTGGCAATGTGCCCACAATAGAATCACTTCGGTGTCAATTCATGCCACATAGTTGTGTAAAGTTTGAACAAAGTCGGTGAATTGGTGAACGCTCTGACTAGCAAGTCCGGAGATATGCACAGGCACATAGATAGTATATACATACATACATACATACATACATACATACATACATACATACATACATACATACACACGAAACAAGCGCAAGGCTTCAGGTGAAGCGACACAATTATTGCATTGTTTTCAGTGGGTGCAGATTGCTAAAAAAAATTCCAATATGAGACTGACGCTATCAGTAATTGTCTTCCAGAGTTGTAACTATGTGATACCTGCTTCCAATGAATGATTTGGATAGAAAGGCATACAGCAATACATTCTCTAAATATTCAATAGAGATACACGACACTATTTACACTATTGTTCATGTTCTATTTCATCTGGAATGCAGATGTGAATTGAGCTCACCGTGACAGGGATGTGGATTCATTGCTACGTTTGTGTTCATTCTCTGCTGAGTAGCATTGATTTACATTGAACGTTGGGGATATTACGTGACATTCATCTTAATTTGATTCCCAAGTAAATATATGTCACAGCAAAAATAGACCTCATTTGAAATGAACTTTGATAAACTAAATAGATTAATAGATAGATATTGTAGTACCACTTTCGCCACTAGGTGGCTGCAAACATGTTAATCTGGATCAACCAGACACACGGGTGGCATGCCTGGAAGATGTGATAGAGACTATCACAATGTTTGTCTACACAATGCACAATGCAAAAGACACGTGCTTTTGTTTGCTTGTTTAAAAATACCCAGAATTTATAGGTATACTAACTGGCAGATGGGATATACTCTACCGGAGTTCACGTGAACAAGTTGCGTAAGTCAGTGCTTAGATGTACATGTATATAATGGAAGATTTCAGAGATTGCATTTGAAATATGAAATTAAAAAATCTAGATTCACTGAAAAAGTTCGTTTGAAGTATACATATAGTTACATAGGCTAGAGTGTTCAATTGAAAGGCGAAATTTAACACTTATATTTTGTGTTACATGCGTAGTCTACACATCTTCATATACTGTTACCTTGCCTAGGTACATGTACGTCTGTTCATTAATGTTTATGTGCTTGCACGCTATTTCAAGGATGCTTTGCATATTATATGACAATGTCTAGAAGGATGTTGCCATTACCAACTCCAATCAGAGTTTCCACAAATAGCCAGTTCGCGCAGTAGATGCCACTTAACTCGGAGTTGAACGGAACAAAGAACATGATCATTATAGACCATGTTTTCCACAACGTGACAACATTGTGCATATGTTAAAGAAAATAAAAGGTGCAAAACTGATGCAAATTAGGTCTAATGGTTGCCTACCGGCTCATAATGTACAGTAGAACTTCCAATTAAGACCACCTCTCTATTGAGACCTCCTCTATAAGAAGACCACTTTTCACGGTCCCAAACTTCCATATAGCTACCAAAATGAACCTCTATACAGAGACCACCTCTATGTTGAGACCACCTAACACTGGTCCAAAAGGTGGTCCTAATAGAGAGGTTCTAGTGTATTAAAAATATAGTCTCTACTGTAAAAGCTGTCGCAAATGCTGAGTAGCAAAGTGCAAGATGGTATTACGCACAGTGTCAGGGACAAATCTAGAAATGTATTACACAACAATCCCATGCATTATCATAAATGTCATGTACGCGCGAGCAGCTCGGCAGTAAAGCAACGTGAGAGCATGAGAGCAGGGCACCAGGCGTATAATACACGCTACACTAGAACCTCCAATTAAGACCCGCTCTCTACTGAGACCACCTCTATACTAAGACCACGTTTCACGGTCCCAAACCTTCTTAAAGCTACCAACACGAACCTCTGTTTAGAGACCACCTCTCTATTGAGTCCACCTAAGGCTGGGCCCAAGGGTGGTCCTGATAGAGAGGTTCTAGTGTACAATTATGCAAGAGTCAGCTAGCGTAAGACACGACCTTCCCCTCAGCAGCATGTGATCAGACGGTAAAACACTAACGAATGAATCCATGGCATGTGCATGGCAATTTAGCCGTTCATCCTGGTCTTTGCCTTACACGGCAGATTTGTGTTGGTGAGAATTGGAATCATGTTAAAATGGCCCTTTTCCCTCGCCTCGTTTCTTTTATACTTTTTGCACGTCGGCGTTTCTTCACTCTCATTATTTCACAAGTGTAATACACCACATAAAATGCCTAATATATATTGGGAGTGACTAGTGAGCCGACATCGGCTCTGTAGCCTCCCAAAATTGAGAGTCGACATTTGTAGGCTTCCTAGCCCACCCTCAGTGTGTAATCTACACGGTACTTCAACGGTCAGTCAGTGTTGGTGATTGAATGGAGAAATCTCTTCAATATGGATGTGGTACAGCGAGGTTGGGACCTAGTAGCACCATGTTGTGAGCATTTTACCCGGCATTTTAGTACAAATAAACAATATTTTTTTACTGTTTTATACTGAGCAGACCTATGCCACGTGAACTGTTAGATAGATTATATATATATGTTGTTGAATGCCTAGCAGATAATAAATAACATGTGTTATTTTGCTCCACAAAATTTCCATCTTCTATTTCGTCTATCAAAACATCATATTTTGCTAGAAGGCATTGCGTTAGAAAGAATACACTGTCTTTTTCATCCCGCCATACCTATACCATTCTTATATAAATGTTTGAAATTGGTCCACAAAAAAAACCCAAAAAAACTCCAACATGGTTAAACTTTCCCAACACTGACGGACAGTGAGCCAGAAAGTCGAACGGCAATATCTATTAAAGTAGAGTGTATAAGTGTACCATTTAAAAAGAATATGTGAAGACAATACTATCTAGTTATCCTATATTGAATGATTTAATTACGTCATATTGGTCATTTATACAATTGTATATGATATTTTCACAAAGCATTGGATGTCCTCACTTTTACAGGTATTACAGATGGTAAAATGAACCTAATATGAGTAGGTAGTAATAATGTCTTTCCATGAAATTGTACTGTTTTAGTAGATATGTATACTTCAGAAGTATTCGTATAATTGAAGTCAAGCACTATGCATAAATTGTTCTTTTGTACATTGTAACTAAATTGATTGGTGGTCAGTAAGGTGAATGTCTTAACCAGTTAACAAATCAGCTTATGTGTTTGCTGAGAACGTTTTTACTGAGAATTTAGGGAGCATTGCAAGAAGTGTCAGTAGCAAAAAGAATATGTTAAATATATATAGTCTTTCTTCTTACCATGCAAATTATAATAACAGTCTAAAGTTTAAAAAAAGTTGTATACCTCTTATATGCAGCTTACCGTATAAAGTCCATATTAGGTAAAACGGATATGCATATCTATTTAATACTTTATCAAATATTAACATTAGAATTATTACATAGATTCAATATTTTAAACGATAAACGATATTGATAATTGACATTGTTTATTTTGTTCATACTTATATGGACGTAACTGTAAATAAAAACTTTCAATGAATACAAAGTTTATACATGTTTGCAACAAAAGGGTACAAAACTAAATGTTTGCCTTTTGTTTTGTTCTTGTTTGAACCATAATGTACTTTATATACTCACAATTGAAGCATTGTACATCTGGCATGGACCTTTGAGGTGACCAAAAACTCTTCTGGTATTTCTCTCCATTTTGCTGATATCCATTATCTATTGCCATGCAATTTCATTAAAATATATTTTTGAATCCCACTCAAATCAACATTTACTTCCACCATGAAAGCATATTTTATCACATTTTCCTCATTTATCATTCTTGATTCCACGATGCTAACTTTTAATATATTCTCAATATAATTAGGTCCTAAAACAAAACAACATAATTGTTCTTGCTGTTCTACAGTTTTCTTACTTGATTAAAATTGTTTTCTTGTGTGTCATGCGTTCTCAGTAAATAAAATTCAAAATGGTGACCCCCTAACCTACCCCGAGTGGCTACGGAGCCGACGTCGGCTCCGACGTCGGCTCCCTAGTCATTCCCTAATTGAGTCGAAAAGCACAACAGGTTGATTATCTCATCCTCTTTTTTTTTATCATGGCGCTGTCAAACACACGTAAGGCCACCGTACACATTAAACATTGTTTACGTTGAAGAACAGGGCTTTCACAAAAACAAATAAAAATATTTAAAACATATTACATTTTTTGACAAATACATTCAATAATGGCGGCTTTAGACTTCAAAATGAGGTGGTAAACATAGTGCACTAAATAGTAGGCCTACTTTTAATTATGGCGGTTTTAGTTTGAAAGGTTGCCTAATTTTGTTACAAAATGGTCTTTTCAATGATATCTATTTTTCATATATAATTGACGTGCATGTTGTACCTGATTTCAGAGGACGGCCCTCGAAACTTCTGGATGTACGCCAGTCTTATTGCAGGCGCTGTCTTCGTTGGATTCGTCATCTTTGCAATCTTCATGCTTATGTAAGAATGTATTAAACTGGTAAAGTGTTTTTAAAAACTGCTAAACAGTTAATAATAGATATACAGCTTGCAAATATCAAAAGTCACCTTATGTATAAATTATGAAGTGAAATCAGGTTGTGTAAGGATGTTGACATTTTCAAAAGATCACTGAAGACTCATCTATTCAAAATTGCATATGGTTATAATGTTTATTTTTGGCCAGAATTCATGTTAATCTTACAGTGTCAGTAAGTTGTGCAATACTTTAAATGTTTTCATTATATCTACTATTATAGCTTACACATAAGGGAACACGTACGATGCAAACTGGATAAATTGGATAAATTTGTAAGCACGTAATTTATCGTCTGTGGTTGGTGGAATCAATTACCGCGTTATAAAACTCGGGCTAAATTGCTAAAAAAAACACATAGAGGACAAAAAATTCTAAAGTCAGACACTAAAATCACATTGTCATTTATTAAATCATCGTATCCATTATATGGTGTTGATTCGCAGGAAGCACACCCCCAACGACCACTTCAGCTCCCTGCGGAGTAGCTTCCACGTGAGCACGATGAACAGGAGAAGCATCAGCAACAACGATTTCCACCACCTCAGCATCAGACACTCCACGTCCAGGACGCAGCCTCCTCCCGAAATGATCTTGTGAACGCGGACAGCAGCTTGATGGTGCAAGAGAAGCTCGTCTGTGTGGTGGGGACGTTGCCTGAGGGCGGGGGCACTTTCCCTTGACATCAGACGGGAATGCTCCCCCAGAAATTTTTTGGTGCGCAATTTCATAGCTAACTTTCATCAAAAATAGGCCTTTGATAGCTGCTGGACGGTGATAAGCAAGGGTATTTATAGCTGCCGTTAGAACTACTGTTGAAATGTTCCCATGATTCATCTATTATAATGACATTTACCTTTTATAAGGTTTTGTTAATCAATATACTTGAGAGAAAAGCACACACACGAAAATGGCAAATGCGAAGCCTGGGATGTGAAGATATGTACTTTATAGCTGCTGTCCCAACATTCTGCTAAGCCTCTCAAAATGCCATTTCATTGCTGCTGGACAGTGGAAAGAAGGGGCATTCACAGCTGCTAAGAGGGTGAAAAGGGTGGGTCATTCGGGGAGGGGGGGAGCATAACCGTTGGCCTATATATGGAAGTACCCCCCACCCCCGGGGGGGGGGGGACACTGATGGGAGGAGACAACATGTGTTTGCATTTGTGAGCCACAGTAGAACCTCCCTGTTAAGACCACCTTTGGGGCCAGTGTTAGGTGGTCTCAATAGAAAGGTGGTCTCTCTAATGAGGTTCATTTTGGTACCTTTGTGAACGTTGGGGTCCGTGAAGCGGGTCTTATTATCGGGGTGGCTTCAAAAGAGAGGCGGTCTTAATTGGAGGTTCTACTGTATTTTATTTGTGAAAGCGTAGTAGGAACTGCGTATATATAGTATCCAGGGAAAGTGAGAGTGAGAAAATGTGTACATGTTTACAAGGCAAGGTTCTGTTGTTCTGTCATATCTTCATATCTCGGTGTGCAATAGGTGCATGCCCCTCGTACGACTACTTAGGGAACGATCATAAATAATGATACCGGAGGGTCGTCCAAAAACGTGTGGGGGTCGTCCAACTTTTCTGATTCCTTTGGCGTGGGGTGGGGGGGGGTGCTGAACTTTTTTTATAACGCTACGGTATTTTTCCCCAAATATTTTCTTTTAATAATTGTCCAACAATGCAATGGCATGTAAAGGACTTTTGCTTTAGCGGAGGGGGGAGGGGTGTTACTCAACTTTTTAAAGTGTTGATGGTGGGGTTGGTTATCATTTTCTTCGAGCCCCCGCCCCAAAAAATGGACGACCCCCCCGTATCGTTATTTATGATCGTTCCCTTAACATTGGCATGTATTATTACATTATGGACATTCAATTGTAAATGCAGTGTAGTATGCATGGAAGTTCACATGATAAGGTGGTCTAATGTAAACAGTAGAGTCGACCAGAACAAGTTCCATGTCTGTTTTAAGTACCGAATAACACCTAAAAACATTGTAATTCTAGACCTGGATCAAACAAACGTGGAGAAATCGAGCCCTTCCTATGTGGTAATGGGCGTGCTGTTAACATAGGGGCCTTTACCCCAACATTTTACTACTATACGGTCGTGAGGTTGAAACGAAATGTTCCATCAAAGTGGAAATATACTCGGACATCAAAGAGTTCTTAAATACTCGTTGATGCCATGTAAACCGTGGAGTCTACATTCCTCCATGACACACAGGCCCAGGAGGGCCATTATATCAGAGAACACAGATTAAAGTAATATCATTTGCTATAAGACTGAAGCGGAGTCTTCACATATCAGTGTAAGGTGTATTGTTAGACAGTCGTTAATGACATGGTCTGTTGTGAAAAATGTACAGTGGTGTCTAAAAATAACTGACTTGACGTGGGTGACTTTGATATGTATTTTATGTACCAATAGTGTGGGTGATACATGGGCTATCCACTGAATACGCTATAGAATTGTGGCAACAGAGTAAACCGTATAGTTGATGAACTGTAACAATATCAAAGTTAGTGACAAACATGAGAATGTAACATGCGTATTGCTGCCTGTGTGGAGTCAGGTCGTGGTGAAATTAACGCCAGCGCGTCAAGGTTTTCATGGTTATTGCATTCATGGCATTCTCCTAGTTTGGTGGATTGAAAGTGTAGCTCTTGTTGGAGAATTGATGCAGAGCGCAATGGCATGTTTCTGAGAGGACCTAATGTAAGGCTTGTCCTAAAATGGGTAACATTAGTCGTAATCCATACGCATAAGCGATATATAGTGCACATGTAAGAGAGCTGCTCCATGACAGATGGTTATTAGGGAGAGGTGGTTACCTTAGAGAGTGGTCTTCTAAGACGGTTTACTGTACTGTACGGCATAGGGTGTGATCATGATGGGATCATCCGAAATAAGCTTCAGAGATAACACGGTTGATATGTGGAAAATTGGTTGGTGGCGCTAAAAAGGCTCGGTGGCGTGAGTTATTGGGGTTTTATGTACACGGTCGCTGCGAGGAAAGGTCCATGTATGCAACTCTTCTCAAATGGGCAGGACATGGCATGGAATAACTCCTTATTTGAGGCTGCCACTCCAGTATCCCATGTTGGGTGGTTAAATAATCACCACTGATTTTAATTTGATCTCTATACGAATAGATGATTGTGAAAATTGTAAACAAAATGGAGACATGTTAAAATATATTATGCGCTCGTCATCACGAAATCTTCATTTTCGTTTGTGTGATCACTCTAAAGGGCTGTGTTTAATATTGCGCTGTCAGTTACTCTTGTAAACAGTCTTACATACTCAGCAAGAAATAACACCCAAGAACCGGCAACCCTAATTTCCAGCACCAGGTTTTGCTATGGGGAAGTCGTAAAAATGCAAATATGTGGAGATGCCCACCAGAGCCCTGCGCGGGTTCCCGCAGTTTGCGTGGCCATGTCTGTGCCAGCAAATTTGAAGGCAGCATTGTCACTTTTAATGCGGATGTGAGTTAAAGTTTGAAATTTTATGCGGATGCGTGCACGGGTTTAATCTTCAAAAAATGTTGTTTTATTGCGGCTTTTCTTGGGTTAAGCATCATCAATAGAACTCACAAAGAGGCCTGCATGTTCTACTTAATTGTTACAGTTTTTTTAGTGTCTTTTAAAGTTTTACACAGATTATAATCATAACTGTATCTCGTTAACAACTATGTGCGTATTTTTTAATTATAATGCAACATAAATATGGTTTATAGTCACAGTAAGTTATCATCTGGATGTATTCCAACTGAAATTTATATGAAACACATAGGTACACGTGTTTCCTTTACAGAAACTGCCTGTGGAGGATTTTATGCTCCCTCGCATTGGTTATGTGTGGAGTTCATTCATGTGAATGACACGAACTCTGTAATCGTGGTTACGATATGTGATAATATATCTACTGTCTATTTATCTATGTTTAAGCATAACTGTAAATGTTTATAAAAAATGTGCAGGCTTTTGATGGTTTTCATTCAAAATCAGTGTGTACGGTTGTTAGTGTTGGTTCCTGTCACAAAATTACATGCAGGTTTATTACAGCTATGTAAAGAAATGTAGACCCATGTGTCTGTGAAGTGTTCCTATTGTATTGCCTGTGGACTATGGCAATCTGTAATTATGAAATTTTAATTTCACTATTGTTTTCTTACTGGTCCATCATCTTTTCTTGGAAAATAGGCAGTTGGGCGTTCTCTCTTAGATTTTGTGCTAAAGAGCTGTATTTATATATTTTTTGGATAAATTTGAATTACTAGCTAATTATATCAAAACCTAATTCATTTATTGTATATGTTTGATAACAGATTGATAGTGTGAAATATTGATTGAATGACCTGTTGGATACTTTTCTTGAGACAGTATATGGAAGGACTCTTGTGTTTAACCTCATGGCTTGAGCAACTTGTTGGACATTCTCAAGACGACAAAGTGGACTCGTCATTGTTAGCATGGCAATGTAGAGGACTGGCTATAATCTTGTGAAACATCTAGAACTATCCAGCGACTAAAGAGGAGCCGAGTATATTCGTTTTTCCATAGTTTTTTTATTTGTTTTCTGGTTGTACAAACAATTTATAACTAAACCTATTCTTTATATATTTTTTCCGTTGAATTGTGCTGTGTTATCTTTTCACAATAGTGCCTCATACAATCCATTGCCCAACACCCTCATAAAGTGCTTGACTGCCCCAGGCAATCTAGTATTTTCGTTAAATATGCGGTTGCGGGGTTGGCATCGTCATATCTCACGGTATATAGCTGTAATACAACCACAATATTGTGGAACTTACAAACAAAATTCGACCAAGTAAAAGTCCCACTGCCGAAATGTTCAACAGGGATATCAAACGTCCGATTTTATATTGCCAAGTAAGAAAAAGCGAGTATTACTTTTGCTTTTGCCGAAAAAGGTGGTTCTTAGCCCACTGGTAGTTATTGCAACACTGAATATGCAGCAGAATATGAATGTGCAGCGTAAAAGAAATCCCCGTAGACCGATGATGCGGGGTTGGGTGGGAGCTTCAATACTCTAAGGGTGTGGTTGCGGCTTTCACATTGAACTTGCGGGCAGATGTGGATGTAAACTTATCACCCGTGCAGGGCTCTGATGTTCAAGTATATATGTATATTTATGTTACTCAGCTACCCAAGATACGTTTAATAAAAAGTGACGTAACATTAGTCTGTAAGGAGGAAATGTCTAGATTTACTCTATGCATACTAATGTAATTTGGGAACCCTGTTTTAAGACAGCCCGAGTTGGTGGTACGGAGGGAAGTTTGCGGGTTATATATATGATGGGCCTCTGAACTGTAGTTTATGTAATATAAAAATAAAAGATTAGAAAATAACTTCCCAGTTCTGAATAATACGATAAACAAAATGATTAAATTCTTGTAAAAATATATGAAATATTATGTAAACTTACCTGTTCTGGATTATATATACAAATGATTAAAAATCCATACACATTTTAAAAACTTTGTATAATGATGTAACTGTAGATATTTTTAATCACTAACAGCTTGGTATAGATTATAAATACATCACGATTACGTTACAATGGCAATCAACGAAGATTCAACTGAACCTAGGTATGTTTTTTTATATTTTTTTACACCTACTATTTGGAATTCATTTATTTTCCCTACTCATCCTTAATATTTGAGAAAGCAAAGCATTTGGTGATAGAACAATGTGGGAAGAATCTGGCTATTCTAACGATGTAGTTTGATGGGCACAAAATTAGCGTATCCGAGGGCGTCATCTGACAGCCGGGGGCCCCTTTTGGCACTTTCTGAAGCACATGGAAATATCAGATTTTACGGAAATAGATTTTAAAAATCTGCACACCTGAGAAGCTGATCGTTTTTTAGATATATTCTAGCATATATGGTAAGGAATCTATCTGGTGGTCTGGACTGTCAGACGTTTTATGAGGGGGTGCTTCACAGAGGGCAAGATGTTTGTGAGGATTTGTGGATACTACTTGATAGGAAGAAATAGTGACTCCTCCACAGGCCTATGAGATTATATGGGATGGACAAAAAAATTTCACATTTTTCATGTTAATTACACTAAACAATAAAGAAACACACACTTTTCCTACCACAACAGATTTGAGTTTCATCATTATTTTATTCTTTGAAAAATACGTATAATCAATAAATGTACTTAAGCCACTAATTATATATTCAGTAGATTAGTGACTTGCAATGGCGAGAAAATGTCCAGCATATGAACCAAACATCTGTACAGTCACTCTGCATCACCAGGACAGTCTGTGATGACAGCAGTCACAACGCAAACCATGTCGCAACACAAAATTGAAGAAAAACAAAACAAAAAGTGTTTTACTCCTTCAAACAAATACCAAGCCAAATCATATACACCATGAACCATTTACGCAAGCGTTATTGATGCCACGAATTTCTTCTTTCTTATGTCAGTCGTGTGCTTGACAGGACAGTCAGTAGATGACTCCTGACCCCCGGTGGCGAGAGTTTTGCTCCCTGAGGGGTAGAAGGGCTTGGTGCACGTGTTGTACGTTGACATGATCACCTGCAGCAAAGAGTCACAGTGCACGGGTGCAAGATTCACTGCGATAATGAACATGTACTGAACAACATTATATAACTTAACTTACTTAAGTGTAAATGAGTAACTTACATATATTTATTAACTATCATAACAATGCACATCGCATCATGAGCATTTGTGCCTTCCAAGAACACTTTGTATTTTTACTCCCCCCCGCCCTCATATTCCCACGTGGATATAATTTCATGTCTAAGTAAAACATTTTGTAATTCTCCCCCCCCTACAATCTCATTAAGGACGTGAACCTCCTGACAAACAACATATTCCCCACCCTTTATTTTCAATAAAGACCTGTGTACTGTGCAACCCATTTCTATCTGAAATACCTGATTCAAATCAATATTCAGCACATACAGCAGAACCTCTGTGTGAAGAATAGCCACGAAAATGGCCTCTTATGGTGTCAATACAGCAGTGATCTCTTTATGAAGGGTCATGTTTTGTCGTTTAACGAACAGTTGTCTTTATAATATGGTTCATTTTGGTCACTTTAAGAAGGTTTTTCATAGGCCGATCAAGAGGCAGGGACGGGTCGGGCGCAGCAGGAACGTGCACTTCCCTTTTCTCATCAAAGTACTTCAAATACTTCACTAGTCATATATACTGTATAATGTATAGTCGGATATGGTATACTGTTGTAAGCATTAGTAGTAAACCATTACATACCGCCTCCCCCCGCCGCCCATGATGCTGAGGCCCCCGCATACCTTCGTGAGCAGCGTGAGGAGGCTGAAGCCAAGCAGCAGCCCGGCCGTGATGGCGGCGATGTCTGCCCCCGCCTCCTCCCGCCGCCGCCGGTGCAGCACGCCCGCCGCGGCCGTCACCAGCACGGTGTACGGCGCGTACACGTGGCGAGTGACGTGCTCCGGCAGCACGATCTGGTCAGCGACCGTCACCGCCAGCCAGTACGCCCTGCAGGGTGAGGAGGAGGTAATGGAGGGGGTATATAGCCTTGATGAAAATCCATTCAGCAACATTTTCTTCCTCAATCACCAGTCACTAGTATATTTCATTTGCTTTCACCAATCAAGAAATCGTAATTGAATAGGCTCCATCACATTTCACACACTTAAATACAGGCAATTCACAATTCATGCTCAAGATTTAGGTCAAATCACCAATCACATTTTTGCTATATGACCCCCTCGTAATAGGGGAGTGTGTAGTGTTGGTGAGAATCCTGTCATCCAGACTTAGGGTCAATTGCAATTTTGAAATTCAATTAAAATTACAATTACACACTGAGACGGTGTAACCAGTAGTGTTTCCCTACTATAAAATCACCAGCCAGCAATTTATTGTTTAATTAAATTTTACCAATGACCAGGAATTGTAATTGAGAAGGTTGCATCACATTTCACACGTAACACTTTAATACAGGCAGTTGACTGACTGTTTACACTGAAGAGTTAGGACAAGTCACCAATCACATTTTTGCTATATGACCCCCTCCTGCAGCAGCCTGTACAAACTGCACGTACACAAGCACTCTCATTGGCCGAGGGTGTGCTTGCGGAAGGGAAAGCAGTGGGTGCATTCTCCACAGTCCATGCACGCACATTCACACGCACTCACCTGAAGACGCAAGCCTAGTTGCCAAATAGGACAATCCCCATGCTGATGAAATCATTGCAGATTAGAAGGCTTTTCTATTGGTATAAACTAACACTATATACTGTAAACAAATGTACCAAAGCAAGAAGTAAAAAAGACTTGTTATCAAGTACCCAAGCGTTGCCATTGTGATTAAAGACGTCGAGTGCATGTCCAAGGAAAATCTATGATAAAGCACAACGCCCCCGCTCAGGACAGTTGACACCACGACCCAGGTCTGGAGAAGGAGGAGGCCGTTGTGAACGAACAGGATCTGAGCAACCACCTGGCCCGTGGGCAAGGTGTGCCAATTGCTGAAATTTGAAAGAGAATGTGAGCGTAAAAGTTTGCTGCCTTGCCAGTTTATGCCTTACTCTGTGTCATCTGGTAGAATTAGGTGTTCTGTCATTGATGAAGGCACCTTTTAAAGACAGTACACCATGAAGCCGTACTGAACAATATTCAAGATCTTAAACAGAGGTCACTTAGAAATACAATAAAAATCTACAACGTTAAATTGAAAATAAATGGGCATTTTTTTCTTTTCTTGCAGACATCAATGCGTTAATATGGACCACTGGCTTCGATGATCATGTCCTTCCCCTAGCGTTGATGCACAACACTTTTCACATTAACATACATTTTTATGTGTCAATGATTTTCATGTTTTAACTCACATGCACCACTCAAAGCAACACACGCAGCAGGCACGCACACAGGGCAGACACAGACACAGATACACACGCACGCACGCAGCGCCAGGCACACGCACGCACACACACACGCCACGGCATGCAGATGCGCCACACACACGCACGCACGCACGCACGCCACAGAACACAATTGACACACACACAAATGCACAACACAACACAACAGCACATGACAAGCACGCACGCGTATTGCTTATTTCACGCACCCCCCCATGACACACCACACACACAGTGGCACTCACCCGTTGAAGCGCCTGATGCACATGACACAGGCCACGCTGAGGCAGACGGCAGCCACGGCTAGCGCGGCCAGCGCCCACACAGCCAGCCCGCGGTCCAACGCGAACGTCCACGCCACGAGCGCCAGGCAGCCCGCCGCGTACAGCCAGTACGCCTCGGCCGGGGGAGAGGCCGCGTGCCCCACCAGCGGCCGCCCCGCGTGCCTGCACGCCACAGAACGGGACTTAGGGACCGTTCATTACAGTAGAATCTCCAATTAAGACCACCTCTATGATGAGACCACCTCTGTAATAAGACCACCGTTCTCGATCCCAATCCTTCAAAATGATTCCAATTGGAAGCTCTGTATAAAGGTTACCTCTCCATGGAGACCACTTAAGTTGCTCCCACAAGTGGTCCTAATAGAGAGGTTTTACTGTATGTATGAGTAGGGGGTGGCGCCAACTTTGTACATGGAAATTGAGAGCGGGCCATCAACTTTGTATATAAAAAAGGGGTGGGGGCGTCATCGACTTTGTACAGATCTGTTCAGAACATCCTCCGTCCCCCCATGAATAATGAACGGTCTCTTATGTGGACACCTTCGGGAGAAGTGGAAAGTGGTCTCATAAGGCAGGTGGCCTTACAAGAGACTCTTACTTATAACGTTGTCTTCTCAGAGACGGACGAATTTCCAACGAGCCTCGGTTTGGAGGTTGGGAAGGGAGGAGCGGAAATGTCTACATTTTAAAGTGAAGTGGCCTTGAAATGAAGGTGTCCAAATGGACGGGTTCCATTGTACATACACAGACAAAAGTTAGCTAATTAGGTGGTATTTTTGATGTTGAAAAAATAGCCCGATATAACTTTCAGGACTGTCATGAATTGCAAAAGTCAATACGTGGTCAAAAATATGAAAATAAAAAATATGGTTAAGAGTAATATATCTTACATCACAAATGAAAAAATAATACGAACGTATAGAAGTATTTCTGTTGAGCAAACACACAACGTTAGTCAGCGCAAACGTATAGATTTTGCTGATTTACACAATGAGTTTTTGGCGGAAGATGTAAATATGTGCCCATTATGGTGAAAGTGTGGGGAATGTACGATAATTAGACAGTGTGGATGCAGTAGAAGAAATTCCACTATATTAGTCTATGGCAAAATCAGCAGTGGGCTGACCGTAGTGAGCCTGTACAATCAGTACGTCAGGCCGTAAGCTACTGTATACATGAGTCTTTGACAGAAAAGGCCGTACTGCCCATTGGCCTCAGCATCATGGGAGGGGGTATTTAATGGTCTACTACTATAGTTTACAAACACTATACCATATAGCATATATATGACTATAGTCATATAAACTGTGTATTGTATGGTATAGTGTTTGCAAACTATAGTAGTAGACCATTATATACCCTCTCCTATGATGCTGAGGCCAATGGTATTGCCGGTTGTGCCCTAGGCAGCGTTACGTACCTCCTGCACAGCGTGGACAGGCAGAAGCCGCAGCAGGCGAGCTGCGCGCCGGCGGCTGCCAGCCAAGCGGCCGAGAGCGTGCCGGCGTCCAGGGCCACGGCCGTCAGGTGACGGGTGGCGGCCGCAAGGAACGGCCGAGTGTACAGCGCTGGGGGTGTAGGAATCAGTGACAGCTTCAGTGGAGGACGGAGATATAAGCGGCAAACGGAACCCGAAACTATTGATACTGGATTTTAAAGAGCAAATATGTTTTTGACTGAGCAATATCTTGAAATGTTTTGCGTTGGTTTGGAAGCAATTAAATATAGGCCATCTTTATTTGGGGTCTGTTTGTCGGGTTCCGTTGCCGTTTATATCTCCATTCTTAAGCATATTTGTTCGGCCACTGAGCATAGCCTTTAAGTCGCCCGCTGGTGAGCTACAACGCCTTTTAAAAGTTAATACAATGCTTTTTTTCGTTACCATCTAATGGCTGGTCTCAATTGGCTTGAGAATAGTACACAAAGGTAGTATATCTATGGTGGCTTATGATATTCTTCTAAAGAACCGTGGGTGCACGAAATAATGTAGATGTATCATTAGAGAGAAGGCTGTATCAAAACAGAGCAGATTATAAGTATAAAAGGTACATAAGTTTAATTAAATCACAAAGAAGCATCATCGATGATGCGAAAATTAGTGATTAAATAAACTTTCGTACCTTTTTAACTTTATAATCTGTTCTGTTTTAACGTGATATGGTACGAGCACGGCCAAGAACGTTTTATACTAGAGAAGACCGTGCCTTACGACCAGCAGACGTTGTCTTACCGGGGTGTCCCGTGGCGGCCAGGTAGCCCACGGTGCAGGCCACACAGAGCGACACGGCGGCGGCGGCGACCGCCACACCTCGCCTAGCAACCACACCCATGGCGACGGCGGCGGCGGCGACAGTGTGGACTGGATCTGGAGACACGGGCTTGTGTAGTCACGTGGGGTATCATTTTGTATAGGGTTGTGTCATGGTCCTCAGCATCATGGGAGGAGGTAGGGGGTATGTAATGGTTTACAAACACTATGCCATATAATGTACACTACATATGACTCGTCATATGACTATATGACATATAGGCCTATGACATACGACTAGTCATATGACTAGTCATAATATATAGTGTACATGTATACTGTATGGTATAGTGTTTGTAAAGCATAGTAGCAGACCATTATGTACCCCCACCCCTCCCAAAATGCTGAAGCCCATGTGTTGGGTAGACGACACCGATACTACTATACACTGTGGCGTATGCGTGAGTAGGCTACATGCATTGCAAGTGGTGAAGAGTTCACATTCACATGTAGGTTTCCTGAGAATTGGATTGGATCTAATAGCTTCTCATCATATCTGAGCGATGTCCACAAAATATTTCATATCTTCTCGCTGCTTATGTAGTGACAGCTACCGCTTTTCTCATTTTAATGCACTCAGAATATGGAGAAAAGTAACTAGTGTCAAATGTTATCATAGAAAAAAACCTGTTTTGTTCAATAACATCATGCAAAACTGTAGCTGTGAATTTTAATAGTAACCTGCAGAAGTCCTATAGCTAGCCAATTCTGCCAATGAATAAAAAGAAATGTGGGGACGTATTCTTGACAACAGAAAAGAATCTCACCATCTGTCACGAGTAGACGACCGGCTAAAGTGATTTGTTCGCCCACCACTGACCTCCCGCCCCACGGACACGCCTGCTCAGGTGGGCCTAATTTCCACCATCAAAGGAGGCTGGTGAAATTTAATCAAATCACCTGCCTAATCAAACAGTGGTAGTTACCGTGGGGGAGAGGGGTGGCGAAGTTGGCATAGATCATGTCATGAGCGAGCGAAGCTGTTTGATTAAAGTTAGTGGGCACAGGTGGATGGAGAGGAGAAGGTGTTAGACGAAGTGGATTTGCGACGAAATCTCCTGATGTCGTGTGAACCTTTTTCAGCAATGTAGGCTAATTTTGGTTGGTTTAGTACTGATGAAATATTTGTTTTGAGACATCGTAGGATTCATAATGAAATAGCAAAATATCAAAGGAGCGTTTCGTATAGTAGAAGTTTTTGTACTGCAGTTTTATTGTTGATTACACAAAATTTTTGCATAAGAAACGTATTAATGATTACCTTCACGAGTATTTCTTTCCATGAATATTCAACCTTTCAAAAACAGGTACTTAATTTCCATTTAGTTCATACTGTTCAATTCAGTGGACTAAGTATTTGGAAGTAATACCATGTGCACTTTTAAGAATAAGCTGATAGCAAGCCACGTTTATAGTTGGCGTGAAATTGACGTTATATGTGACGTGCTTTTATTAATTTGAAATTTATATTTAGATTCTACGTGTATATGTTTATTTTGTCTGTTATTCCTTATTCAAAATTCAACTTTGAGTGGTCTAACATAGTCCAAATTCTTCTTTGCTTCTCCCCTATACGCGTACATTATTTCTTCACTTTAGTGACTGCATGCATTTTTTTGTCTATTCGAAAATGAAATGCCAATTTAAACGCATTATTTTAAAGATAAACATCCTATGGACATGCCTATTGTGTGGACTTTCATTTCTTGAATTGCATTTTGTTTTAAAAGAGAAAACTTAAAATTATCTGCTAACTCTTTAGAATGACTGAAGGTCGAAAATATTTAATTAAAATGCGAATGAAATATTAAAGATGTTGGTTGTATTTTTTTATATGACCCTTTAGCTTCAACGCTTTTGTAATCATTTTCATGTCCGTCCGAAAACTTTGGTGCACAGATAATGACGTAAAAAGTTCTTCTTTAATAATATAACGTTTAGTTTCATTCAGACTAGTAGTAATTTGATTTTACCCTATTCTTCCCGAAGGATAAAGAGGGTCTCTAAAAACACGAATTATTATTATTTGGTTACGAATTGACGGTTTGCCGTTTAAGTTATAATACAGTATTGTTTATATCTGGCTTCCTTTTGGATAAAATGCTTCTATAAAACTTAATAAAAATGTCTATTATTACAGCATTGTTATAATTCAATAAAGTATGTTACTTTGTTGCAATTATTTAATACAAAAGTTGTAGTGTTCATCTTCTGTTTTTACAAATTTTGTAATTTATATATTTAAAACACAACGGTCTCATACAAAAGACCGTTACATTTGTTCAAAATACTTTGACGGTCTCATTTCTAAAACCATCACAATAATATAGAAGAATAATACACTAAAATACACATAAATAATCCCAGAATATGAAATTAACCTTGCCATGTCGTGTTAGAACATTGTATGGAGATATCGTGTTGACGATACAGGATATAGGGAAGATCTCTACCAAATGTTCCTTATATGTGTCTCACGGCTTAACGCTGACCAGCTACCAAGCTTGTTCACGACATTCCATCACATATGACCAAAACTGACAACACAGGCATCTTTCACCTCCCCCTCCCCCACCCCAGAAAAGTAGAACAATGTCCGCTTCCTATTCTCACCTCGCGCATTAAAGTACACGCCCCGCAAATTAAATCCATCTCTCAATTCGCACAGCTTCTATAATGGGCTCTCGTGCTTTTAAGCCATGCGCGTCATTAATTTGAAACATACTTTTACATGTTTAATTTTTCGGTTATTCCTTATTTAAAACTCAAATCTGTTTTTTTTTGTTTTGTTTTTTATTGAAGTTTAGAAAATACATTCCAATTACATCGCATTATTTACATCATGTATCATTACATCATTAACATCATGAAATCCATAACTTCACACACGAAGTATAGGGAATACACTTCAAATATCACATTTTATTATGTTATTAACATCATGACATCCATAACTTCATATAGTGATATATGGTAAATATATGATGTATTAAATGTATTGGGAAGATATGATACTGGGTTTTGACACTTGGGTTTTTCTAATTTGGAACTTATTTTTATGTTTTTTTTTCTATTATTGCTATTCTTTATTTAAAATTCAACTCTGTGTGGTCTAACATAGGAGTATTTCTTCTTTGCTTCTTTCTTATTCGTGTACGTTGTTTCTTAAGCTATGTTTTCTCATTAATATGTATGTAACCACTGCTGCCGAACATAGTATATGTTGAATTTCAGGACCTTGCATCGTTATATATCACGACTATATATACGCATATATATAGTCGGTATGAACATAATGTACACACCAATAATCCCTAAACATCAAATATATCTACCATATCATGTTAGAAAACGTTATGAACAGACAATTTTGACGATTTAATAAGGCCCTTTGGTTCGTTGCAAACATGTTGTTAATATTCGGCTACCATCGGCAATCGATGTTTACGAATTCCAACGTTATGGAAAACTGACAATTTCACCCCCCCCACCTAAAAGGTAGCTCAATAACCCAATAATGTTAAAAAATTCTTACCTCACGCATTACCGTCTCGGGGGGGTGGGGGGGTGGCGGGGGGTGTGTCTTTTTTTCTTCACATTTTTGGTATATTTCAGGGTGTTATTTTCACATTTTAGTATATTTATCTGGATAAAAAATATTGATATTCATTATATTAATTTTTCATATCTACATGTACTAGAATCTGAGTTTGATATATTGGCGTGTCACCTTTTTCTCAGATATTGATATATTGGTGGGTCACATTTTCTCAGATATTGGTATATTGTGGATCACTTTTTCGCAAAAATAGGTACATTGGTGGGTGCCGTTTTGAATCTGTCCTTGCCACGTCCGTACCCATTTTCTGACCAAGTACCCCCCCCCTTTCAAAGATTACAGCACAGACTCCCAAATCAAGTCCATTTCTCAATTCACCCTGGACGCCATTGCGCATGCGCGCCCAGTTTCATTGTAATCGTGATTCGATTGTTGTTTCCACCAGACTTGACAGCTGTTCGCGGGTGAGAAATGGGCACATTATCCACAAAATTACATTATAGCTCATGGGACAACACTTCATTTGTGCGTCCGTATCATTTTTCAAGACCTTTCTTTGAGCATTGATTAATACGTATCTGTGTCCTCTTTCATGCAGAGAGTGTCTTTGCAAAATATGGAAATGGCGTGTGACTAAATTGATAAATTCAAGAAGGGTTTGTTAGTATATGCTTTGCCATTTATTTTTTCATTATGATAACTGGTTGGTTTTTGGCGACACTACCGCTGAATTAAAGGTACTCACACACCGTATATCGTACCCATTGGTTGTTATGCAAACATACACGTTACAATATCTACATTCAAAGTGGATCACGCTTTAATAAAAGCAAAATGCCGTCAAACCACACATCCCGGAAGTAGCCAATGGACCGAATAATGCAGTATTTACCACAAAACCGCAAATAAAAGGGTGACAAATCTGATAAACCACAACTGGCCAGATTCGCGGTGTTGTTAACATGTGTTGGCGAGACTGTAATGGACGATAATACCGTGTCTGCACCGAGAACAAAGCTTCGCCGCACGCCGACTGTGACAATTGCAGTTTAACTTCAACGAGGCGCGTCTAACGTCTTTTGTGGCAAACGACAATTGGTGTCCTCCGTAAGTGGCGTGTTGGGCAAATTGACAATCGCGTAATCTTAACCTAATGCGCTTAATCTGTCCTTGAGTTGTGTTGAGTTGGCGTCGCTACACTGACAGCGTCCGAAACCGTCCTCTACGTGTAACGAAAATAGCGGCCTTTACGTGCAACAGAATATTTACGTGCAACAGAATATTTAGCAGCTTACTTTAGCCCGTCCTACACAGCCACGTACGATATGACATAGGATGGGATATTACACGCTGCGATAGTGGGTCATTACATGTAACAATGATGAATGAAAAGAATGATTAAATGCATAGATATTTAAACACGGGAGCTCAGTAAATTTTGAAACACGTCCTTTGACGTAACACGAAAGATACATCACCTCAGCTTTACAGCTTCGTATAGTACATCTTTATTGCGAAAAAAAACGAGCTGCATAAACATTGGACTGTAAAGGGAAAATGGCCATTCCGGTTACAGGTAAAGACTACTATTTTGGTTGTACGTACGGATCGGTTTCATCACGCAGCACCAGATTGGAGTGTGACACCGCCAGGAGCGCATTGTGGGATGCAGTGTGTGGAGGGCGATGCCACTAAAGCGATAAAATAAAATCTAGCCATATAACAGCAATATAATTTTGAATTGATTGCATTTATATGCAATTTTGCTCACTATGTATGAGCTTGTAACGTGTGATGCTGAAGTGTGACCGCCAGTACACTGTCAAAGCCGTTTTCCACGTTAGCGGAAGTTTTGAAGCCAGTCGATTAATGTTCTGCCAGCGGGTAATTTCATGATAGGGGAGAACGAGGGTGAAGGTGAGGAAGAGAAGGAGGATGCAAGAGCAGGGGGAGATGAGACAAATGGAGGTGGTGGCAGCAGTAGCAGCAGAGGCAGTATCAAAAGCAGCATAAAAATTAACAGCAGCATAAATAGCAACAGCAGCAGCAGCAGCAGCAGAAGCAGAAGCAGCAGTATTAACGACAATAAAAGCAGCCACAGTAGCAGCAATAAGAACAAGAGAAGAAGTAACAAAGCACCAGCGACAGCAGTAGCAGTAGTGGCGGTAGCGTCAACATGAGCAACAACAAGAGTTTGATTATCATCAACATCAGCAGAAACAACAACAGTAAAAGAAGCAACAACAGCAGTAGCAACAACAGCAGCAGTAGCAACAGCAGCAGTAGCAACAACAGCAGCAGTATAGTAGCAGTAACAGCGAGAACAGAAACTGCAAGAGCAGCAAGAGCAGCAGCAACAATAGCGGCATCAGTGGCAACAGCAATAACCCCACCAGCAGATCTATTTTACGTGCCGTGACTACACGCGTTACATGTGTGTACCTAAACTCATCTTTCTAGTAGTTACTCTTCAAATAACGTTTTCCTCACGCTTGGTTTGTCTTAGTCGAATTAATCATCTGGGTATTGGGCAAATATGAATACAAACGTAATAACAACGGAGACAATTAGATTATTGTATGCATAAGAAGTAACAGTTAGTTGATTCTGGGGCCAGTTTAACATGATTGATGTTCTGTGGGGCAATGTGTCATTGTAAGGGGATTTTTGCCTACACACTGGACATTTTCCTGTGTAAACGAACTTCATTTCTTATAAAAAATCATCTGTGCTGCTCTATGCTTACATTCACTGACACTTTTTAGATTTTTAAAAAAAATATTTGAAGTAATGCGTGGTGCGTATATTACTACAAGCAAACAGGAAAATAATTGTGCCTTGTTCATGACTTGTTCACATTATTGTTATATTGTACCACCGCTTTGCACATATGGGTTTTCATATTAGCCAGGTATTGTCCCTTATTATGCGAAAGATTTAACACACGCTTACAGTATGGCGATCCCTCTCGTACCCCTAAAATTCACGCTACGTTACTCACCTGCGTATAAGTCTAATGGGGGTATAAGTTTTTTTTTGTTATTGGAAACTTCTTCTTGCTGCAAAAAGTCAAACTAATGCAATAAATGTTGAATCCACGTTTTCTCCCCAGTTTGTTCATTCTCGAATCTGATTGGTTAAGAGTTTTAGGAGATCAGGTTATCTCCATACTTTGTGAACGGTGAACACCACCAAATTAAAAATTCTATTAAACTAGGTAGATAAAAGGGCAATGGTATGTTTTAGTGTAGAGATAACACCAGCTATGCACGTGTGATGTCTTAGCTTGCTCTCGTTCGCTAACGCTCACTCGAGCAGGCTTCGACACCACTCGTGCAAGCTAGTGTTATCGCCACACTAGAACAGACCATTACCCTTATAATCTTGTAATAATCTTTCACAGTGTCTTTGTTTCACAATCGAGCAGCTCAGCTGTGACAGACAGTACTCACCCATGATGCAATGCGCGTGTTGCGCATGCGTTACGGGTCACGTGGTCTACACATCAAACAGCGCCGCCACTCGGAGGCTGTAGTAATTAAACACCATTTTGCCCCTTGCTTCACTGGCCGGTTTCTGCAAAACTAACTGTTCTCATGTTTAGGTGGCTGGCAGTGGCTTTTGGATTCTGGGCTCAATGATTAATTCTTTATTTCTTCTTCTTTGTGCCATGTGTGTAATCTATTTTAAATCAATAAGAACACTTTTCATCCATGTTTAATCCTTAAGATTTCAAATCAATACACATATAAATTTATTCAATGAAGACCATGTCTTAATCAACAGATGATTAATGATATTACTACATATGCTCAGTCAATTTAAACAAGTTTGTGTTGTATGTTCTTGCATACAGTTCCTGCCACTCATGTTAACTCAGTTTGTTATGAAGCAAAGACAAATACCCCCCCCCCCCCCCACACACACACACTTTCCCCACCAAAATACTCCATTTTCACAGGGGTTTTAATGAAATCCCTTAAGTCCCCCCCCTCTTTTGCCAAAAACCTGGATCTGCCTATGTAACTGGACACGCCTATATATACGATATTATGCACCTATTGTACACTAACCTGAAACTGTTGCCGGTCACTCAAATGATCACCCACTGTCCACGTGATGCACACGTGATGCATGTTTCAATCAGAGAGAGGCCGTCGCCGCCGCTTTAATCCTCGCCCAACACTCTAGTGTAAATCTATTAACATCCGGGTAATCCGTCCACCTAGTGACAAGGCCATTTACTACAGCCTCAAATTAATGCCATGCGCTGGACCCGTCTGTATTCTTATCAGGTATGCACCCGAACCCATCAAAATTGGACATGTGAATTTATGAAGGCATAACTATGCATCTATACTTTAGTGGACGGACATTGACTGATGGTGAATGGTGATGTTCCTGTATAGTTTGACAGAAACTTTAAATTAACCAAATAAATCAGATGTTGCCATGTGGGGTCGTTGACACCTTGACATGTTCAACACGGACATAGACTACGGTTAAAATACTGCCCCTGTTTGCTATTCATCCATCAACCCACGTGTTCCTTTTGATGCACGGCCTTTCTTTTTGTTGCATAGCTCTTATAGCCAAATAAGCAATAACAATTCCTATTACTGAGTGTTGGCCTATCGCAATCTCTTCCTTCAATACCGTTAACACCTACCTATGTTTAGAGCATTTTCAATGATCCTGTTTGAGAACTGAGTTTAACTGCACATATCTCCGCCAATCTCAAGCTGACCATGTGACAATGTATCAGAGACACAGGCACGGCTATAAATATGCAAAGCAATCACATAATAATGGCGTTAATCAAACGTGAACCCCGCTTCTAGAGCTACTCAAATCCGTGCTCCACTAGTCTGGAAAATTACAAGAAGCGCCGCACAAGAGCGCAGTCAGTCATAATTATTGGCTATGATTGACATGTGGTAAGACGTGATTGACACCCACAGAGTGAGGTGGTGCGGTTATGATCGACGGGTGCGTGGAAAATGGCCATTTTATGAGGTACTGGCGTTCACGGGGTGTTGAATACGAGCTGCAGTTTGGTGGGGTAAATGTAAACATGTTCACATGATTTGTAAATGTGATGGTTTATAGCCGTGATTCAATTCTTGCTCTCAGGACTTTACATTTTACACCAGGTCATTGTCACACTTATTGATCTTCAATTGGTCATTTCTTATATGCTTGCATCGGCAGCACATTCAGCGCACAATGCTAATCACCCACACGATCATTCACTAACTGTTCAGCTCAATGACCTGTTCCTAATTAACGTGTAGGCGCCACGGAGCAGTGTGCAATTGCTTTAAGTTTGAGTTTACTCAACATCCACCACCAGATCCGGCTGGGATTCGAACCCACGACCCGACGAGTTCAACTCGCTATCCACTCAGCCACGGAAGCACACAAATGCGTAGAGATATTTGCTGCACCACACCGTAGGAACAAGTAGTGACTCAATCTCTGCTTCCTTACCTATGATAAATATGATAAATATGATAAATATGATAAATATGATAAATATGATGAATATGATAAATATTTAATTTCCAAAATGTATAATGCTTATCATTATGTAAACCAAAAAGACACCAGAGTTCGAAATGAACTTCTATTCATCAAAAGTCTTCATCATATGATACATTTTGTGAACACCAACTTCATATAATAGTAACATACAAAGACATTCAATCTTTAGAGGGCTTTATTTCAAAAACTAGATTTTAGATCATTGCTACGTCATTGTCTTACTCACGCGATTCCAACGCTGTTCTGTGACAACCCCACGGGAATGACTTTGTTAAACACACACCCTTTCAATGTCGTGTTTTTTGAATGGGGCACCTGATATTTAGAAAACAATACACTGGCCATGTGCTCCTCATATTCTAATGCATGTATTGCTTCCGAGAAGAATGCCCAAGAACCAATCGGCTGCTTTGTTACCGTAATAACATTATTACCAATAATAGCCAATAAATTGCTGTATATAAGTACATCATTACCCTGACAACAATTGAACATTATTTAAACTGAACACCAGTAGTCTTCACACTGAACACTCTCAATCCATCATACAAACACCACAAGAAACACTACAACAACAGCCATACACACGAGCACCACACAGACTGACCACAGGAGCATCTTCTTCCTCCTGTACTTATCCACATAGTTGCCTGCCAGTCTGAGCTGAGCATTGGCGTGCTCCATGGACAGTCGAGACTCGTGCACGTGCGTCTCAATCCTGTCAATCATCGCGCCCTGCTGCTTGACCAGCATGGCCACATCGAGGAACATCTCCTGCAGACCGTGCACGCTTTGCTCCAGCTTCTGGATGTCAGCATCCCTGCTCTCGAGCTTGCTCAGCGTGTGCTTGGCCTCATCCAAGTCCTCAATTTGAATGTCCTGATGAACCTGCGCTTCCAGGTTGCCCGTATCCAGTATGCTATGCACCTCTTCCTCTCGCGAACACCTGCCCTGCAGCTCGATTTGCCTGGAGATCTTCTTCTTGGTGGACTCTAGAAACGCCACCTGGGCCAAGTTGTGCTCTTCCATGATGCCCACGAATGTCTGCGTGATGCACGAATGCTGGGCCTTTCTTATTCTCAGCATCGCGGAGGCTTTTCCATCTCTGTGCTTGTCCGTCTCCTCGTCTTGCAGCCTGGCGTTGTCGGCCTCTAGAAACTTGAGGTCATCGTTTATGGCGCTCGCTTGGCACTTAACCTCTTTCATCAGCCCGTTTATCTCCTCTTGGAGGCGGCTGTCGGCTTGAGGTATAGACACCAGGAAGCTTTGCTTCACTCGAATGGCCTTGGCAGTTTGTGAAAGTTCGTTCAGTTTGCCGTTGATTTCCTCGACCCAGTCGTAGAACTTGGAGATTGGATCGTGTCCTGTCGCTCTTTGTGAATCGATTATCACGTACGTGTCTTCGTTCCTCTCCTTCTCGGCGAGGAGTTTCAAGTCATGTAATCTATCCTTTGTCATTTTGAGTGAGATGGTTTCATTGTTATGCACAGAAAACTAATGTTTAAGTTCGTAGTTGACCTGCTACGTTGATTACACAGTAATATTCATTTTCTAGCTTATATGTGCGCACAATTCAATGCATGGCGTCCGTAGTGTTAATTTGACTACCATGCATGTTGATATTATTGTTTATATGCATGTGCAATGTATATCAAAATGATTCACCCGTCTTGAATTTGTCGGTTGGGCAATATCAGTCAAATTGCAATACATATGCATGGTATTTATCAACTGAAGTAAACATTCATGACAGCATTCCAACATTGCGTAATTTCAGTGGACGGAGAGCACTGATATCAGCAAATACGGTGTTAACAACAAGTTAAGGCTGATAAGACATGTATAGTGTGGATAGACATAGGAGTCAATATATGGTCTTAGTAAACTGGGGATGCTGTATATGCTTTATTGATGTTAATGATGTATATTTTGCCACGATCTATAAAAGTGGAACATTGTTCTTTTTTATCGTGACCCTCTTGCCCCCGCCAAGGTAAGATATCCGATGTGTGACATAATGGAAGAATATCTGCACAGTGACAGTGGTTTATTCAAATACATGTATTACTTATATGTGCCATATTATAATATTTAATATATGAAATATAAAAATCATAATATGAATTCTGCTGTGTAGGCTTACCGTTTTTAATGCCACATTTCAATAGTAAAAAGAAGAATTCTTTCATGATTTTTTTAGGACCCGCAAAAAAATAAGATGTCTGGAATATTAGATAATAGAAGCTTGACTGACTCCCCCCCCCCCACCCACACTCCCCCTCTGAGCGTGACAAAATGTACATGTACATCATCTCTTACAGTTTGACACATTTATTTCGAGCTCTGCTAAGGGAGGGAGCATAATTACTTGTAGGGGGGGGCAGTCATTTGGTGGTGGGTGTGGGTGTGGGTGGGGGGAGGGGGGAGGCGCTCAATTTTCTTTGGTCACAGCAGGGAGGGCGCTCAATTTTAATTCAAAATGAGAGGGAGGGCACTCAATTCTCAAACTGAAAAGGTAATATTTTACCCACTTTTGTCGCCCATTGATGCATTCCTGCAATATGCATGCTTTTAGATTTAACTATATTGTAATGTCAACAAGTCAAATAGATTGCTAAATATGTATTCATTGACCATTGACAGTGAATGATTCATTGCAATACATTTTAAACAGTTTTCATGGAATCTGTCCAATATCATACTTTATAATACGAATGTATGTCATTGTTCATATTCATCCGCGTTCGCTCAGTTTCTTAATGTTCATATAGGGAGGGCAATCAATTGAACGTAGAGAGTTAGGGAGGTAGTTCATTTTTTGTCTCGTCAATACCAAATGACCGCCCCCCCCCCCCACCCACCCACCCACACACTCATGCACAATTAATTATCCTCGCTCCCTAAGTAAAGTTCTTACTGAACTAGATGCTGGAGCCAATGACGATTTCGCAATTAATAATTTACACTACATTTCTTTCTGATGACTGCAAACTCTGGAAAATACTCAGATAACTATTGACGTGTCTTTACAATTGTCAACACGTCATTTTGCTTGTCCGATCAGAAAACAGTGCATCAAATAGGTGATACGTTATCACCTACGAGCTTATTTTACCACCAAGCACATAAACGGATGCCAAATAGTTTTCATAAAACATGTTGTACTACATTATAAATGGCATTTAACACGAGTAATCATTACACACGCTGAAAGGTGTGATTTGCTTTAAGTCTTAAAAAAACTTAAATAAAACACAAAATAAACGAAAAAAAACAACACAAAAAGAATGTCTTTTTCGGAAATCCTTACTTCACTACAAAATGAAAATTGGCTCTGCTATATGTTCTAAGTTAATAAATGTATATGAGATTGTGCTAAATAACCTACCATCTTCACCATGCAGAAGTGACAGTGTTGCTCGAGTTCTAATAAGGTTCTGATGTCCGGCCAATCTTCAAAGTCACTTACCCCATATAAAGTGTGATCATAGATTGTCATTTTTCCTCATGCTGCTTTGATGCTGCACTCACTGGCAGTGTAAACTCTGTCTGATGCGGGTCATTATTTCGACATAGAGACCTATTATTTGGAGAGATTGAGCCTATCATTATGTCACAGCGAGTTAAACGCTAATTCGTCACAGCTAGCGCCCCCTAGTAATTGATAACTATTAAAATCTCCACTTGATTATATGGAGGGAGTGCGCTGCATCTGTTATGGGTTTTTTTACGTTTTGATCGTGTTAATCAGGATGTGTTGTTTTAAGTTGTGTGTTGTTGTTTTTTCATGCAGATGAGAATGCGCACAGTGACTTACTAGTTTGGAATATACCTGTATCATTATCGCCGACCGCCCACATAAATACAAATGAAACAATAAAGAGACCTTGTCGTCTCAGTGTCGTAGAAGTTTTGAACTGCAAAATGCTCTCAAAAATTCACAATTACCGTAGAGCATCTACCACGTCCCACAGAAGTAACATAGGGAACGCACTATTCAAATTCCCCGTCAATGACTCCCTTTCAGGGGGAAATTGCACCTGCTCTAGGTCACGTGACCTACTCACAACAAAGGCACGTGTAATCACCTTTCTCTAATGACCTATTTAATCTGCGCGTGAAAAGCGATTATCGGAGCGTGTCTGCGCAGACTTAATCAAGCTCAACAGATAGTCGGTGCGATGTTGAGGTGATATTTAAACAAATTTCTTGATCATGTCGTAAGTAACACATATCATTTATATTTCCATGGAATGTTTATCTAATATTGCGGTAATTTTTTTTATTGAAAACGCACAATTTTCTTCATTCTGCGATCACGGTTTTGATCATTGAGTGATTATAATTAATTCGCCAGAATCGCATCAAATCCTTCTGACCTCGGGCAAGGAATCATCTGCTGGCTCAGCAAAAGTGTTAAGTAATTAATTGAAAATTGCCGCTCGTTATTTTATAGTTAACGCCTGGCTTTGAAGCAGGATTGTTTACATTAATTATGCTAAAAAGTGAAAGACACTCAGTAATTTTGCGTGAAATTTGAACAGAGGCTTTCGCGGTCTGTTTAATGGTAAAATGTTGTTTCTGGCAGCTATGCGTATGGTCATGTGTTATTCATTCGTCATTTTTACGTTTAATTCTACCAATATCCTTTTGAAGTCACATGAACGATCAGGTTGGTGTTTATTTATAAAACAACTATTAAATTAGCAGCTGACCATTTTTATTAATAAAAGGTCACTGGAGATCAAACTTTCGCAGTTTTTTAAAACCTATTTTATCCCTATTTTTCTTCTTCAATTAAATCTGACTTCTTACTGGAATGGGAATTATTTTCCATGTACAAAATCATTTTTAATGGGTGAAATTGATTATATTTTGCTGAGTGTTATCACACTTTCAATGGGGTGAGTTCATGCTGAAAATGAGCCCCTCCCAACTGTGGGGATTTATGGAGACTGACCCACACTGACCGCTTCACCCATTAACCGCTGACACCGGCAATTGACCTCTTCCTTGAGATGACCACTTCTCAGATCTATTGTCTTTTTTAAAGGCCAACTATAATGGAGTTTCTCATAGTTTTTCTTTAAAGCTAGAATGATTCTAGAAAACAGCTTTGACACAGCCGAGAAATGCGATTAAAGTGAACCAAGCTTGGTATTTCATAGCTTTAATTTTGAATATTAGTTAGTAGATTACTTCTTGAGATCACTTTACGGGTCAGAACATTGCTACACTTGAGTGTTTGACACATAGTTAATTTATTCATGAGCTGTCAAATTATTCATAAACACGCAGTCACGTGTTGAGTCGCTGTTGAATAAAAGCGGGCGCGACAGGCCGGGCGACATTAGGCAAGTTTAATTTAAAACACACACTTTCCCACATAAGCTCACTGTTTTCACAACAGAGACTCATTGAGCAGTGAAAACAGAGACATATGCTCGGTGAAAACAGACCAATAGGCTCACAGTGACGCGCACCAAAACTTGAGTCCATGATGATCGAGGTTTCATTCATTGAAACACGTGTCTTGATGGCTGCTTATTTCAGTCAGACAGTTTTTATGTTAAGGTTTTGTGGTAATTTTTCTTTGTGTACTATTAAACTCGTATTTGTTACATCGTTGCACGTTTGTGTCACATGTGTAGGTCTTTCAACCTAAGTCTTACACCGTTTTCCAAAGCTATACAGGCGAAGCTTATATTTGCTTATTGCTCGAATTCTGTGTCTATCAGTGCGATCACCTGACGTGTAAATAATGCAAATTGCAGACAAAAATTAGCAACAGGGGCACATCTTTTCTTGTAATTATATCAACAAACGTAGCATAAAAACGTGACCCAGGCAAGAAGCAGCGCTGTGAACAAGCTGAGAGCGATTTGCTTGGGAAGGCGCGGATTAATTTGCTGATTATCGTTGATTAAGTTTACACTTAGCACTCATTTGTTCAGCGGAGGTGAATAACTCCATTTGGGTGTGGGTTGACTGCCAAAGTAGTCCGGCGTATGATGACGAAATCCGTAATTTAGCGCCTGATCGAGCCCGCGGTAAATGAGAACTACAACTGATAATTACTAATCTGCAACAAGCAGATGCCACTAGTTAATCAACTTGCAGACGATTATGCAAAAGATTCCGACAACTTGGGCTGGTTTTTCATCGATGTGCTTACACCACAGGTTGTCCTTGTCTTGTTCGTAGCGATTTCGTATGCCAATTAGTACGATTGTCTTTCTTTTTATGCACCACCAAGAACCTTTAATACCATGCAGCAAGAGAAGCAAAAACATCACCATTTATGCAACAACAACAACCGCTGAATTCTCGCTACAGAGAGCAGAATTGCCTCTGACATTTCGTCACATCTTTTCAATCGCCCGCTTGCTTCAGATTTCGCTTGAGATGGCAGCATAATCAAAAACAAAGAGAGAGTTTGACCGATCCGATGCTGCGCTTACGCTGCGACACTCCCGACGAACGTGATTGTCGATAATGGAGAAATTTCCGTAACTCGATATTCGGACGTTCTTTGGGTGACAAGTCTTTACGGCGTTCTGATGTAATTATGACCCGTCAGATGTGTAAATGACATTAGCCACGGATCAAGGAACTCCCCAATGCTCGGGCATTTTTACAGGCGGCAAAATACGATTTAAGTGCGATCACATACGTTTGGATTTCGGGAAAATCATCAAAAGTAAGTTCTGGTATTTGACACTTTTTTGGCTGTTGGCGTTAGGGCCTAGAACCTAGTGAACGGGGTTTTTTTTTATTTAAAACAAAAGTTCAAAATATTCAGGCCACGGAATGTCTAGTGCACCATGAAAATTGGCAAATACATACAAGTTAGCATTGGGTACGCCGTTGCAAGAAGTCCAATATCTAAACCATGGCATTGTATATTGTGTTTTTATTATTATTAAGTTAACAGGCGCATTACAACATCTCTATAATTATTAGGCAATGTCGACACGGAATATCGGCACCCACCAAATGTCATAGTTTCCCCCGCTGAGTACTAAGACTGTGGAGAGTTTGCTACAGTTTAGTCACTTTAAAGTCACATTAGAACAAAACAAAACAAGTAGTAGCTTAATAGACCCCCTCCCCACATCAATTGCCGTCCCATAGACCAAGACAGCCGCCGCGTGGGGCGCTTTCCTGGGAGAGTCCGTGAGTGGAGCAAACGACAAAGCGGCCGGGTGACGTCATTCGCCACGTCACCGAGACGGAGCTGTCAATCACGCCACAGTGGGCGGGGCCGAGCGCTAAGTGCTACTTAATATTCATAGCGCGCTCTTTTTAAGGAAGTTGCCTGTAAAAGGAAATGAGCTGAGCAGAGGAACGGTCATTGATACGGAAACAGTCAGTGAATTGTTTTAAACACGTTTCGCGTTTCGAGTAGGAAGGAATCACCACTGCGGATGTGACAAATTTTCCTCACCGGAAGTCTGGGAGTTTTTCATGGAGGAGTAGGATACTTTTGAACGGGATATCGTCTGCTGCGAATTTTAATAGGTAAGCGTGATGAGTATATGGACCTACTATTTAGTGTATTCAATTGTTTAACGAAAAAGTATGTTGCTTTGATACATAGCAAAATCTAGACTGTGAAATCTATATTATCGTGACATTCAAACGGTCATAACCCGCATACACTCTTGTTTTGTAGATTATTAAACGAGGGAATAGCTTTTATCCATATTTATAAGAATTTGTTTAGTGTCAATTATACACATTGATACACACATTGACATACACAAATGCTCAAGAAAGGATATGCATTAATTGTTATGAAGGTTACTGACACGTAACAAAATATGCAATTCCCTATACTGAATTCAAGAACATCTTTGAGTGTTATTGATGAAATCTAAAATATATTTGACCATAATTGTGTAACATCCTTATCTTTTGTTGCATTTACTAGGGTATGAATGAATGATTTGATATTTCTATTGCTGTGGTAGTTTTCTATACGAGTTCGAACTGCCATGATATCTCCCTGAAATGGAAGCCTGTGTGTACTGGTCAAGCGTAGAGAAAGCCCAAACCTTGCACCCGAAACTTACCAAGTGGGCATTGCATATCATCCCCTCCTGCTTCCATAGTTAACTTCACATTTGAAATTCATCAAAACCACTTTAAAACGCACGGTATTAAAATGGCAAATAAAACCCTACCACCTCAATCATCACCATCAGCCATGACATCAAATTGTCAGAAACAACATCATATTTTGTTTACCCAACTAGAATGTGCACATCATGTCATGTAAGAACATCTGTATGATAAACATACATGTTGACACCATACAATATTTAAGAATACGACGAACACCTCTCAACAAAGAAGAGATGCACTTTTGGGACCACACTGTAGTACCACCCCTCCACGTACACTTGCAGCACCCACAGCCTCGCTTTGACAGCATGGCTGCCACCGTGGTCCCGTCGTCCTCGCCCTCTGCTGCCGTCACCCTGTCACCCTCCCTGGCGGAACGGCCCACCGTACCAGGAGGGCTCGGTCTGCCTGCCACAACACCAGGACCAGGGGTCGTCGTCAGTGGCGGCGGCGACCTGACCGCTGCGACTCAGCCGCCGCCGCCGCCGCCGCTGCGGTCACCACCGGTCAACGTGTCGTCACCGACGGGAGGAGTGGGCAGGCCACAAAACAACCAGGTAGAACACTGCTGGTTTTTAAGATGTTTCAATATAGAAAATAGGGTTAATATACCTTGAATTTAGTTTTCAGTTTATGTATATTGTTGTAGAAATATGTTTGAGAGAGAGAGAAGGTTGAAAATTCAATGCTAGTCTTTTCTCTCTGTGGTCTTCAGCAAGCAAGCTCCTACCACTGTATTGGCATATATATATAGCTGAAGACGTGTTTTACAACCCCAAGCTTTGATTTTTAACTACATCCAAGTGATACCATCATGCCAAGCAGCAGTTGAAAATTCCGTTTACAGAATGCATGCCATTGTTCCAGTGGAGGCATAGAATGAGCAGTCATTTCACAGACAGCTCTAGTTGAAAATTAGATCATTAGCTGTTTATGCAGAATGCATTCTATCTAAGATGGGTGAAGTGTATTTTAGATGCACGTTTCAACTCTAGTTACTGAGCAGTGCTGTTAATCTATAATATATCAATAACACGCCCAGACGAGCATGTCAACGACAAAACAAAAACAAATAAAAACAAAACAAACAAAATCACTGGAAACTGATATCTTATGATACGTAGGGAAAAAAACGGCACGCAGGAGAACTGACAATTGCCACACAAGACAGCCATATCCTTAAAATGGAGATGTTCACATAAAACAGGTTGAACCAAGGGCACATCCGGCTGTGCGGGCGTTTTGATAGCACGACTATCTCCGTTTGAATATCCGGTGTCCAAGTGTGTTCAGTGTCTACGGCACAAAAATAACGTCCGGCCTGGCGTACTGGCTCCGTACAGCCTACCTACGGCCAGGCCACTGGTGAATAGACCGTATTACAGTACATAGTGGAATCTTTCGTTATTGTGTCCGTACTGCTTCAAAACGTACGTCTGCCGCACTTTCATCATACTGCGAACACGCACTGAGCCATACGGTGTCTTGGACCTTTGGATTTTGGTAGTAGCAAGGCTGTTGGGAGGCAGTACTGCCGAATGTGCCTTAGGCTATTGTCATACGTATCCCGGGTTGCATGCGATGATGGTATCATTCTGGTCTCACAACCTTGGTGTCGTGAGTTCGAGTCCCGCCAGGGCCACTTGATATAGTCAAATGGAAGCTCAGGGTTCTAAAAACTGTCTTCAGCTGCATATAAGCGAATACAATGCTAGGAACTTGCTTGCTGACTTTGGTATCCCCCATCTTACTGAAGGTGAGCCAGGTGACGCTGTACGGCGTGCCCATCGTGTGCCTGTGGATCGACGGCCGCGAGCGCCTGTGCCTGGCGCAGATCTCCAACACGCTGCTCAAGGACTACAGCTACAATGAGATCCACAACCGCCGCGTGGCGCTCGGCATCACGTGCGTTCAGTGCACGCCGGTACAGCTGGAGATACTGCGCAGGTGCGTTATGATGCAGTACAACAGGCTATTGATAACACTTTTACTTTATAAAGAGACTATACTCTATAATAAACGCACATTTTTATACGGCGGTACCAGGAACCTCCACATATAGACCAACTCTCTATGGTATACAGCTGGAGATACTGCGCAGGTGCGCGCGGCTGCGATACAATACAGTATGCTATACAATACACCTCTATATAGTAAACCCACATTTTCAGACCAAACAATTATTTAGAATAATAAGAATACGACTTCCATCTCTCAATAAAGAATAGATGCACTTTTTGGGACCATACTACTTAAGAATACGACGGCACTACTAAGCTCTATATTTAGACCAACTCTCTATTAAGACCACTTCTATAACAAACACCTTTCTTGTTTGGGGTAGGGGTGGGGTGGGGGTGAGGGGGACTCACACAACTTAGAATACGACCATGGACCTCAATATTTAGACCAGATCTATATCGAGTCTTCGTCTATAATGCGGCTACTCATCGGGGTAGTAAAGCTGTATAAAGTTACCAAAAATGAACCGCTCCAAAGACCTGGTCTGTAGTGGAGGCCACTTGAAGTCAGTCCCTCAGGTGGTCTTGATAGAAAGCCGCAATGCTGGCATGCATCAATTGCATCGCGAATAAGTTGAAATTAGTTATGAAGCGTCCAGCAATACTTCCATTCTAATCCGCCGAGCCCAATCACATGCACTGTACACCTATTTGATCTATAGCAATGCGTTATCAAACAGAATCTGATGTGATGCTAATGTACGCCTACAAAAGCGAAGTGCAATACGTTCTCTGCTTGCCCACTGCCAAATCCTCATAAAGCAATCTGTTCCCCACACGCCACAGACATAGGCAACGCGGCCGTTATTCGAGGCGTCTCTACTTGTAACAGTACTGTAGAACCTCTCTATTAGGACCATCTTTGGGACCAGTGTTAGGTGGTCTCAATAGAGAGGTGGTCTCTACACAGAGGTTCCTTCTGGTAGCTTTATGTGGTTAGAGAGCGTGAAAAGTGGTCTTATTACAAAGGTGGTCTTACTTGGAGGTTCTACTGTACGCGCAAAACACATTTGGAATTGACAAGAGACACGTGCACATGGTTTTCTCTTGCCTCAGGGCGGGCGCCATGCCTGTGTCGTCGCGCCGCTGCGGCATGATCACCAAGCGCGAGGCGGAGCGCCTCGTCAAGTCCTTCCTGGAGGACATGACGCCGCCCAAGCTGCCAGACGACTTCGCCTTCGACGTGTCGCACGGCTGCGGCTGGGGCTGCCGAGGCTCCTTCCTGCCCGCACGGTACAACAGGTTAGAATAGCTAGTTTACTACCATATTGACATAAGTTATGCTCTTTAAATATTCAGTATCTTTCAACAGTGTTCTTTCAACAATTCTTTTGCGCTCTATATGAAATTCAAGATATTATAGTGTACATTCATCTATCCTGGTATATATACATAAATGTAACCAGCAAAAGGGAGAAGGGAGAAGGGGGTGGGGTCGGGGGCGGGGGGGGGCAACAACATCTTGTTAATCCTAAAGTACTATTCAGATTTTAATGTTTGTATTATTGACAGTCTGAGGATGCCCAAAGTATGGGTGAAAGTTTACAAGTTTTTTTGTAGAGGTCTAGGCTATAATTTGGTTCAAAGTAATAAACTGTATATTTAGATATTCAGGTTGGGCATGAAGAATAAATGAATGCTAAATATATAGAACGTCTATGCCATTTCATTTTTGTATGTTGATATCATAACCTTTCGTCAGTGAATTATCCTGTAAAAAAGTCAAGCAAACGGTCAGCTCGGTTTTTGTTCTGTTTAGTTCAATTTGACCTGCTGAATCGCTACCATTAACATAAACGTTTTACACCATGAAAGCAGGTCCAAATAGTTTCAGTTTGTGAATGAAATGTCAGCAGAAAAACTCAGCAGCTTTTGTGTACACTTATTAAAATTTGTATGACAACAACTTCCATGTTATAATCGAATATTTATATATGACGTCATCGCGATTGTCAGACTATTATGCAAATTAGCCGCGTCATCTAACTGTGTATCCATACCAACAGCTCGCGTGCCAAATGTGTCAAGTGCTACTACTGCAACATGTTCTTCTCACCCAACAAGTTCATCTTCCACTTCCACAGGTAGGCCTTCTAGATTTTTTTGGGTATATTTCTGGAGACGATGCAATTCTCATTGGGAAAAAAATATTTAAGGTTAAGAATTATGAATGTTGAAGCAACCTATATTTTACAAATATACAATATATATACAAGTATTGGGGAGACCGGGGCAAATTGCCGGATTGCAAAGCATATCAGTGACACTAATTTGAATATCGTGTGACGAATAGCTTAGTAATTTATAATCTAATTATCAATGTAAAAAACAAATGCATAAATATAACTTATAGAGAGGCACTAGGTCTACCATTGAACACTATAAACCTCCCACGATACAGTAATGAGCCTAAAATGAGTACTCTACCCGAACCCAAGCATAGCACTACAACTACGCAATACAACAATAACAAGACACGAAACTCAAAACCTTTGCATTTTAACACAATTCATGACATATGTATTAATTACTAAAGCCTATTAGCCATTATTAAAAAGATTATCTATCACCACTGAATTCATTATAAAATAGCAAATAAAAACTTTTGTAAATGTTCACAAGGATAGTCTTTCTTTTCAAATCTTTATCTTCTCGATCCAGAACTTCTATATTTTTATCACCTTACGAATAGATATATACATATAAAAATACGATAAGAACAAATTTGGAATACTTTTGAAGACTTATACAACAATTGAATCAGATTAAATTATTCATATGCTATTTTTTTCAACAATTATTTGTAATACTTCATATGTACATGTGTCTCATCATGTTAACAAGTGTAGTGTATAATCACAGAAAAGCTTTTATCATCGAATTTCATCAATATCTTAATAGAAAAAAATATACAGAAATTTAAAAATAGGAAGAAATGGTGGTGTCTCTAAACATTTTGGTAGCTTTATGAAGGTTGGGTCTTATTAAAGAGGTGGTCTCAAAAGAGAGGTGGTCTTACTTGGATGTTCTACTGTATAAGGTTCGTCAGCGTATAAACGCACGTGCTTTCATAAAGTATAACGGAACGACGTGGTTTCTTGTAGGATGCCGGAGTCCAAGTACAACCACCCGGACGCGGCCAACTTCAACTCGTGGCGGCGCCACCTGTGCCTCACGGGCGGCCCCAGCTGCACGGACGACCTCATCCACGCCTGGGAGGACGTCAAGGTAGGCAGCCATCGCCGCCGCCATGCCCCACTCATGGGTCTCAGCATCATGAAAGGTGGGTAGGGGGTGTAGAATGGTCTGCTACTGTGGTTTACACACACTATGCCATAGAGTATGCAGTATATATGTCTAGTCTACAAACACTATACCATACTATGCACGACTAGTCAAATATACTGTATACTGTACATAACTATAGTATGGCTATAGTCATATATACTGTATGTTTTAGTGTTTGTAAACCATGCATAGCATGCATAGTTGTAGACCATTATATACCCCCTGCCCCCTCCCATGATGCTGAGGCCCATGGTCTCACATACGTCACAGAAGAACCGCTCTATAGCCACCACTTGGGGGACTGACGTCAAGTGGTCTCAACAGGGAAGTGAGAAGTTCGAGCAGAACTATATTTGTAAAGATTTGAACCACGAAGAGAAATGACTTCCGTACTCATATGGATTGGTTTGAATTGTAGCTCCCAAATGCACTATCCCATTAAATGAGATGCCAGTTAGCGACCAAGACTGTTAATGAAACTAATGCAGAGTCTCAAGTCCCCATTGCTATTTCCAGGCCATGTTCAATGGCGGCAGCCGGAAGCGGGTGATGGCGGCGTCCGTGCAGTCGTTCACCAAGAGCCAGGACCAGTCGCATGCCAAGCGGGTCAAGGCGCAGCACGCCGAGAGCCAGAGCAGGTAACAGAGGGCGCGGGCGAGAGCTTCATCAAAGACCACCATCTTTGAAGGAGTTCATCGTGTTGGTTATATCCATAGATCAACATATTTCTTCAACCAGAACATTGAATTTTACCTTAATACTTACAGTTTCGGAAAATGACTATGAGATTCTGAAGATGGACATAGTCATTAGTCCAAAACTGTAAATAATAAGGTAAAGTTCAGTGTTGTGATTGGAGAAATATGTTGATCTAAATCAAAGACATTACGTTCTCATATGGATAATGAAGCATGTGCTTTTAATGACATCCCAAGTACGTAGGTGTATGATCTGAGCTTACAACTATAGAGATCTAATGGACTTCACATTATGATGGATAATGTAATTAATATCTAGAGGGCTAAATTCAAGTCCAGTTGACTATAATATTCTACCATAGACGTCGGCGCTAACCACTAACAAAAAAAACATCACTTATATAAAATGCTGTGCCGTTTTCTGCAGAGCCGAGTCCTCCATGGCGCTGACCAGCAAGCTGCAGCACGCCTTCCACCAGCGCTTTCCCCACGCTGCCACCGCCGGGGGCCCCAACTACCCCTTCCCCCTGTTCCCGCACGCCAACAAGCCCATGCCTCCTGTAGCCGCCAAGGCTTTCCCTATGTTCGCCACCGCACAGCACCTGCACATGAGCGCCACCTCGCCTACCAGAGGAGAGGGGAGGCCTCAGGCCGGCTCCGCTATCCTGCCCACCGCCACCGCCAGACAGATGCCCCCGTTCCCCCAGCACATCGCCCAGGAGACCATCTACCCGTCCTACGAGATGATATGGGCCAAGCACCTAGGCCTGTCCATGTACAATGAGAACGGCTTCCCGCCCCCGCATCCGCGCTGCTTGCTTGATACCTCCGCCTCCACAAAGAGGGACGAGCGGGTCTCACCTCCGGGAGGTGGGGACACGGAGGCCAACAAAACAGGGAGTGGCGAGAGTGGTAGCAGAGTTAGAGATGGTGCCAGCAGCAAAGGACTGATACACGGCCAGTTTTCAGCTTTCAAACCCGTGGCCACCGTCACGAATAACAATCTGTTCAAGCCCTATGAGCTGGATGATGATAGAGGAGATCGTGATAGAGACTTGTGCCACAATAATGACTGTGAGCTGCTCAGTGATAGCTGTGGGGACGACGAAAGTGAGCCTGATAACATTGACGTGGACACTGTTGAAGAAGAGGAGCGCAAGAATGTGAGCAAAGAACACGAACAATGTAGACAGCATAGCAGAGACAGTTCACCTGACATTGCAACTTTATCAAGAGACAAAACAGTTGGGGAAAATGTGACTGCTGGCAGCAGAGAGGCTTCCTGTTCTAGTCCTACAGCCGAGTTCGGTGTATTGTGTGATAGCAATGATAATTGCATAGAGAAGGGAGACTCTTTGTCCTACACGAGACCAGAGCTAAGTGTGGTGCGTAGCTGCGGTACTGGGGGCGGTGACCTAGACCAGTTAGCAGCAGCAGGAGCAAAGACAGAAGCAGTAAGTCAAGGTATGATTCAGCTATCGTGCATGACTTTTATAATGAGTATGACATTTTGATTACAGTTTAGAAAATACATGTAAATGTTAATACTGTTGGCATTGTGATTAATTAGTGTGTAGATCAGTTTAATATTTGGAGTGTATATAAAATTGTAGTTCAAAAGCATCTTCGCAGTAGTTTGATGCGAAATCAAATATTTGAAACCAAATAATTTAAGCATTAATCTATTGTTCAACAAGAAACAAACAAACACACATACATGGAGCGTTTTCCAGATATACTAAAGCTCCAGATTATTTATTTTAGATCAACTGGAGAATGAATTAATGACGGCCATAGAAACAAGAAAGAAACTGGAGGAAGAATTCAATATAATCAAAAGTAAGTTTACAATGATGTAAAGTGATTAACGTATATATCAATCTTATTAATTTGAGCATCATGTAGGGTTGGATTGAGTCCAAAAACTGCCCGCATCTATTTATTCATGTCAATTACAATGGACAATCAATCAATCAATCAAGCAATCAAGCAATCAATCAATCAATCGTTCAACCAACAAACAAACAAACAAACCAGAGAGCTAGCGCCAACTATGCAAACACCCTAACAAACGACAAAAAAAATAAACCAACTAACCCGCCAACAAACCAGTCAAAAACAATCCGACCACCCACCAACCTACTAACAAACCAACCAACCAATCAACCAACCAACCAACTGAGCAGCCAACCAACCAGAGAGCCAATCAGAGAGCCAACCAATCAACCATCCAAACGACAAACAAACATACAAAAACAACAAATAAACCAACCAACCAACCAACCATCCCATTCCAGGCACATTTGAGCATCGCGTGCATCACGAGTGTGAGTGTCGTGAGGAGATGGTGCGCCGGTTTCAAGAGGTGCGCCGGCGCCTCTCGCAGGAGCTCGACCAGGAGCAGCGCGCGAGGAGCAGCCTGCAGCACCGCCAGCACCACCGCGGCGGCGGCGGCACAGGTACAGCAGAACCTCTCTATTAGGACCACCTTTGGGACCAGCGTTAGGTGGTCTTAATACAGGGGTGGTCTCTATTCTTGTCCACGGGCTTTTTGTAGTCCATCTGAAAACAACGCTTCAGATGTAAATTTCATATAGAATCCACAGTAGAACCTCTCTATCAGGACCACCCTTGGCACCAGTGTCAGGTGGTCTCAATAGAGAGGTGCTCTCTATACAGATGTTCATTCTGGTAGCTTTATTAAGGTTTGGGACTGTGAAGAGTGGTCTCATTATAGCGGTGGTTTCATTATAGTGGTGGTTTCATTGTAGTGGTGGTCTTAATTGGGGGTTATACTGTACTCAGCTCACTAGTGAATGCATAGCAACATCTGTTTTGCCATGTGATGTGAATGATTACCTGTGTGATATGTCAGGTGTGTTTTTTTCTAAAGCACGTGTGTGAAGAAATTTGACAGCTGAATGGTTACATCATTGGAACGTCATTTTCATTGATGTGTTTGTGAGCTATTGTTTGAGTACAAGATTGGGGTATATATAGAATCGTAAATTGAAAACCAGTATTCAACAAATTTGGAGCTGCAGATTTGACGCCAAATAAAGTTGGGGACAATGTGACAAGGACAACTGTTTCAACGGAACACTCCTGTTGTTTACAAATCTAATTTTAGGGCGAATAGTTAGACACCATGGATTCGTCCTGTATATATGTAAAACAGTTATTAGTCAACACCTTTTGTTAACATTGATTTATCATTATGCATTTCAGAAAACCAAAATGCGATGGCGACTCCACACTTCAACAAGATGCTCGATACAGGACCTTCTTTACTACAGTAATGTAGGATTTCACAGTGATACTTCTATTACAAAATTGTTGCTGTTTGACCATAGCCAACAGTGTTTGCATCAATGTAAGTCCTGTCAGATGTCCAAAGTGGCCATTATGTGAATGCCCACCCGTAAACTTTGTGTATCCAAATTAAAGTCTATGGTCACTCATGAATATAAGCTAATATGCTATGTGTAGATTCATTTATAGCGCTTGGTGAATTTTATGGATGCTGTAATAATAGTCTAAATGTTTGTAATTTGATCATTTTTACTAAAAGTACAGATTCATACATTTTGCACCAGGAGATTTAACTGTTTTACCAACTTACCCAGCACCTTTGTGTCATACGTAAAAAGCTGTGCTTGCGTGTTAAAAAATTACATGTCAAAATATAACACTGATATTGTCAATGTTATAGTTTTCTAAGAGTTGCTATTAGGTTGTTTTGTGCGTTTACAAGAATATGTGTGATCACTGTAACCCATTTGAAATAGTCATATGAGTGAGAAAATAAGAAATATAATTGTATATAAGAATAATTGTCTTGCGCTATAGTATACTATGAGTTTGCTGTGCCGATGCATTTAGAATGTTATACTAAGTACATGTGCATACATCACGTATTATAATTATGTGTTAAAAGTCTAGTCATTGTTACCTGTACATAATTGTGTGTTAACCAACATGTTATGTAATTGTAGAATAAATCTTATCTGCACCAGTGTTCTTGATTGGGTTATGTGTCATTATACATATTGAACTGTTTTTAAAGATCCCGTGAATGCAAAATCAAATACATCTACATGTAATGTACATCCTTTCAATCAATCAGCTAGCATTGTGGCACGAGTGAATAAAAAGATTCGTTCAAAATAACTCATTATAAATACATCACATATACATAGTTATAAATACAAAGTTGCGGCTATAAAAACATATAACAGTTTCATCATCATTGGGATATCACTTCAGAAGTGTCCAGTATACGTCTTTTATATATCGAATGTTACAACGGATACTTAACTGCTCATCTGTTACGATGTCAATTGTTCTAATATAGATCTACCATTATAATTAAATTTCCTTATCTAATTACATAGTAAGACCGCATACCGTGTGCTGCGCAAAGGCCCAAGCACAGCGTTTCTAGGCGGACGACATGATGGACCAACTACACATTCTATTTGTAAGACCATGCTGATATTTATTAGTAGCCGCAACCCCTTTACATGAAATCCTGGACCTGTCGCAGTGTTCACTTATACAGATCTGTATAGTAGAGAAGGCTGCGCACGTGGCAAAAAAACCCGTGCACTGTACAATACAACCTGTCGATGATGTCACCTCCTATTTAAAGATAGGCCTACTTGTCTTACGTGGAGACTTTTCCCTCCATTCTTACTGTTTTTTCCAAGGCTACATATAATGTGTAAAATGATCCTTGTTGCTTCTAGGTACACCTGCCCTATACACTAACTAGGAATCATGGAAAATAAATAGACAAACAACCCAAGCACGTGGCTGTTTTGCATATGCATGAAGCTTTTTGCTGTCCCAATAGAAATATTTCAGTACGATCGTACAAGATGCCTCAATCAACCAAAGCTCTGTGATGTACGGCGTGGCGGAAAGAAATGATAAAGACTGATACTGTTTGTCTATTTTTCCCCAGAATGCAATTGTTTGTAGCCACCTGCTGGTTTTAGACAGGAACTACGATTAGAAAAAAATGTATTGGGGCACTAGTCACGTGCGCACAACAGCAGGTTGCACCGTAGCAAACCATCTGTCGTACTAATTAGCACACTCCGAGAGGACCCGATGCTCAGCCACGTGGACGTGTTTCCGCTAATTAAATTACTCTTTAGCAAATATGTATCTCGGTGATTAATACTCTACAGATGCGGCTTGTTTGATCGGCCACCGGCCCATTGGACATTATTGTTCGTACGGTGCGTTTTTTGGTGTAATCACCCGCTGTTTTTTAGCGTTTCCCCGTTCATGTACTATAGCTAATTCTCGTCTGACGTTCTATGGTCATTACACCCAGACCCTTCCCTTACTCACTTACTTTCCGTGTCTCGAACGCAGTAGTGTCAGTCTGGTTGACTTGTATGGGTTTAAATATTGGTATAGGAGGATTCTTATTCCAAGTCTTATAGGGCTATATCACATAGACTCTGTCGGGACTCGAACCCTAAACCACTAGCACTGTGGCACTTGGTATTGGTCCAGGGTTCGAGTCCCGGGCAGAGGCTTACTGATATAGCCCTATAGACTTGGAGAAAGAATTCTACGTTGGGCTTAGCTTCAACTTGCTGTGTAGTCTAAAGGAGTTAGACATTAATTACTATCAATGGACCAGAGCAATGCTTCCTACCAATAAAAAAAATGTAGCTGATTTTGTGAGATTGCCCACACAGACCTACCGCGATTTCATATTTGTATTCCTATCTTGTCTCATTCTCGCGTTGCATCTACGTCATAACAGGCAATTACAGCAACGCAGCCCTGCAGCCTGTATATCTTAATGTAATCGTTCACTGTGATTTATTTGTAATTGGATAATCCGTCCTAATCCAACGACTTTCTGATTAAAAGTATCGTGCTTACTGTTTGTTATTCACAGCTGTTCGGGCGTTCATCACGACAATGGTTGATCGCACAAGCTGTCGTGTTCTATGTATACACAGCGGGGAACCATGTGGTGTTTAGGGCAAGATAATTAACGTGGGTCGTGGAATCGTATCTCAAATGTTGAAATAAATGCAAATAAACACGTGAGCCGCAAGACTTCTCAATCGGTGCTTTCAGACGAGATATGGGGGACGCGTATGTTGAATATGTGGGTTTCGTGTTCATACTCGTATGATTAGCTAGTGCAAGTGGCATGCTTGTTTGGTTTTTTTATGATAACGAGGCTAAAGATTGCGAACACACGCACAGACACGTGTTAATGCACGCGCGGAAAACGCACCCAGCAACTAGGACAATATGAAATATTGTATAACAACACAAAGTGTATAGTGTCTACCCTCCTATGGTTGGGTGGGAAAACGACGCACCACTAGACCAATGTGTTTCTGTGGCCGAGTGGATGGGGAGTTGGACCCGTGACCAGAAAGACGTGAGTTCGATTCCCAGTCGATTCCCAGTCATGTTTAGTGGTGGGTCTTGAGCAAACTCATCTCTAACCAGTTGCTCCATGGTACCTACACGTTGAATAGGTACAGGTCAGACAAGTGAAACGCTGATGTTGATTGATTAGCAGATTTGCGCTATGATTGCAATGAACAATACGCTCCCCGGGGAGTTGAGAACAACATAGTATATCAAGGGTGTCAATGATCTGGTGTGAACGCAGAGTCGCAGGATCCTGCATAACCAGACATTTACATTTACATGTGCTTCCGTAGCCGAGTGGATAGGGAGTTGGACTCGTGACCGGACGATCGTGGGTTCGATTCCCGGTCGGGTCTGGTGGTAAGTGTTGAGCAAACTTACCTCAAATAGGTTGCACACTGCTCCGTGGTACCTACACGTTAAAAAGGTACAGGTCAGGCGAGTGAATTGTGCTGTATGCTCCCCGGGGAGTTGAGAAAGATAAAGTGTGATAAGGATGCCAATGACCTGGTGCGAAATGTAAAGACGTGAGAGCACTAGAATCATGCCTATAAACCACCACATTTACATTTACACCTACATTCATTTTTTCTCAATCATTCACAGGTAAATCACATGCAATCTACACGCACACTTATCTAAACAACAAACTTCCCCTATTTCTTACAACACAAAGTCCATCTCACTGCACACAACCATTGATAGTCGCGAATGCCTTTCTACAGCCTTCCACCCCCAACAAAAAACCTCCCGAGTTCACCACCTTCTCACCAAACCTGATCAGTTGCCCCATGCACGCAGCCCCCTGCAGCCCCCAGAAAACTCACACCACAAAAGTCAATTACACCACAAGCAGCCACAGCCCACGGCCACTACATCACACACCTTAATTTTCAATTAACTACTTTAGTGCACGAATTCATCAACGGCGCTGAAGCCTAAGACGCCCATTCTTCAGACTAACACTGATTCCCGCCAATTCCATCATCTTCATAAAGTGTAATCCCCGCCAAACAAAGGTGATCCGCCTTCTGATCCATGACACCTCTGCTTGATTAAAAAGACCTCTCGCCGGCGCGGGTTAGTGTTAATTTGATTCAGAGCGCTCGCCAGGCGGGGTATGCGTCAGTGTCAGAGCCTCGCGTGATCATAACGCCGCGTCGGGGGCGCCCCCTGCTTGTTTTGCCCCGCTCGCCTCGCGACCCTGGGGTCGTATGCTCGTAGACGCCCGGTCACAACAAAAGGGGTTTATACATCTTATGACAAATTGTCAATATTATGTAGCTAAATACATAGAAAATGCATGGCATATGAGAAAAGACTAGCTGTATAACTGACAAGTGTAAATTGTTTTTATTGCACACTTATATTATAAGATACGATTTAAACTGACTTGTAAGCCATAATTGGCTGGGTGATGTTAATGTATTTGAATATAATCAGATTGTGTATATCACATGTCAGTATAATAAATGATTATTTGACTTTGACGTGACAAATACACATGCAGAGACGGGATACGGCTGTCTACTGATCATCATCACCATCATGGGGTTGGGTGTGACATAGGTGCATATCGCTATAGGTAAGTATACTAATGTGGGTTTTTCTCCCAAGAGAGACGACTAGGATTAAGATATCGCAAAGCAATGTCTACAAGTATGATGTTTGTACTTTCACTGAGGAAGTTACCTCACTGCGTGTTATCTATCAATCACAGTCCATGGATGTATAGGTGAAAATTCCATATACATTGTATTGCATATTGATCTCTAATGCCACATTCAAATAGCAAATAGATGAATCCTAATATGAAAATATTCAGCGTGCACGAAAAAAATTGCACGAGCGAAAAATTATAGGACCCACAAAAAGTGGAATTTCATAAACTTGACCCAACCCACAGGCCTGTTTCTTAAAGGCTAATGATTCCGTTATTTTTAACTTGATCACCGTCCCACCCGACTGAGTGTGTTTGATATCGCCGGGGGTGGCGCACGCGCACTTAGACAGGTTAGTCTACGCATGCGCGTATTTCGTATCACATAAGGACAGGTCCCGAACTTTTTTTACGTTCCTTTAAAGTTTATCTAACTAAGAATCTTAACGATTGCGTTGTTGAGATAGTTGCTATATTAATCTTGTTTTTTTTTTATCTGAAAGCCCTTGTGAGCAGCTAGAATCTTCATCAAGGACAATTCAATTATATTTTGTCTAATATTCTTAATCAAATTATAATGAATTAACGATATAGGTCTAGTAAAAGTTGATTAAGTACATTCTATCTAGATGCACTGAATTTTTTGTAGAAGTATATGATGTCTAAATTTGGTATTTGTGAAAATCTTAGTTTTGGAGAAAACTTATGTATTGTCAACTATATTCATTATGTTATGCTATTAATTAAAGCAAGTGGCAATGTTTCAGTATTCATGTATCGTTTCATTTATTAACATTTGCAGCAATAATCGAATATATCTATAAAAAGATAGTACAAAAAACCTGAAATAATATTTGTTATTTTTTCACCACGTCCTCCTTCATTCAAGTACCAGAAGTTCTGCCAGTTTCACAATGCACATGTACACACATTCAAAAGACCTAAATAAAATTTTACACACAATTCCACCTAAGTCATCCCTATGGTCCACTTTATCTTTAGATTGTACACGCATTTTTCGGACCACCCTTTTCAGTTTCACTGCTTTAGACCCCGAGTGTTTGTTTATTAAAATCCTCGACAAACCTTCCATCACCCCCTACACATGCAAACTGCATGTTTAGCTTATATGAGACGATTCCAAACTTGTGTTTTCGGAGGATAAAAAGACTCGCAATTGACGACGACGCCAATATTTTCCATGACACTCAGCTCCTATGCGCACGCGCATCATTAGCGTTTTAACATCTGCTGCTTCCGCAAACGCATCGAGGCCAAAAAGCCATTGAGCAAAGCGCCGTTTGCGGCTATTAATTTACCATGCGGCCCGTGAAATGTGTCCACAGTTGCCGCCGCGATGCGATCTTATGACTGTTAAATCCAGCCTTTAATTCTAGTGCTCCGTCTCCTCTGTGGTTTTGAATTAATTAATCGCGGTTTTGTCATTTTGTTGCACCACACATTCTCTGGTAATAGTTGAGCCGGACTTGTTTGAAGTCAGATCGAATGACAGCGTTTTGGTTGCAACTGGGGGAGTTTGTTCTAAGCTAATGCGTTTGCTGTCATTGTTAAAGTTAAAGTAAGTTGATCCCATGTCGTAATGAACTGTATTTGTATCAACAATGAAGTGCTTGATCTGAAGATTACTATAGGACGATGGACGATGAGGTTAGTTTTGTAACTCACAATCAATCAATAATCTAACTTTAATTGCAATCAATAAAAACAATGTTGTTGTTGTTGTTGTTGTTGCTGCTGCTGCTGCTGCTGCTGCTGCTGCTGCTGCTGCTGCTGCTGCTGCTGCTGCTGCTGCCAAAAAGACGTAATAAAAAGATAGAGCACCTGTAGTATCCACATTCAAACAACGATCTTTTATATGAACAAAACAAAAGCGATATCTTACATCCATCAACAGAGGAGAATCTTAAACACATCTCTTCAAAAGCGTGACACGTGCCCGTATAATGTCATCTCCGAGCAGTGGCAGGCAGGAGAGGCGTGCTCGTGTAATGACAGTAATTCAAACCCCCAATCTAGCACGTATCGAGCCCGTGACAAGCACGAGTACATCACGGCCGCGCGATGGGCACATTTCAATTACACCTCGCCTCGCTCCCTCCTCTCCTGGGGGCTCCCGCTGATGAGGGGTGTGATCCAAGTCCAACTTTAGGCAACGCACACAGAATTAAGTAATAACATATTATGCATTTGCTTACGAGGGGTGATGGTGGGGGATAATGGGATGGTGGTGGGGCTATGCGTGCGTGGCGGTGGCTTGGTGGTTTTAATGAGGTGTTTAGGATTTTATTTTGAGGGGTTTGTTTAGATTTGGATTGGATGTACAATTTCATTGTGATTGGTGTTAGATTGGCTAAGGGGATGTTAGGTAAGGGCGTGAGTGAATGGACGCATTTAGGACATAGGACAAGGAAGGAAAGGGGACAAGAGACAAAGAAAAGAAATGGAGGTTGTGCAAACGGATGGAGGAGAGGAAAAGAAAATCAAGTGAAGAAAGTCAAAAAATAAATAAATGGAGTGAGCGCACTGAAAAACAAGAGAAGAGCAGAAAGGGAAGAAAGTCAAAGAAAAGAAAGGGAGATGATGAAAAGAAAAGAAATGCAAGAACGGTGTATGTGAGCAACTTTGTAATTAGCATGTGTGGTGATAGGCTATTCAGTTTGGGTGGATGAAAAGATGACGCTAATTTATCGGCCTACAGCCTCTGAGCGTATGCGTAAAGAGTCCGCGGACACGGGCGGATTTGGCTGTTGTTTTATAGGCAGGCGTCGCATCCACGTCATTTCCATATTATGCATTTGGCTCAAAAACTGGCATTGCCCTGTGTTTTTTTTGTGCGATTCGAGTCAATGGCAATGTACAAGCGATTGTATAAGTAGGACACAATGATGCTTGTGTATATTTTGATTATTGTACATGTACATGCAGTAAACCCACTATGAATGCACCTGTTACACTGTACCATTGTTCTATAACATACATCTTGGCCTCCCCCAATCACCACTCAGCAATCGTTTTAATATAGAGGTGGTATCTTTACAGAGGCGGTGTTAATTGAAGGCTCTTAATGTACACACGTGCCAAGTGGCGAAATGGCCGCAATTCGTTAACTGTTAGGTGTATTGTCAGATTATTATCGGAACGCATGCACGTGACTCCTTTGACGTCTTTATGACGCCAATGACGCCAAGAAGGCGGCTATCGACTGCATTTTTTTTTATAAAATCGCATGAAAGACAGTCACAGAGGAGATAATTATTTTCCCACCCGCTGAAAATATTGTATTTCATGTGAATCGGTCACTAACTCGATGAAAGTCTTCATCAAGGGGTAAATTAAACCATCAATAATTACAAAACAAATTTCTTTAATGAACAACGCAGATGAACTTCTTCAACCACCGTAGCACACACGCCATCCCCTTCTATTCATCCTAAGGCACTGCGCCCACACAATAATCTTGCCCAATAAGTCACGGAGCCAGTAAATAGACGAGCCCCGAATACAATTGTCGTGTTTGGAGTCCTCATCCCGCCTCTTTCTTAACTCGATCCCCGGGGCTTTGCCAAAGCGGCCCGGCTGATACAATGCTTCGATTAAACAGGCAGTATTATTCACCACTGATCCCGTCTCTAGTGGGATTAGGTTAGGGAGGCACTTACAAACACATTACCATTATCTAATATCCCCTCCTAATCTGCCCACGTCTCTCTTAGTTACCCTCGCCTCCCTCGGGTAGCCTCGCTGCTGCCGGCGTTGGTAGCGTCTGCAGCGAGGATGGGCCAAGTGGATTGACGCTACTTGACTTGATGCGCCTTTTTTGAGATTATGCGATAACTTCATCCTTTGTCTGCGATGGTGTTCACTGGGATCGGATGGCGTTTGAGCGTTTGGGCGCCGAGGCTGGCCAATCAATTTGCAAAGACGGACGGAATTGAGCGTCATTTAAATACAGGTCCCTTCCTGGGATGCGGTTACATGATTCCACGCGAGATTCACAGTTTAAACGGAATGAGGGAGAGTTCCAGTAAGCCAGCCGAGTCCCCTGGCTAATTTTGCTGATGCATCTTCTTTAATAGAAACCGATAGCCAGTCGATGGGGTAATTTGAAATTGATGCTCATCGTTTCCCGTTTGAAAGGCTCATTGTTATGAAAAGTCCACAATACCATGGAGACGCATACCAACGTTCTCTTAACCTTTATGTAAATACAGCAGCTATTTTACATCCGTTTACACGCAGTGTTCTTAAACGGCCTCAAATGGGCATGTGTGTTTTTCATGACCCTATAAATGTTGTAATTTCAAACATTGTGCATTTGAATTATTTTTAGATTGTTTGAGGTTATATATTGCAATTGTTTGATGCTTGAATTTAGGCTGATTTCCTTCATGGATTTCACGTTCATGATGGGACATCCTTACGATGGCATGTGGTCTTGCCATAATCAGTCTGAGAGCAGGAGATGTAAGCATCTTGAAGCAGTAAGCTTAACAACACAACAATTGCACCACATCACACTTAAAAAAGAAACACAACACAACTATATACAACTCCATGTTGCATTATGTCCCACGTTCATCAAACAAAATGACCATTCAAGTAGCTTTATCATCTCACATGTACAGATAACAGATAACAGCATTTTATTTCGGATATCTTCTACATATTTCAAAAACATAAGATCATATCCATAGAACAAGGAGGTCGGATGGTACAGCCATACATAAAACATAGTAAAAATCATATTTGTATTTGAAACATTTGTAAAGTAATGTAACTCAATACATCACAGTTTTTATTTCTATGTCAAGAGAAAAGGCTTCATCGTGCCATAATTTGCTTAAAACAGGAGTCTAAAAACATAAAGAGATACACTTCAACTGGCCGATATACAAAGATGAAGACAACAATACACCGGCCGCGGCCGCCGTTACTATCAGTGCCCCCCCCCCCCCCCTATCCGCCGTATCTTAATCAGCCCATCTATAACTCTCGTGATGGAGCGCCATCCCTCCCGCCGTGGCCGCCGCCGTCTCCACAGCTGACACAATCATACGAATCGCCAATTGGCGTCCATTTGTCCACTTCTCTTTCATTTTATCTCATAATCAAAACTGATCACGATTCGAAGACGCATTCAATAACGGGCGCGTCACGTGTTAAGTGGCCACTACATCATTTCGCATGCCGCGCTCGCCGCCGGACCCCTCCCTCGTTTATATCACTTGCTCCGCCGGACAGCTGCTGGTGCTGCCGCCGCTGGAACCCCCCTCCACGAGGCTCCCCAGCAGCAGCAGCAGCAGCAGCAGCAGCAGCGGCGGCGGCAGCGGCAGCAGCAGCAGCAGCAACAACAACAACACCGGGTGGTCGCGACGACGACGGCAGAAACGGCCGTCAATGGCAGATCCAGGTTTTTGGAAAGGGGAGGGGGGCGCTTAAGGAAAAGGGGGTGGGGGTGCACTTAGAGATTTCATGAAAAACCCTATGAAAATGAAGTATTTTGGTGGGAAGGGGATCAAGCGCCCCCTGCGCCCCCCCCTGGATCTGCCTATGGTGGTTCCAAACTCTTCTGCCACAGGAAGCAGGTTAGAGGCGAGTTAGTGTCGTCATCTGCACTGCTAGCCAGCCACCGCCATGATGCTTATTACTCCTCGGGGACCCGGCATTAATCCAATGCATGACTTATTTGGTTATGTGTTCAATCTCGCGGAGATGCGACATGCTCCCTGCGCCCCTCCTCCTCCTACTCCAAGACAGCCAGCTACGAGAGGGTAGCGACGGCGGTGTATTAATCAATGCTCAGAGCGTCCACAGAGACCCAGGGCGGATATCACCGATAAAATTGCAAAGCCATCCCCCGAGTCGGGTCTCTAATGTACGACTTCATCTTCCCCCCTAAATTGTTCTCGCTTCTTGAAGGTCCGATTGCGTGTCCGCGTTATGGCGTGAGCGACGTCTTGCTTAACAAAGATGAAGCGCACTGGGTCATAATTCATATTTCAGTTGAAATTGGACGCTTAAAAACAGCAGCAGCAGCGGCAGCGGTGGTGGTGGTGGTGGCATGAGCGATAAATGGGGACATTCGTAAAAATCACAAGGCAGCAGTGATGGCTGAGAGGTGGCTGGATGGATGACTATAGTGCTACAGCAGTCACTATCTGAAGATGAAATTAAGACAAGACGACACTCGTAGCTAATGGGCGTAGATTGCGAGATGTCCGAGTTGTAGCAGCGAGTAGCGATTATCATCTTCCTCAAGTGGACATATCCATTTGTTTGCGGAGATACGCGTCGTTAGCCCGACAAACAACGCCGCCCTCGGTGTGATTGCCAGCCAGAGGCAGGCAATTACATCACATTAAGATGCACAAAGGGATAAAGAACATTAAGTCTGCGCCAATTGTCATGACTTAATTGCAACTCAAGTAATGACTGTTGATGGACGCAGATAACGCTAATTAAGTCCCCCTCCCCGGTTCGGTTACTAACGCGAATTGACAGTTGTTGGTTGTTGTTGTTGTTTTTTGCTAGATTATGCTGTTAGTTAGTTACATGGGGATGTTAGTGCGAGGCCTCTATGTAGACGGAACGTATATGACGTATACAGGCAATAGACAAATAAAAGTATATAGATACATAACAGCCAAGGTGCATATGGTCACACACCATGCATGCCTTAGCGCACAAACTACACGTTCGCATGTTATTGAAAACTGCTATTTCTAAGGTGTAAATAATTAAATGACAGACTTAGATCGTCGTGACAATCACAAGGAATACGATTTGCAAATATTGAAAGAAGAAGAAAAAAACTCTATTCCAATGTACTACTTTATGAGTGGACTAGAATCGTGGGTGCAATGTTTGTATTAGAGTTTCATAATTGTTGGTTTACCCCCATACCCATCCCCATCCCAACTTCAGAATTATCATGGGAATCTACAGCAAACAATAGAGAATGCACATGTATGTTCATAATAAGGCTCACAAGCAAGCATTCACGTTGTCTTCATACTCCCAGTAACATGTACGAGTCCGTTCTGTATCTACATCATTTTGAACATGCTGACTGAAATTTTATGCATGGTATATATAGTTTCCAAAGTCTGAAAATAGCTTGAAATGTATTATTCATTAATAACTGTTCCCTTGATAGTGTCAGGAATAATTAAAATACCCGATAATACATAATGTAGTGCGCCTAGTAGACAGGCGAATATTTCAGTTTAAAAGATAAAACATATTGCAGCTGCTATCAACTCTTTCCGTTCCCATGATTTCCATATTAAACCAAATATTAAGCAAACACAAATCAAAAATCTATGTTTTAAAGATAAATAAACACAAATAATGGACTCAAGGATTAAATGGAGATTCTGGTAAGGGTGGGGGTAATAAATAGAAAATATATATGAGTAGGTAGCAAATTTTTAAGATAAAAACTCGTGACACACAACCATTTAGCAGAAGGAGTAGAACATACTTTCTATGTGCATTGTGATTCCCTCACTGTCCAGATGAACAACATACTTTCAGTGTGCATTGTGTTTCCCTCACTGTCCAGATGAACAACACGCATGGCTCTGCTTGATAAAAAGATGATCAAGGTTTCTGATGAGACTCAGAATTTCCTGTTTGCACTGTGCTCTATTTGATTATATATGCTATACTATAAGGTTATATGGAATAGATAATCTATTTTCATATTTCAATGTTTATTATACAATAAAGAATAGTGGACAAAATGGTTTTGAAATGAACCGTTCATCATCAATAGTTTTGCTCTTGTGACAGGTTTCATGGAAACCAATTACTAGTAGTAACCGATGTTAAGTGTTAAGTCTGCACCATACATCGCAAAATGCTAATATACATATATCTACATCATAGTTTACATAAGCAGATCCAGGTTTTTGGAAAAAAAGGGTGGCCCACGTAAGGAAAAGAGGGGGTGCACTTGCGGGATTTCATGAAGAACTCTGCGAAAATGAAGTATTTTGGTGGGAAAAGGGGGGCGGGGCGCCCCCTACGCCCCCTGGACCTGCCTATGGTTTAATCACCGACAGCGTATTTATGGGCTTTGAAGCGGCGTGCAATGCGGCAACAGAATGTATCAAAGGTTGATTAAAGCATCAGGGTGGTAATAGCGCATGAGTAGTAGAGTGGCCGCATAAAAAAAATCTTGCAAAACTGTCAAGATTGATTAATGAGCTACGGATGCTCGACCTGTCAATCGGATGATGGATGATCGCAGCTCACAGGAGGGGTGAGGCTAACTCGTGCCAACTTCCTGTTTTATCGCCACATGGTAATTTTGCATATAGTAGGTTACCCACATAATATGGCCAACCCGTTGGCGGCGCAGCCGCCAACTAAGGTTGGCCTTGTTAAGGCATCGCGCGTAGACCACAGTGTCCGTGGAATGAGAAAACGTCCATGACGCCAATCTGTGTCCAATTACTATTTGATACAGAATTTTCACAAGCCTAAAAACCTGCCGATACTGACCACTGAATAGCAAATACACGACTTTTCGGTTTCTCATTAAAAAAATAAAACGGGAATTATATCTTATAAAACTTACGAACTTACTTCGGAATCGTACGCGAACTTACTTTAGACTGTTGCACTGCCTCACTTTCGTTCTGCTTCGCCGGGTCACTCAAATGAGTCTTCTCGTAGAGCGAAGCAGAGCGAGATAGAGACAGTGCAACAGTCTAGAACTTACTTCGGAATCGTACGCGCAAACAAAATATTGTGTTTATTAAACTTACGGTTACAAGACACAGTTTCTTCACCTTTACTTACCACCTTCAATACACCACGTTTATGATATTCCTTTCATTTTTACAACATTTGCCCCAAAAGTTGCTAATATTGTGATTAATCATGTTTGTTTTATCCTACTCATATTGCAACACCGGCCATCCATTATCGCAAATGCAGACGGAAAACACTTGTTAAAAAGAATATTTGTTTTCAGAAAAACGGGCTCCAAATGGACACAAAAAGTACGTTTTTATAAATATATGTGAAGAAAATATAGTATTAACATCTTCAACTTGTAGCACTATATAATATAATGTATACATTTTGTTGCAAACCCATATTTGTTTTAAATAATCGACTTTGTAACGAAATAAAATTACCGTCACAATGCATACGAAGCATAATGCCCTTTGCTTTGAAGTAAGAAACCAATATAACTTGATATTTATAATGCAAACAGCAAACATGAAATATTCCTGTTTACATTGTGAAGAATCTGTTGTTTAAATGACATCCCTCTTTCACATTTACCAAATTATACATCTGAATTCTTCTTGTACTGACTCTAGAAAAGCAAAATAAACCTGTATGGAATTTGAATAGATAGAATCCAATGTCTGCTTAATATACTGTGACTTCTATATACACAAGACTATAGACAAAAATAAAACAAAACCATTCACCACACATGTATACATAAGATCATACTACCAGTATAAACTGACATACAATTAGTTTCCGAAGAAACTTAGCTTGAAGTTTAACCCTTCATAGAGATCTAAAAATATTATGGTGAAAGTCAGGACTACATACTGCATGTACCCTGGCATGTAACCTATAAATTTCCCAACGCAGCATAGCAATGCATTGAACAGCTATCTCATGCATTTTTTAAGTAAACACTGTGCGTCCCATATTCAATACTACATTATTCATGATAAACCAGCTGAAAATAATAAATTCTAACCAAACATTATAAATGGTTACATTAACAAAAATACATTTCGAGAAGATTATTTATGAACATTTAAACCAGCTGAAAATAATAAATTCTAACCAAACATTATAAATGGTTACATTAACAAAAAAACATTTCGAGAAGATTATTTATGAACATTGTTGATTATCATTTTGAAAAATTTTGTCATTATGCTTTTTGATTTTAAGTTCCTCTCAGTTGTTTGTAATTTTGGCAAAATAGAAAATTAAATTTAAATGATAATATATTTATCATACACATAAAATATATAATATTTATTGTACTAGTACACGTGAAAAGACACCTATACGTATAGTGTGTGAAATATATCATCATAATCATTTGAACTTAATTTTCTATTTTGCTAAAATTACTTTGCACAAGTGTGAGGAACTTTAAACCAAAACATAATGAAACCGCACATTGTTCACTATATGACAAGACTTTTGTATAAAAAATCCATTGCATGGAATCCATGTGAACATTACGTGCTCAATGAGCAAAATTCTAAGTCATTTTTAAAAAAGAAATAGTTATATTTTCAAATTTATTTACTCATTGTAATAGATCTATGCCATTTTCATTCTTACAACAAACTGGTACTAATATTGATCAACATGAAAAAAAAATCACACATTCATCTTAAAGAAAATATTAGATGCCCGCGCCAATTATTCAGACAAAAGTCATGTAACTGTCAACAATAGAATCTAATTCATGATCACAATATTACATATAGACTATACCCGGTATAATCATACGGGTAGTAAATATAGTACTACATACAACATAGAAAAACGATATTTGCATTTTGCATTATTTGGATATTCTTCATTCTTCATTGGATGTTTGCATTATTGTATTACACGTATAGTTAAGACACGTGTTGAATGGATCAAAGTTTAATTCTGCAAAATACACTTGAAATATACAAAACCAACGTTTAAGTACTGAATCTGTGCACAGAAACCTGGATTTTATCAGAAAGTCACGGTTCGGTAAGGTTATGGTGGCTCACTTGGAAGTTGGACTGACTCAGTCAGCGTGTAGCCTTGATCATTGAAGAATTTAAAGAATTCAAATGGAGCTCTAATCGCCAGACGGGGAACAGTGGCGGTGCATTTGAACAAGCAGAATATTTGGCGTTTTTTTTTTTTTATTGTTCAACAATATGAAGGATCATTTTATTGTTGTGTACTGTGTGCTTGTGGTGTCTATAATACTCTGGAATGCAGATACTGTTGCCAGTTATGCCTATGGGAGTAACCCCGGATTAACTTGGAAGGATATGGAGCAGATTAAAACCGACAAATTGAAAATTAGAACTAGTAAAGTTGTCATTAAAACTCCGCATCCTGATGACAATACCAGATCATGTTACGCTATGGGTGGTACACTACCTACTGATACTGATGGACAAAGTCTATGGACCGTATGGTGGATAATGGATTTGGAAAAAAACACTTATGTCAACCATGTAACTATTCATCTTCATGACGATTATGCAGGAAAGCTCAAAAATACAAGTGTATTCATCATGACTGAAAATCCAGCAGAAATGGGTAAAAAGCCTGATCCTACTAAAAGTGCATTGTGTGGCAAAGTGAGTGGCAACCACAGCACATCTACAGCAAACGTAACATGTCAGACATCACACGGTCTGCCTTTCGGTAGCAAAGTGTACGTCCTTTTTGGGGAAAGCAATACGGATTTTGGACCAATATTGGCAGTCTGTGAGGTTCAAGTATTCGGTGCGATACCCCTTTGCTTGCGGGAACCAAGCATATGTCCAAAAGGAAGCAAGTGTTTTCCTGAAAATCAGACTGATCCGTTCCTTAGCGTTAGTTGCGATTGTTATGGTTTCAAGGGAGAAAATTGCGAAAAGTCTATAGATGAATGTATGAGTAATCCTTGCAAGAATGGGGCAACATGTGATGATCTGGTCGCTAAATATAATTGCACTTGTCCTCCTGGATATACTGATGAAAATTGCGCCACTGACATCAATGAATGCAGTAGCGATCCGTGCCAAAATGGTACCTGTAAGAATTTGATCAACAAGTACAACTGCAGTTGTGATCCGGGATACACAGGTCTGAACTGCGAAACGGATATAGACGAATGCGAAAGTTCCCCGTGTCAGAACGATGGTACATGTGACAATCAGATCGATAGTTACAAGTGTAAGTGTCCATATGGGATGATTGGTAAGAAGTGTGAAACAGATGAGAATGAATGTTCAAGCCACCCGTGTGAAAACGGTGCCAATTGCACAGATCAAGTGGGCAGCTACAAGTGCACGTGTAAAGGTGGCTACAGTGGCCAGAAATGTGCAGTGGATATGAATATCACAAGCTGCGACAGCGACAACCCACCATGTCGCAATGGAAGCTGCACCAATATTATTTCAAATGGTAACCAGACAGACTATAATTGTTCATGCGAAGCAGGCTTCTCGGGAAAGATTTGTGAAATAAACATTGATGAATGCAACAGCCAACCCTGTAATAGTGGTAGGTGCCATGACAAAATCAACGACTACTCATGCAGCTGTGAGCCTGGCTACAATGGTACAACGTGTGAAACTGACATTGACGAATGCAAAAGCCAACCCTGTAAAAATAGTGGTACCTGCCGTGACAAAATCAACGCCTTCTCATGCAGCTGTGAGCCTGGCTACAGTGGTACAACGTGTGAAACCGACATTGACGAATGTCAAAATCAGCCTTGCAATGATGGGCAATGCATAGATAAAGTCAATGACTACTCTTGCAACTGCAAGAAAGGTTTCGTTGGGACGAATTGTGAGACGCTGCTGGATGCTTGTGGCAGTAATCCTTGTACAAGGAACAGAGGTAGATGCGAAAGTGATGATAATGGCTATAAGTGCATATGTTACGCAGGTATGTATTGTCCTCTTTTTTTATGAATGTTCAATGTTTTTGTTATTCATAAAATTTAGTCATCTTTATTAAATTGGGGAGCTTGCATAATTGCATAATTTTAAAAATGCAACTTGGTATGCTAAAATTTAGATTTTGGCATTAACCATCATCAGTTTTTTTTTTGTTTTTTTTTTTTTTTCATTCATATAGAGTGTGGTGATTTGTGATTTGTGATAGAAAACTGAAAGTCACTTTTTCCCGCTAAGATGATTTTCCCCTACAATCATGAGTGAACAAAAAAACACCTTTAAGTTGGCAAGGAAGCAACATTGCTATGTTGCTTGTATGTGAGCACTCCTGTTCAAATGCAGAGATCTGTGAACTTACGGGCAATAAACATTGGTTTTCTTCTTTGAAATTACCGGCAGACTGTCCAAAGTTGATATTCATAATGTAACCTCTATTCTGCAGGGCACGAAATCAGGATTTGAGTGAATTAAGGAGCATTCGGCTCCCAACTCTGAATTTCTTAGAGCCAATAATTCTGAACGCAATTAAGGGTCCACCATTTCATTAACTTGTATGAAGTGTAGCTGTGCATAAACACGTGTTATCTCGCTGTTGTTTTTGGGTTGGGACAAATACATATTTAGTTTGGCGCCGATCATTGCACTTGAACAAAAACTAACGTGGCGTCTGTTAAAGTTTTTCAAACTTGAATTATTTCATTTTGCAACATAATCGGGTATTACCAGCAAAAGTGAAAAGGCGTCTGTAACGCGGACAAGTGATTTATAATACTCAATGACTTTGTACCAGAATTCAAATGTGTAATTTTGAAAGTGACTTATCTGCTCTTGACGACCTGACACAATTAAAATGTTCAAGAATGAGATCTATTCTATTATTTCTACAGTGACAGATTTTGGGTTGGGTAAGGGCGTGAGTACAATAAACCAACAGGCTCTACAGGATTTCAAGTTTGCAGTTCTCAGACATGGAGGCTGAGGAATTGCACCCCTTCCCTCACCGTTCATGTTATTTCTTCCACCCCCTTAGCCCTGGCCGGGAGTACCGGCAATTAACAAAAAAAAATACATCAACAATATGTAATATGTATTTCTTACTATACTTATTGTTACATCCAGCTAATTATATGCCGAAAAACCATTAAGATTTTATTAAGATTATTCTTCTTCTTTCTTTTTTTTTGTCAGAAAATTAAGATTTTTGATGCCTCTGATTATTTTTTTTGCGGTGACAGGTTCACGTCAATGCTACTATTGAGGAATAATTAATCAGGGCCTGTCCCCATATATTTAAAGTTCGATTAATTCATTGATTGATGATCAGATTGGCAATTGGTGATAATTTGTCTGATTTTATTTTTTTCCTTTTTACAGGCTTTACCGGTCTGAGCTGTGGCGATGTTTGTGCTGAGGGCGCCACAGGTTTTAGTTGCGCTGAGAAAAGAGATGAAGATGAGGACACCCCATCATGGCGCATGATCATACTTGGTTCATTGTTGGCGTTTCTTGCTATTGCGCTAATTGTTGGGGTGATCATTATAAAAGGTGTAATATGTATGTGTGAAATATGTAAAACACCCAAGAAAAACAAAGACGAAGAGGTGATAGATCTAACAAAAACTGTTGGAGAGGAGATCCAATAGAAAACTCTTCAAGACGTTTTGATGTACTTATTTTTGCGATATGAATATGGAAGAGAAAGAGCTGTGTGGAACAAAATGGCTCTTGAATGGCTCTTTAAATGGAGTCAGTCAACTTAGCTGTGTAATGACAGTAATATGATTGTAAACATACATTTGTTATGACTTAACATTTTTGAAAGCGCTGTAGCCTGTACTCCCATCTTCAGAGTGTAATACCAGATGACTGAAGGTGAAGTAAGCATGTCTTGCAGCATCTGTGGGAGAAGGGTAACTAAAATCTATATTACATAAGATTTTCTTACAATTACCTTTTTCAATATCCATGTATAGAAATCCAATTAACCTGTTATATGCTTTTATAATGTAAACTTGACCATTCAATAATCTGATTACATAGAGTTGATGTACAATATTTTATTAAAATTAAATGTGTATAGTTCGATTAAGTACCGGTATTGCAATTTCATATGAAATTGATAGTTCTTATATTATTGTTTTTACTATATATACTCGTCTGAAATCCACTTTTTATTAAAATTAAATGGTATACTTCAGCTACAAAAAATTGATATAAATAGTTTTTAGTTAATAGTTTTTACAAACAAACCAAACACAATGCTTTTCAGACGAGCTGAAATGTAATTAGGAGAACTGCTGCTACTCAACGCTTAAAATTAACTTGTATTGTTATATTGATTGGTATTTTTTTTCCAAATGCCATTATCATAATCACTTGTAAATAAAAAAGGTGTGAATCATATAGCTAACAAAGACTGGTATGCTGGGCTATCATACTTTCACGCACACGCTGATTATTTTTTTGTTCTATTTTTAAACTGTTAACAGTTGTAAGTTAAATTAGCAGTATAATGACAAAAAATAAATTGTAAATATAAATTCTTTTTGTGAGTTAATATTTTAGAAAATGCTCTACTCCCAAATCAAAATATAGTAAAAGCATTATTAAGAACCTTACGTGTCCTGTATTTCATTTCAGTACAGTTTATTTTCATTTGAGTATGTCATAATATATTTGAACCAATAGAATATAACATAACTGATGGTGATATTTTTAAATCTGTAAAACTTTATTAGTTACAGGTGTGCCAAACATGGCAAGTGTTTCAATTTCACTTATACCAGTTGCAGACAATTACAATTATGGGCATACCAGTATCAATATAAATTTAAAAAAAAATCACCGATCACGTACAAATTGAATGTGATGTTAGTTCTTAAATTTCAATTGCATTTTTGGTGTGTACATACATGGGTTCCATCATACAGAGATGGTACATGTATATACAATATGCAAACACTATTAGTATCGATGTATAGATAGAAGTCTATTTATACATTAATAGGGAAAAAATAGCATGATAAATATTGTATACTACACATGTACCCCCTCACGATGCTGCCAATATACACGATTAATGTCCATATTGAGTACGCTACTTGGTTAGTCATTGATATATGATAAATGCAAGTGTAATAAAATATACATACACATCTAACTTCTTCTAGAAGCATAGGGTCATAAATAATATTGAAACCCAAAGAAAGTCATTAGAATATGCACAATGTATACAACATACATATCACAGAATGCGTGTGGTGAGGTCTCGTACAAGCAGACGAAATCACACGATATACACAATGTCTTCATGCAGATAAATACAAATACATAGATTTTGTGATCTCAGCATAAGAGTTGACAATGATATTCGTTTTTATCACATCATAATCACCTGTATTAGTGCGACCTATCCTAAACCTGCTAGAATGGCATTGAAATCATAAGTTAAGTTTTGAAGGACTTTTCAATAGCTCAATTTCGTAACAGCCATAAAAATGTACATGTATATAGGACAGCAATTGACACAGTCATGTTCATAAATTGACGGAAACAGAAAAGTGTTTAAGTATTGCACGAGTCTAGAAGTTGCAACGCATGCACTGTGTGTCATATACTCGTCATGGCATGATGTCATTCAATTATCAGTATTAGGTGTGCACCCACTATAATGCTGTAAATCAGCATAATGATAATACTACGCATTCTTTGTTCTACAGTGTTAATAAACATGTAGGATCTCATTATTGGCCATCATTTACTTGAGTTGGAAATGCTTGAACTATACGCCTTATTTGCTCAAGCTTATTTGTGAGTAATGCAAGAGTATGGTGAAACGAATTAACATGATTACTTACTAGCAGCAATCAATAACACTGGGGATTACTATGAATCACAATCTCGAACATTATTCATATAGTATTACATTATCGTACCCTATATCGTTGTATACAAACGCCTATAACCCTACAAAATACGCATTACACGATTAAGCTGCAAGACCAACTTTTTGGAGAATATTTAACCCCACTGTTTAAACCATTACAATGGTGAACATGAAAATAGTCACGTTTTTTTTCAGAATGAAGAAAGAAAAGAGAAATAAAAGTTGCAGTCCTATTAATTATGAAATTACATGAATTTGAGGCGAAGCGCTGTTGTTGTTCGGATTTCTGATCACCACCCTTTTCCTTATCTGATGAAATAGCACATACTGAGCGCTGAAAGAAACAAGCCAAGAACCGAGTAGACAGAGGTGGCGCCACTGTTGCCACCGCCAGGGGCGCTGTAGTCGGTGTCATTCTGAAATGGAGTTTAACAAGCATTAAAAAAAATCAACGTTTTAGCATCTTTCTGTGTTCAGGGGTGATAGTTGGGCGTGGTAAGATGCCCCCCCCCTTTTTTTGTAAACACTCGACGTCATGGCATGATTCCTTGCTACGGCTTGTTTTATTATGCGTATGTTTTTTTTTGTGTTTTTTTTTTTTTTTGGGGGGGGGGATTTAATCAGGTAAAGGCCATTCGGTTGAAAAGTCATTTGGTTGAAAGAGTCCGTGAGTGATCAGCATTGGGTGCAGAATGTAGATCCTACTGCAGATGGAAGTATGTGTGAAAGGATCAATTGATCGGAAAGTGTGCCAATGACCTGGTGTAAAATATTAAGTCGTGAGAACAGGCAATGATATCTTTAGCAGATGGATGGCATACTAGAGCTCATTTTAATGAGCACCATATTTGATCCAAATAAGCTGCTCTGATTGGCTGCAGGCACTAGTGGCAGTGACTAGATGCATTTGGACTGTATGGCATAATTGATACAGTAGAACCTCTGTATTAGGACCACCTGTGGGACCACTGTTGGGTGGTCTCAATAGAGAGGTGGTCTCTATGCAGAGGTTCATTTTGGTAGCTTTATGAAGGTTTGGTAGCATGAAAAGTGCCCCTATTACAGAGGTGGTCTCATTATTTATAGAGGTGGTCTTAAGTGGAGGTTCTACTGTGCATGGGACGGTAGACTGGGATGGTGTGAGTAGCTCACCTTGTTGCAGGGCGTGCCTGCCGCCGTGTTGGTGCAGCAGTACTTGAGGCCGCCGCCGCCTGTCGAGCTGCCGGACCCGCCCGAAGCGCACTCGCTGGCCGAGGCGCAGCCGCGAGACACCGTCAGGTTGCCCAGCGCGTCCTCCTTCTTCTCAATCTGCAGACACGATTATTTGGAACTATGTTCTGGGCATAAAAATATTATATTAATGGTGGTGATTCGGCAGGTCATAGTTGAACTAGTCATAGCAAAACAAGGGGTCTCCACGTGTTTGGCTTGTTTACATAATAATTCCATGGCCAAAGCTCATGAATTCATAGTAGGATAAAGAAATGACGCTGAACTCCTAGTATTTGGCACTCATATATATATTTTCCTACACACCCTGAATATTTGAGAGGGTACTAGTACGGGTCCATATGATCACATGTGTTAGTTTTACTGTTTTAAAAAGTATGACTAGGCTGGGATTTCAGCGTCTTGATCACAGCCGATGAAGTCACAACTCATTGGAGACACAGAAAGCAATCGTCTGTGGAATGGCGCTGAGTTTGAGTTTGAGTGGGGGTTTTTGTGTTTTTTTGATGTGTGTGCGTGGGGGAGGGGGGTAGAGGTTTTAATGATGCATGTATGCATGATCACGTGATGCATGCCCGTATGCACATACACACACACGCACGCACACGCACGCACGCACACGCACGCACGCACACACACACATACTTCAGCTGTTGAAACGACGCAATTAGTTTTGTGTGCTTGGTTCATAGTTCTGCTTGATTACTGCCCGCTCAAAAAAGGTTGGATATGACCATTGTGGACTACAATCATCACAATATTAATCTTGAGTTCGGTTTAAGACACGTGTATTAATTGCCAATGTCGCGAGTGTGGAAAAGGGGATTTAGCATTGGGTCATAAAACCACTACTTTTTGTATCATTCTGGTATAATCTCTGAAACAAAGGTTCAGCATTTATTGATTGCCATTGGAATGTTCACCTCCATAAATTCTAAGACCTTGCTTTGACCCTGATGCACTTAGCCAATTGAGCTAAACATAAATAATTCACCCTGTAGCACCATCCCTTAGCAAAGGTGTGTCAGGGTTAAGAAGATAACTGAGGACCCATGTGGTCTGAAATATTAATAATGATCATACCATGCCCATCATTCGCACAATCTGATGAAGTCGCAATAGCTCAATCAATAGGTGAGCCACGACCGCTGTAAAAACATTGGACGGGAATATTGATAACAGACACGCTCCTGCGTGGATTTGTGTCTTGGATGACATTCAACTGGACACCTGATATTCGTTCAGAAACTTTGTTTGATCACACACCAACACTGGCAAACTTATTGACATCATATGGTAATTTCCACGTCTACGTATTCTGCTGTGCATATATATGTTTGTTTTGGGGTGATTGGGTGGGTGGGGGGGCGGTAGGCACAACAATACAGTGTCCCCCCCCCCATGTTTGCTTAACATACTCGATTCTGATTTGCTGAGGTGGACAATTGATCACCTACAGTTCAAAGTTTTGAACCAAATACTTATAAATGCACCCGGGAAAGGGGTAAAAATACTGAGGGGTTTATTAGTTCTGTCAAACGCAGACTTTGGCCATATCAATGTGGTAGATTCAACCAAACTCTCAACCAACCCGTATGATAACCAAATACGATTATGCATGGGGTGCTAAGTCAAGGGGTCGCACTTTTTAATATGCAATTCACAAGCAAGTTTAAAAGTGTCGTTTATAATCTGTTCTGTTTTGATATGATATAGTACGAACAGCTCCAAGAACTTTTTATATCTATTAGAAAATGCGTTTTGAGTGGTGATTGGTAAAATAAAAAAAAATGATACCCAATATAAATCCGCAATGGTAACAATCAAAAGTGAGCAAGTGGCCGCGTCATTATCTAGACGACTCATGGATCTACCATGGCCGAATCACAACCTGCTATTTCCATAATCCATCCCACATGATGGTGACGTTATACGTCAGAATCTGCTATCTCAATAAAAAACATTGGCAACCTGTTTGGTTATTTACAGTGTAACCCATTCCATCACACATCAAAACTATTTTCACAGCAAGATATGGAAACCATACAGAAACGTCTGGCGCACGTAGAGCAATCCAAGCGATGATGCTATTCAATAACAAACATTCGATGAACAAATACAAATAAAAAAACGCGATCTGAAGCCTATGAGGTGAAGACCATAGACCGACGTACTATATCTAGGTACCCTATACATCACAACAAGAACATGGCACGTCTGGGTATTTCTGAATATAGATAAAACAGACATTCACAAACGAAAATTATTTGGAACTATGTTCTGGGCATAAAAATATTATGTTAGTGGTGGTGATTCGGCACGGACAAAAGTTGAACTATCTCATAGCAAAACAATGAAAACACCTCCGGTTTGGAACCACCTGCTTACATAATAAAAAACGACCTGCTACGCCAAAGTTCATGAATTCATAGTAGAATGAAGAAAATGACACTGAACTACTAGTATTTTGCATTTGTATATTTTTCCTACACACCCTGAATATTTGAGAGAGTAGCTACTAGTAGTTAAGGCATTTGTTAATAGAAGAATGGAAAGGCTACTTTTCTGTTCTAACCTAGTAGGTATGAATTTGGTAATCCAGTGATGAGGCTACTTTTATAGCAGCCTGTCGATGACGTCACCCCCTTTCTCACCAAAATTCTTCATTTCCATATACACGTCTGCCATCGATCGCACGTACGAAACCCACGAAATCCCTAAAGTGCGCCCCCCAAGCCCCCTTTAAAAAAACTGGATCTGCCATTGTTCGGGAATCTCTTTTAAACTGTACACGATCCAGCAATGCTACTATATCTTTCAGTGACTTGCGATTCGGATGATAAACCCAAAACAGCTTTAAGATGTACACCGGAAGTAGTTGAGGTCGCCCACCTTGCAGTAGAACGTGTCTCCCATGCACAAGGGGAGGGCGTGCGTGACCGGCCCCTTGTAGCCGTCCCATGGACAGTCCAAGTCCAAGCCCGAGTCCACGCCCGTCAACGCCTTCATGGCCGCGGCCGCCTCAGCCAGCGCCTCGTCACACACGTAGCACGTGTACGTGGTCGTGTTGCCTGCAGCAGACGACAATATGAGTTAGATAATCACCTTGTTTTTTGCATTCTGTGAAATAAGGCCTTCCAGAATCTGGCGTGTGTGCCCCCGGTTACGCCCAATTTTGTATTGAAAAAGATAGTTAAATACGGGTTGTACGAGGGTGGGGATGGCCCCCGTTGCCAGCTTTCTAACGACGTTTCAACCGTTCTGATATCTCCATTGGCCGTCGTCAATGGCGGAAAGGGCGTTTCTGGAGGGACTTATTTCTCAAATGCTAAATTTAATCACACATAACGTCCCTCTGACCTATAAACAATCTATTCAACTGCTGGTGGTTAACTCTACTACTACTCTGACATACACAAGAGAACTAGGTGTTAATCGTCAACACACTTCATGGACAAGGTTTTATAGTCACAGCCAATGTGAATAGGGTAAACTTCATAGTCACAACCCCAGTAGAACTTCTGTGTTTAAACCACCAGGGACTGGCCTCAAATGGAAAGAAACAGGAGTTTACCACCGTGGTACCATGTACTATGGAGGAATTTGTCAAGAGTAGGAAAGGGGGGGGGGGCGCTACTTCCATAGTCGCCGTATACGGCATGTGCCACTATAGGGGTCACCTTTTCCAACCGCCCAGTTTCACTATTAGGGTCACCTTTTCCACCACTCAGTTTCACTAGGGGTCATGATTTCAATATTCCAGATACATTGTACTTGAAAATAGAAAGTAATGTTTTTTAGGGATTTTGCGCTGCAGTTTCAAACCACTCATGTTGTGTTTAAGTGTTTAAAATTGTAGTAAATCTTGTTGTTTTCATAACAGTATCACATAGAATAATACCCCTTGGGATAATACCCCATTGTTTTCATTCGGTGGTTTCACAATTGGTATCATTAAGTGGCAACCCCTACCCATTCACCCCCTGAAATACCCCCCCCGCCCGAGATTTATAGTTTACTAACAACAGGTCTGCTGTAGTATATATTAACGTACAGAAGGTGTATTTACATCCACTAATAGCATGCTATCACGTGCATTTCAGCCTGCTGGTTGTGAGCTGTGTTTGCATTGTTCCCGGCCACACTTCACTACCTCGGCCGCGAGATCTATAGCGTCAGACCCGTAATGCCCCGTTGCCGTGACTGGTGGCACCCCGATACCCCCGCCCTTCCATATAAAGGAGCTGGTGTGCTATAGATAGTATTCAGAGGTAAAGAAACGAATATAGTATAAATAGGTATCGACTTATACATGAATTCTTTAATCAGTACCCGATTAAGCTTAAGCTATAGTGCCCCCCGCCCCTCGCACACACACACGCGCGCGCGTGCACGCACGCACACACACACACACACACACACACACAAAGAGAGAGTTGTTATTCGAAGTGGGGTCCTTCGTCTGAAGTTGCGACCTTTCAAAGCGCAAAGGCTTCAGAAATAAGCTTTGTCTGAACTTGCAATGTATGTGTGTATGTGTAAATAAGATGCGCTGGGAGCCCCAGTATGCTGTAGAGGTTGTAACCTCTCAAAACGTTTTGTATGTCTTGAATAAGAAAGTATATAGATCTACACTGTGGGCACCTTCCGATTTCGTCCTTTTTGCGTATGTTTAGTAAGAAAATGACAATATGAGGCCCACTACCTAACTAAGAAATACATGTGGGAGGGGGAGCATTTATTATTTGGTGATTTTACATTTTAAAAAACTGGGTATACCGTTTTTAACAAAACCGGGGGGCCCTAAAAATGTTGTTCCTGCAACTGGCTTAGTCACCCTCTTAATCAGCTACTGCCTTTCATGTTATGAGATTCATATGCATGTGCAAGTATTTCTTTATGCTTGTACTTTTTTGTGTAACTTGAAAAAACAACAACTTGTACTTGAAATCGTGAATTCTGTGGTGTTAATTTGCAAAACAGTGCATCAATAATTTTCGAAGATTTGAGTCAGAGAGTTTTCCAAAATTAGATTTAAGGTATACCTTCTGGGGTGTTTTCCATTATGTATAGCATGTTCCACTAGATTTCATAAATTTGTACACTACCTTCAGAAAGGTCTTGAAGCTGCACCAAGTGTAGACATATAATGTCTAACTGCAACGTCTATGAAAACTGATATACACTGTTATGTATAGGAATCGCACGAAGTAGTTTTGATACAAAACACCACCGAAGACCGCTAGATTTTCTTCTTACAGGATTTATGGATTAGGAATTTTAGTAAGCAAAAATAATCAGCCTGCAATATCATTTCTTATTGTAGTAGAACCTCAAACTAATAAACAATGCTGCAAATATAATAAGTATATCAATAATATAATAGATGTGTAATACATATACCGTTTCCAATACAATAAACACTTTCAATGACAAAGAATCAGGAGTGAGGATCGTGAACCAGTATATTTGCATGTACATTTATAGCATCTACACCTTGTGACAAGTTGGAAAAACACGATTGATCCATGGCAAAAGATCGTCTGGATGGAAAAAGATCAATAACACGGTCCCATTAACGATCTCCGCAGCCAACATGCGTCAAATAACATCAGTAACGCACCTGCATAACATAAGCTCGGGTAGTAGCACTTGCACGAAAAATTAATCTTTTGTGATGGCATTATTCAGCGAACATGTTAGCATCCGATGCTAAACTCACAGTATTATTCCTGGAGGACAACATAGTCAAATACAATGATATAGCACCATATAAAGTCGTAAATAGTCAATGATCCACATGACTTATTGGCTGAACACACGGACGTGGAATATGGATTGTTTCTACTTTTTTTTGTCGTAATGTCTCATTCGCATAGATAAAGGCGAAAAGCTGCTGTGACACTTTTGAGTGCATGACTAATTTTCATATGACTGACTGTCGGACCAAGTGATATAGAATCAAAGAGTGTACATGAATTGATGTAGAATCCTTGATCCAATGGTCATTTGGCACATCGTGTACAATTGCTTCTGTCTATCACATCTCTCCAGTATTATTATCCCGGATTATTATATATAAATTCCTGCCACGAAAAACGTAGGTGAAAACAGGTTTTACAACACCAAGCTTCCATAATACTACCTCAAATGCTTCAAATGGAACGTAAATCCTGTCTTCAGATACGTCTATCGTGGTAGAAATATGCTTGCAAAAGAGACGTGATATGGTAGGTTTGAAAACAAACTATGTTTGACTATGTTGTCCTCCAATGATAATACTTCGAGTTTAGCACCGGATGCTATAACTGTTCGTTGAATAATGCCATCACAAAAAATTAATTTTTCATGTAAGTGCTACTACCCGCGCATGTGCAATGAAGGTGCGTTGCTGATGCTGTTGACGCATGTGTTGGTTGCTGGGTTCGTCAATGGGACTTGGGAACCACATGTACGTACCGTTGATGTCGGGAGCCTCGGTCGAGTTCCCACTTGTGTCAGTGTCGGCGGCAGTGGTGGCGTTGGCAGCAGCTGGGGCGGCAGTGGGGGCGGGGGCGGGGGCGGGGGCAGGAGCAGGGGCGGGAGCTGGGGCCCCTGTGGAGGCATCCGCGGGGGCAGGTGCAGGGGCCACTGTTGATCCTTTCAACAAAGGTGCAAAATGTTACACAATATATACTAGCATAATATGATTGTAAGGTATACTGCAAGGGCAGGCACACTCTATGCTGCGTTATGCTTTACTGTTGAAGGAACCACAACTGGTAAATTTAACCTGAAAAAAAATCTTGCTTGCTTGAAACTGGAGCATTGCTTTTACAATGTACGAAGTAGAATTCTTATGTTCGCACTTGAATATTAAAATTGGAGTAGTACCTGATATGATGTAAAGTATTCACTAAGAATGAATTTAATAGAATCTTGCAATTACTTGACAGATCTATGATACAGATATAGGCACTTGTGTTGGGTTGGGTTTATTATCTAACGTTAATGGCTTCCATGGTGGTCTGTTGCATGACAGGCAGCCTATTACATATGGTAACCGCTGGAGGAGTCCAAGTTCCCTACTACACCTAAAACCTGCCAATGTACATGTAGATGCCCAAGGTCTGTACCTGTGGCGAAGTTTGTGTAACTTCTACTAAAACGTGTTTGCTTGGTTTGGTTTGGATTGGTTGTGAGTTTGTTGGTTGGCTAGTTAAAATGTTTGGATGTTGGTTTATTGGTGTGTTGCTTGTGTTGTGTTGGTTGGTTTTGTGGGTTGCTTGTGTTCGTTTGATTGGGGGGGTGTTTTTCATACGCACCACCACTGGCTGGATGGTCAGTTCGTTACTGTTTTGTTTGTTGGTTGGTTGTTGTGTTGGTTGTTGTGTTCATTGGGTTCTGATGTTTGTTTGGTTGTATTGTTGTTATTGTTTGTCATACGCACCACCGTCTCCGCCTCCGCCTCCGCCGGTCGCTGCCGTGGCGCTTGGGTCCTCAGTGGCAGCCTCTGCAAAACAATAGGCGTGTACGTCATAGGCCATGGACGGATTTCTACACAAAATTGGAACTTTTGCGCTATTTAAGTCACAGAATACACTCTATTATCGCTCATAGCATAACCGGTAATTATAATGGAAGAAATCAATCAAACCACTTTGAACAAACGTAGCCGAATATGTAAATAGAAGTTAACATTATCACTTACATATATCATAGATAATTTATTTTCCTTTGGTTCTATAGCCAACTTAGCTGAAAAACAATCATCATGAATACAGTTTTAAAGTGTTGAAATATTGCACTTTTGCAAGATTCTGAAAAATCAAGCGAATCGCGCAAAAGTTCCAATTTTGTGCTGAAGTCCTTCCGTCGCCACCTATCAAAATAGATCAATAGATAAGACGCATGCCACTGACTGTATTGCAACAAGTTATTTTTGACATGTACCCAGAAAGCCCGCTATTGTGCAATATCTGCCTATTGTCGCCCAACTCTCAGATGTAGCTTTCATGGCCTGTTATTGGCATATACATATAGATCCATATACACCCCCCCAAAAAAAAAAAAAAAAAAAAAAAAAATGAAAAAAAATAGAGAGGTCCCGACGGAAAGTAAATGAGTATAAGTAAAAGGTCTGTGTTGATCGAGACTAGCAGGAGGCTACTTGTGCTGTAGCAGGGGCTGCTCCCACAGGTATATAGACCTCATTACTGAGTCCGCAGTTTTCTATACCTCTCCTACTTATGAATGTGCAATAGAAGCAGAAAGCACACATAAACCTCGGCTAATCTTCAATCTCTGTAACCCTTACTTGTTCTCTATAATACCATTTTGCTATATGCACTGTGAGGGAGCCGAGCTCATCCATACTGTAGGCGACACACTAGGAGGCACAGATATTCCTGCTGATCACGGAACTCTGCGTGTGAACACGAATCATCCAAATGGCATTGCATAACCGAATGTATCAACCGCTCGATTTTGCTCTTTCATATAGTATTTAATCCAGAAGAGGGAGATTTATAGTTGGACTGGTGCTGTTTTGGTAACTATAGGACGACTATAGAGATGAATACCTAGTTGATAAATATCCCATTGATAATACATGTAGCTAGCTTCTACCCCAACACTTCCACCCCACCTCTCCCCCTGCACCCGCACCACCACACCCAAAGGCACTGTTACAGGCATTAGATCTATATATTTCTTTTGGGGCCACCGACTCTCACACGTGCACGACTTATAATTGTGAAAATGGGAAGCGTGAGGTTCTGAAGATGGACATAGTTATTTGTCCGAAAGTGTAAGTAATAAGGTAAAAACCATTGTTATGATTAAAGAAATATGTAGATCTATTGATATAACCGACACTATAAACTCATGTTACAGGCATTCTTATCTTATTACTTTCTCTGGGCAAATGATTATCCAAATTAAATCGGACCCTTTATTACGTACACGTTTTCGTTTCCTCAATTCTATTATACCCCATCGTTGCAGCCAGTTATGATGTCTGAGCGAGTGCTGAAGACACGAAATTTCACAATAAAATACATTTAGTCATCGTGGGTTTCACGGCTTTCCCATACACACAACCTTCAAAGTCCATGTTCGTGGTATTTTCAATAAGTAATAAGCCCAAATAGATAAGGATGACATTTGTTGTACCATAAAGAACTTAATCTAATTTGGATGTTTAGGTTCATGGTAGAAACTCCTATTGCATGTTACTGGAGTGCAATGAATCACGTCTTAGCAGGCGTAGGTGACCATATACTTCCTGCCATGCACTTAATGCGTAATATATTAATGCATTATGTATATCTGCTAGTACGCTAATTGATTGACCGTAAGCGTACTAAATGCTGGACGCTGTGAACAATATGTAATATACCGTTCCACACCTGCTATGTTATTTCTTTACACACTATTGATGTTTTAATGGTGTTTTCGTCGCTGTCTGAATATATCAATCTCGTACCAAGGCACTTCCAAAGCAAGAACTTGGAAGTTGTCAATAACTTCATGCACAGGACAGATAATAAATACACGCGGATCCAACGATTGGGTGGTGGAGCACAAACTCTCCCCCCCCCTCCCGCCTACACGCAACTCTATGGCACTTTCACTCTTCATACGAAGCTAGTGGGTTCGAAACATGCAGCTGATAACCGTTGTTGTAATGCAGTACAGTAGAGTCTCTCTATTAATACCGCCAGAAGTATTTTGTCTGACACGGAAAATGGGTGAAAAGGCCCTTGGATCTGCCTATGTAACGCATAGGTAAGATTTTAAAGTACTGGATTAAAAAAAAGAAAAAAATAACAGGGGAAAGAACTTTTGGAGTAGTCTAAAAATGACATTACACGATTGATATAAATAGTCATAGTAGAAGGAAAAAACCTACTCAGATGCTCCTCTTCTCGATTACTACAATGTACTAAATCACTACTAAATGATATAAATAGTCACGTGAGCATAAATTGGGTAATGGAACTCTAAACTCAATATGCATTTACTTCTCACGCTCAATACACGTTGAAAACCCAGTAAACAAACGAAGCAGATCTGGTCTAACGATTGCAAGTATGCTGTGCAGATTGTTCATACAGATACACGGATACAAAATCATCGATTGGGAAAGGGGTTGTGATGTAAATTCACTTAACACTATCGCCATGACATATGCCATGGTGCGTGTTTGCACCTGCAACACGTTACTGTGAACAGATTTTGAAAGGATGAAGTTGTGTTGCCCACGTATTACATGTAGTCCATACTGTCTCATTATGCATAAGTTTTCATCAGCCAGTATGGACTATCATATATCTACATATCATATTTATCAATATTATCCTGCCTTCGTTGTGACTGTGACCGTGAACAAACATCTTTTGTGGCTGAAACTGAGGGAATCTTGCACACACTTTAAATGGCTGGACACCATTTGCAAGTTGCTATCTTTTAAAATTGAAACTAGAGTATGTCAACAACATAAACTTTTATTGCTCAATATCTGTTCCATCCTTCCGTATCCTTTCTAAACAAACCAGCACGAGCGGGAGAAAATCCATCGGTCTGCACTTCCGTTTGTTGCTTCCGAACACTTACATTTATTGATAGTTTCATGTTGTGCTCTAGGGACTCTTCGACGTGGGATGTCTTTTTTGCAGTAAAACTACTTGTTTGAGCATTGATTTGTTTTGAATAGATTCATTGCATTATTTCTTTTTACAAGCTAACTATCATTCATTTTGAGACCAGATTTGTTTCCATCGTTTCAAGAAGACCCCACACTGTCACTGACCTACTTCCTATGTCATGTGATGGCTGGTTATGTTGTTACAAAGTCACTGCACATTTGCGCTGATGAAGCTCTTTTATAAAAGATGGATACAATTTTTGTTTCTCACAAATTAGCAGAATTTACCTCAAAATATAGTAACTTATTTGAGCAGTGAGCACTTGTCAGTTAAATTATACACTCGCATGTAAAATTATTTATTAAAATCCCAAATTATAGATTCTACTGCAAGTAATGACGTACTGTAAGTGTAATAACTCCATATTGCCAAACCTACGGCCCAATTGGTAGTGATAGAAGTTTAACATCTCCGCACTGCGACACACACTGATTCGTGATTCGGCCCCCACGGCATTGGTAGAAGAAAGGCAGTACTGCCGGGTGTGCCAAGGGCTTTACATAGTGGGGAAAACATGAAAAGTGGCACGCGACTCTCGATTTATCTTATCGTGCCACTGTAAAAATATCATCATCATTATCATAACACTCTATCTAACATTGCATTGTTACACTATCAACATAGTTGTCCATGACTTATGACTGTTATAACATACCCGAAATATTTTAACAAGGGGTCGTTTCCAGCTGCTAGTCTTTATCTTGCCGTAGGGCATTGGTCTAGTCACTTACATTACTGCTAGCAAACGTTCAGCTCACGCACTCACTCACGCACGCACGCACGCACGCACGCACGCACGCACGCACGCACACACACACACACACACACACACACACACGACACACACACACACCATACACACACTCGCACGCACGCACACACACACGCACGGTCACATACACACTTACCAGTGGCGTCGGTGGCGTCGGCGGCAGCGGCGGTGGTGTCACGTGCCGAGCACCAGTCATCCCCGCACCAACCTGAAAGAGGCGAGTCTTACTTTAAAATCTCTTATTCCAGTTAACAGAAAAAGATTGCAATTTTCTTCTCTCTCTCTTTTCTATGGCAAGCCAGCTCCTACCGCATAGCGGACAACAGGTTTTACAACCCAAAGCTTCCATTTGACTATATCAAGTGGCCCTTACGGGACTCGAACTAATGACCACAATCGCTAAGAAGACCAGGGTCTATACGAGGTATGCAAGCTTCTTTTAGGAAAAAACATTCTCAGTGCTAACAGCTGTATGAAAGTTTAAGTGAAGGTCATGACGGAGTTTATTAGTAAGGTCTTTTTTTCAGTGCGCCCAACTCCTTTATAAAAACTAGCAATGAGCTCTCGTCGGTGGGTAGTTATTGGGCTATTGCCATTGGTACTCCTGCCCACTCTCTACAAGAGGTAGATTTTTTTAATAATATTCTTTATTATTGGATTTAATAATTTGTTTTAATAGAATGATATAAAATGTTATTATATAATGAATATCTAACTTTTATCTAACCTTTTTAATCATGCTTTTTCAAAATGATTGCGAAGCAAGTGGTACTAGTACAGAAGAACCACTGTTTCAAGACAAACACAGAAGTACTACTATTTTAAAGAAAAAAAAGAGCCTCTCGTAGAGAGTGGCTCCTGCCTATGAAGCTGCCTGCTGTGTGTCGGTGTAGTTCTTATTCTCAATATGAAGGCGGGTGTGTGGTGTGGTGTTATCGTCCATCCAGGCGGGAGGGGATGAGGGTGTGGGTTGATTGTTGTATCAGTCAAATCAAATATTGCTTGGCAGAACAGTGTGAGTACAATTATTGATTGTTTTTTGTAATCTGTTGCTGTCTGTGTCTGTGCGTGCGTGCGTGTGTGTGTGTGTGTGTGCGTGTGTTTATGTGTGCGCGCGTGTGTGTGTGTGTGTGTGCGTGTGTGTGTGTGTGTGTGCGTGCGTGTGCGTGTACCAGCATTGCAGGCGTCCGTGGCGCAGCACTTCACAATGTCGTCTGAGACACACGAAGATTCGCACGAGCGCGACACGTCAGTGCCGTTAATCGTCAACTGAAGCAAACGGTAACTCATGCAGTAGACTCATGGTGACAATCACACAATCAATTTAATAAGATCGTAGACTTTTGTTTTTCATGAAAGCAGCACTCTAGTATAGTTTCAGTTATATTATGGTATCTCTTTTTTTCTATGGCAAGCAAGCTCCTATCCACTATATTGACATAGCTAAAGACGTCTGCTTCCATTTGACTGTATCAAGTGGCCCTGACGGGACTCGAACTAACGACCCCAAGGTTGCCCGCTGTTTGGGTTGATGGCATCATTCTGGTCTCACAATCTTGGGGTCGTGAGTTCTAGTCCCGCCACGGCCACTTGATATAGTCAAATGGAAGCAGGTGTCTTCAGCTATGTCAATATAACGGGTAGGAACTTGCTTGCCATAGAAAAGAGAGAGAGAGAAAGACTATAATTGTATCCACAACTTTAGCACAAGGGAAAACACATTATTGTACTTTCAAATCATCGATACAAGCTCACGTGTATCTTTCAATTGGTCCAATGAAGTGCATGGTACCGTCCTCATTTCTTTGCATTACGTGCAGACAATTTACTTTAGGCACCAGAGTTGGTGGAATTGCTTTTTTACTACTTGTTTGATTAAAAATTATCTAAACTTAATTGATATTGGAAATTTACTGACTAAACTAACATAAGCTAATACGGTATCACGTGATTAAACTGAAACTAAACTATAACTAATGAAATGGTCTATTATTTAGGAATTATACGTCATGAGAAAGGCTGGTTTCATCACAATGATTATTGTTTCTGAAAGGATTGTTTTAAATTTGTTAAATAACAGTTGAAACATCTATCACTGAAGTAAATGCACATGATTAATTTTCATACTATGCTACAGTATATAAAGTTTACTTGTGTAGTACCAACACAAAATGAACAAAAAAAAATAAAAATTCACATTGTAGTTCAATAAAGGAATCACACACTGTTAATTTTATTAACAAAAAAATAGAAATTTTATCTCACCAAGTAGTTGGAATAAAAGCATCAAAGCATTAAAATGTGGGGATAAGCTGATCACTATCGTTTAGTAGTGATTTCTTAGCGTCTGAATTCATCATTAGGAAAAGGCTAAAACACGTTGCACAACAACATCCGGCATAGGCAGATCCAGAGGGGGGTTACAGGGGGTGCGCGCCCCAAATTTTCCCACCAAAATACTTCATTTTCAAAGGGTTTCTGGCACGTCCGCCATCGGTGTCGCGTACGAAACCCATGAAATCTCTTAAGTGCCCCCCCCACACTTTCCAAAAACCTTGATCTGCCGTTGTCCGGTTTCTCCCTTCCCCTAAAGCTGACCAGTCTTGATTGTTCTATACTTGTGAGAGACGTGTATATAAAAGGTCAAAATTGGCTCGTAATAATCAAAATAAAGGAAGTGTTTGTGAATATCCGGTTTCTTTAATTGTGCTATTTGGGTTTGGGTTTGGGTTTTGTATTTGTTTTTGTTTTCTGTGAAAAACATTATGTATGATTAGGTATAATTTTGTCAGAGCTGATATGACTGAAATCAGGAAGTGTTTGTTAATAACACAGTAACAGTATCCTGTTTGTCTAATTGGGCATTTTCATCAATTTTGTGCTATCTCTTATGTGTGATATATCATGATTTATACAATTATCCAAACTATTAAATCGTGACTTCATTAAAATATTCTATGACACCAAACCAAAGTGAATTTTCAACTCGTAACTTTAAGAAGACTTTCTGGGGATAAAAAAAAAATTGGAGATAAAAAATTCTCAAAATGTTCTTGTATGTTTTTTAGTATAAAAGTACATTCATTTCACTTTTAAAAAAATGTATAACACTTTAGGGGTTTCGGGAATAGAATTTGGTTTATGGACCATACAAAAGATCATACAAAAAAACAATAAAAAATTCCGTCAATGTTAATTTTGCCTGTACCGAAATTGTATACATGATCTGTTGTATGGTCCATAAACCAAATTCTAAAACCCCTAAAGTGTTATACATCTTTAAAAAGGGGCCTGCGAGAAATTTTGTATCCCAGAAAGTCTCGTTCTGCCCCCTGTACGACCGAGAAGCCGCGCGCATGCGCACTCACCTGACAGTGCGTGCCCGCGCACTCTGTGGCAGCGTGCGTCACCGCGTTGAACGTGTCACCCTCGACGCACGTGTCCGCGGACTCGGTGCTGTTGCACACGTGGCACGTCAGGCCGGAAGTTGAGCTGATCAGGTCTAGACGATGAAATGTGAGCCCATTAATGGATCGTATATATATTTTATTGTGCATCATGTGTGTACGGGTGCGCGTGCAGTGCGTGCACGCGCGCGTGTATATGTGCAGATCTGTCTGTGCAGTGGCGTTGAATTATACGGTTTTGCTAGTACTTCCTTTCGTACTTGTACCTTATCGAACTGTGTTATCAGTATTCTCTAACTTCATGCCATGGGGTTATAAATATCACTGCGTAAATGTAAATGTAAGTGTAAATGTAATGTGGGTGTGGTGGTCCTGATCTAAGTCTTGCTCTCACGACTTTACAATTTATACCAGGTCATTGGCACACTTATTGATCATCATTTGATCATTTCTCGCCTACTTGCATTGTACTAGTGTGTGCTGATGCAACACTAACCCACGCCATCACACTCTATGCCCCACCTCATGGCGTGTATGGCGTTTAAAAGGTTCAACGGCAATTGATCGAGGAGTATCCTAGCTAGAAAAGAAGAAAACGCGGCTGATGTACATACGGACGGACGTTTTCAATTCAATATTATCGCATTAACTCGAACTCTGCGAACCAAACAGCCAACAATGCACCGTGCTTTGAGTGCACGATGATTCGAAAACAGTTGGTTTGCATTAAAGCGATGCTGAACACGGCAACTTCTTTATTGTATACATGCCAATGAAAATGGCGTGAGACCCGTTGCCATTGTTCTTTTCCACAGTCATATTAAACAGTAAAACAACATCAGACTGATTCAAGTGTCTGCAGTTTCTGTACTTTCATGGACAAGCAAGGGAAAGTTCCGTGTATATCGGTACCGAATCCGTCGTGGTCTTTGTATTGGCGCATTGCTTCGTCAAAGACGGGTTCTTAAATTGTTGATTGATGTTTTCCTCGCGTGGTCGTCATTTATTTCAAAGCACAAATTGAAGGGTGTTGGAAATTGGCATCTGTCAACCTGGTGCAAATATAAACAGGCCGGAAGTGGTCAAAGACACAAATAGATCACCATACTGCCCATTCAACGTTTATATATATGCTATAGATTTATCCACTGTCAATGAATCACTGTAAAAAAATCAAAATCTACACATGCAAAATGCTAGTTCCCAATGGCAACATCTTAATTAAATTACTATGCACCTTATGGTTTATGCAGAAAAAACCTTCAAACAGACAAAAAAAAGGTTAAACCCAATGTCAAGAGTGGTTCTGGTGATCTCTCGTCGCTGGCCTCCAAACTACATGTATAAATAGGCCTCTCACAATGCAAAAGACAAAAATCCATAGTACTTACAAAATGATATGCATAGTGACAATATCACAGTTGGTGTGAGTGCCATGGTCTTGCCTCTGCCCGCGTCGTGGTCCAAGTGACGTCGCGATCTCGTCTGCGGATCCACCCGCAGCCACAAGGCGGCGCTGTGCGCACATCGATTATTCGTCCTGCTGTTGTTGTTGTGAATCCACAGACGGCGGCGGCGCCGGCAGGGAAACTACACGCATCCTTATACAGAAGAACATGTCTATCTCGGTAACGCTCATCTCAAATTTTCTGCAAGCTGGAAGTTAGTTTCGTTTCCCTTCAACCACGATGTGAACATACGCCACCGTGCAGGTGGTTAGCTCTCGAATATTGATCATTTCGGACATTCTACTGTTATCTTTTTTGCTTTAATATACATAGTTTCTGCTGTATAGTCTGCTGTGTATTGTAGTCGCCTTGTAGCCAGGTTTTGGTGGCGTGAGAAGTAGAAATGCTGTTGAAAGGAGCAGACGATGTTACATTAGAGGGCTACTATAGAGGGAATATGTCTATGGAGCAAAGTACTTCAATCGCTCGTATATATTTTTTTCATTCATTTCTATTAGAATATTTATATGTGTTTCCCAGTGCTTGCGGATATATTTTTATACTTCTCTCTCTCACGTCTTTTTAGCAAGCATATTTCTACCAACGATTGATATAGCTGAAGACAGGTTTTACAACCCTAAGCTTCCATTTGACTATATCAAGTGGCCCTGGCGGGACTCGAACTCATGACCCCAAGGTTGTGAGACCAGAATGATACCATCATCCCAAGCAGAGAGCTCGCTACCTTGTATTTTCAGGGCCGGCCCCCAAGTGCGGAGTTATAGCACATTGAATAACTAAAAGTGAAACACCTGAAATAGTATTCGCTTTAACGGGGTAGTCATAGATTATGGATAGAGATTTAAAAGTTGTGATACGTTTAATAGATTAACTAGATCAAAAGTGCTCACAGAGCACAGTGTCGCTAGAGCACCATTGACACATGGGCAATAATGATGTTTGCTTTGCAATAAAAGTAGAAAAAAGTCTTACTTGATGCATGACTCATCCTACATCTGCATGTATATTCTTGGCATTGGGTTGCAGGCGCTTTGTAAACGTGGCTAAAGTAAATATCTATTGCCCAGGAGTCAATATTAATATGGTAACGCTGTGCTCTCTGAGCACTTTTATTCCAATATAACCACTATGCCAATTCGATGGATGGTCATGTTTCGAACAGTGTTGAAACTATAGTGGAAAAAATAGAAAGAACAATAATTAAAATTACCCTCTGAAAGGTAAACTCTAATTGGCAAAGTGACAAAATTGAATACAGTTAATGTTCAGTAGGCATGTAAGCATTGTACAAAGTTTGAATGCTTTCTCACAAGCATTAACAAAACTATTGCAGAAAATATTGAAAATGAACCCAAAAAGGCACTATGGAAAGCACACTTTAATTGGGAAAGAGCTCAAAATCGAATCACTTTGGTGTCGTGTCATACCAAATAGTTGTTTAAAGTTTGAACGAAATAGGGCGAAGCGTAAAAGCTCTAGCTTGTCCAGAGACAAACATACATACATACATACATACATACATAGTTACAAACGAACGAAACACAAGGCTTTCGCTTCAGCTGCTGAAGCGACGCAATGACGATACACAGCATAGTCACAGGTTAAGCGTGCAAAACCGGCCTGTATGTGCAACCAAAGTGGTGACCTATAGCATGTTCCTGATCACTTCTTGTACAAAACCATGCTATCCAAGATCACTTTATTCCACTTTTTACCACTTTTTCTTCTTAATAAGACAGCTTGTAAAAATGTGTGCTCTGATCGTACGTAATGCAATACTCAGTGATTCTGAGCAGATTACCAGTCGCCAATGGTAGGTTCCATCACACTTCAAGCACTTTAATAAATACAGGCAATTCGCAATTCACGCTCAAGATTTAGGACAAATCACAATTTTCGGTCAATTCACCAATCACATTTTTGCTATATCACCCCCTCTCGGACGTGTCAAACTGTAATGATTGCGGTAAGTAGCTTCGTTGGTTAAAGGGAAAGATCTTTCAACACAACTCACGTGCATAGCTTTGACGGTTATTATAGACATTATCTATATATTCATCAATGGAAACAAAACGACAAATGATTGAGTTCAGATATTGTAACACTACCTGCCAGGTGGTGGGCTAACATAGTTGACTGAAATTCCTTTAGATATGAATCATGCGAACATATATCTCTGCTACAGTTATGTTCAGTCATGGATGGATATGTGGCTGACGCGCTCTGTATTAGGCCTTATTTTTGTTACCTTGAATATGAATGGCCTGATCGGCTGACAAGTATTACACCCAGAAGCATTGAATCGAAAAATGTGTACCGAACATGTAATAAAAATCAACTAATGTCTAGCAATGGAATGGAAGGTGCTGTGAGAATATTTGTTTTGTAAAGAAAGGTTGATCACATTTGCATTGAAATCACATTTGCTTTGATCATTCCTTCTAGTACATCATGCAAGAAACAATATCATAGGTTATTATTACTCAGAGAGTTATTATGCTTAAACATGTTTATCAAACCTGAAGAGGCAATATTGTAATGCCATTGGCAAAATGGCGCAAAGGCAAGTTAGGGGGTCTGGGGGGATGCTCCCCCAGATTTTTTAAAAAAAAAAATAGGTTCTCGAAGCTCTCTGGTTGAGAAAATGTACACATTGCAGGACTTCATAGAGAAATGTTTTTATATGTATATAAAATCTTGTTCCTCCTCATTATTGAATTTCTCCTGGAGTTTGGAAAGGTACATACGATCTCATAATAATTCTGTGATATATCAAAACAGACTCGCACTTGTGTGGTTCACTCGCATTATGATATTGATTTCGATGTCTAATTGTAAGGCCCCAAATTATTATAATATGATATGATAAGTACAAAAATGTGCTTGATTTCTTTCCTACCGTCGCCAATTTGTTGGAAAAAACAGCACCTGCCAAAATGGCAGGCGTGCATTTAGCAACACCCGCCAAATTTCATATGTTGACCTTTAGTTCTATTTAAAATGCAATTTCCTGGTGGGTGGGAATTTTTATTCTAGAGCTAGCCGTGTGGCAATGTGGGTTTTGATAATTCTATAGCTAAAAATAGCTGCTCAATAATCCCTCGTGTGTGTGTTTTATATAGCTGCATGTGCATGTGTAGCCCTTGTTTGACAGGAGAGGTGTCCAGTGAATCCAGTGACGGCAGCGGCGAAGTGTCCTCGGAATCAGAGCAGGGATCATTCGAGGGTATGGCTCCTAGCGATCATATTACACCCACAACAAGGCCACTGTTAGAGGTTTGATAGCTAACAAGTTAGACTCACAAACCTAATGTAAAAATAAATTTATGTTGGGCATTTCTTTATCCACATTTCATTACATTTTACAGGCTTTTTTCCACTTCAATTACTTCATGTTTAAATATAAGTTACATTTATATTTTCTTTTCATCTTCTTTTCAAAACTTTTTGAAACTTGGATTTTTGGATTATAACGTAGCAGAAAGGAGCATGAAACAAAATATAAATGAAACCATATGCTACATACCAAGTACACAGTGTTTCAATACAAATTACGCGTCATTTTGTTGTTTCGTGGTCGATTTTACGGCTTTATACTTAACACTACTTTTACCAGTCCATGTTTTCAGACTACGGGTTGAGCAGTTACAGCAGTAGTAAAGAAGAGGCTAAGCAAGCGGACGAGGATGCGTTCTAGGAGTACTACGAGTACCCGCAAGCACGATACAGCAGGGCACAGCACAACTGAAGCACCCGGCCCAAGGACTATTGATGAGAGGAGGAAGCGAATGGGTGGTGATGGTTTAGATATGACTGTAGATACTAGTGCGGAGGATGGTGATGGCTTAAAAAGTGGACTGCTTATCCAAGACAATGTTAAAAGGAGACGTGGTGATGGTGGTGATAAGGATGGTGAGGGAAACACTGGGTTGGAGCGTACGGAATATAATCATGGGGATAGAGCGAAGCGAGTCAGTGGTCATGAGGAGGTGGTCAGTATTTCTAGTCAAAATGATCCACAATCGCAAAACCGGAGTTTGATTGTGAAGATCAACATTCCGAAATTGAAGGACTCGGACCTCTCGAAGGGAATGAATGGTGGAGGCAGGAGGAAGAATACTACCGTCAACGCGGAAAAGAACAACACGCTGAGTGATAAAACACTGGTATTTGATTGACAGTAGTGGGTTTTTTTTCTTAGATTTACTCCGTATAGCCATATGCATTGTGACATATATGCTGGTCACTATTTTGTATTAAGTATTTTTTTAATGAAAATGTAAAGAAAACATCTAATGAGGGTGTGGGGTTGATGGTTAAAATGAAGTGGGATGTGGAGTTTAAAAGTCTGAAAAAGAGGGATGTAAGAAAGGCCCCACCCTCACCCCCCAAAAAACAAAACAAAACAGATGTGGAATTCAAGGGGTGGGCTGAATAATTATAGGTCGTGGGGACAGGCAACAAAATTAGGAATGTGGGGAATCGGGCCCCAAAAAAAGAAACGAGAAAAGGGGCATGTGTATACATATTATGAGTTATGATGACATTACTGTTGAATAATGGTTAAAGATAATGTGAATTTTGATGGTTCAAGATGATTCAATACATTGTTGAAAATTAGTTATGATTTTATTGATTTTAGGATTTTATTGCTAAAATCAATTAGATGAAAAAATCTAAAAGTATCTTGTTTTTGAAAGATTGAGAGATTTCAATAATCAGCATGTTCACAAAACACATATTTCGGGAAATGCTTTATATGATGTGGGTGGTGACTTCCTGGTAAATTGTTGCAATTTATTAGGCAATTATCTTAAGAGAATGGTGGATTGTGTGTTCATCCGTACGCCGTGTCCATATAATGTGCGGATACTAACCTAGGCTAGTTTGTGGTGATGTGGTCTCAACGATTAAATGACTCCATAAAACATAATTCACATAGAACACATTCATTTGAAACCTAGGCTTGTAGACTTGGAACATCAGACGAAAGTTTATATTATCACAGCCCATATATTGTCACTGACAGATCCAGTGAAAAAAGTGTTAAAAGCTGGTTAGACACATGGACTAACAGTCAAAGTGTCGAATTTAATCGCCTCATGCGAATAACTAGGGCTCATTATTTAAGTCAGAGGGGAGTCTGGGAAAATCCAGGGGGTTCTCTAATTTTGGTGCAGATACTTTAGTCTGTGTGTGGGGGGGTGTCACCAATATTGAACCAAGTACAAGAGGGGGTTGCCTATTTTGTGCCAGGGTAATATCTAAGTTTTTTTACCGTCATTTCATGGGTAAAACACGTACTAATTTGCTGCGTATAATCGTGGCAAAACACATTTGATAAGGGGGAGGGGAGTCACTTATTTTGTACATGAAAAAATATGGGAGGGGGGTTGCCTTTTTGTAAAAAAAATAAGGGTCATGAATTTTGTACATGGACATCAGACCAAATCCTCACACTCCCCCGGCAATATATAATGGGCAGTCCCTAGATGTATGAGACATAGGTCGTATCCGTGGTATTGTGCACCATTACTCCCTAGTAGCAGATACATTGAATTTATTGATAAAATATACAAAGTAAGATAAGGTAAACAAGTAGCCAAATAATCATCCAGCACTTGATATAAGACAGGAATTCGTGGTTTCAATGGGTTTTCAAGCGAATACCCTTACAATATTTCGTCTGCCACTAAAACACAGAACATATCCAGGAAGCAAGTTGTGACATTATCATGGCTATGCCTTATGTGAGAGCCGCAGGCTAGCTCAACGATCATAATGATCATAACGATCATAAACGATGATACCGGGGGGGGGGGGGGGGGGTCGTCCAAAAAGTGTTGGGGGGGTCGTCTAACTTTTTTTTATTCCTTTTGGGGGTGTCGCTGAATTTTTTTTATCATGCTACGGTTATATTTTTTCAAACGTTTTCTTTTAGCAATTGTTTATTAATGCAATGACTATGTAGAGGACTTTTGCTTTAGCAGAGGGGAGGTCACTCAAATTTTTAAAATGTTGATGGGGGGGTCGATTAACTTTTTCTTCGAGCCCCCAAAATTGAAGGAATTGGGTTCGCAGCGTAAGGTCCCCATCATTTAATTATTTATTAAAAATTGACCAATAAAAAATTGACCAGTGCACTCATTATATCTCATGTTTAAACCCTCTTGGGAAAAACACATTAGAAAACTCTAGAATTGGCATGAATTTTGAATTTCACATTAGACCTAGAAAAAAAAGATCCTGAGGTTCGGTAACCCTAGCTAACCCATTTTAACCCCCCTAAGCTAATCTTTTTTATTGAGTTTTTATTATAAAAACTTCGAACCTATGGATTCAGACATAAAATAATGTACTAATTTTAGTGATCCAATAAAAAATCATATGTAATTCATCATTTTTGTTTAATTTTACCATCATGTTGTGTGTGCAGTGACTTTTTCGTTTTCTATGTGGAAAAAAAAAATGGGCGCCCCTACCTAATCTAATTTTTTGCGGTAAAAAAAAATATGAAGAAAAAAATAAAATTACCTACCTTACTAACCTATTTTTCAAAAATCATGTTACCAGAACCAAACAATCATTTTTTCTAGGCCTTAGTTCAAAGGAGTAAAATATTGTCAGATGTAAAATTAAAAAATGCACTATGAATACCTCTATATTATTATCATTATTGATTAATTTGTGTAACATAGATTCGTGTATAAATATGATAATAGTACACTAACTTACTTTTGGGTAGTGTAATGTTAACTTGTCATGAAGAAAGATACTTTTGATCTCAAAAACTATTTTGAATGTTTAGAATATATTTGTGGTTTGTGTTTTGCTATCATGTGTAACAGAACAGAATTGAGTCGTTTATTTTCTGAATTATGTTTATTTTTTCCAAATTCACCTCCAGAAATATGTCATAATCAATCTGTATCTTACACATGACAAAGTATTTACTACACCTTTTCATGAATATAATATTATTTAATCTAACATTCAGAGCAAATAAATAGATTTCTTCAAAATTTAAATGGCCATTTCCATTCAAAATTAAGTACATACACTCGTTTGAACAAAAAAAACTAATAATCTAAAAATAAACAATAAGTCCTTCCACTTTGTTTCATAGTGTCATTTTGCATTTCCAATCTATTATTTCCAATGTCATTTATTCTTAATAAGATTTAAAATGAAAAACTAAATCGGTGTGACAAATGGAACACTAACCTATTTTACTATTTTCATGTAGTTAACCCATTTACCTTGAACTTTGATGAGTTAAATTTATGAATAACTCAAACAAATTACCATTTGACTTCATGCTACATTATATCAAAATCCCTTCGCAACTGAAAATTTGGGAAAACTCAAATTTTTTATTTGCAGATAACGATACATTGATATATTTCCAACATTTTTCATATGGATGTGTTTTACATATAATATACCAGGTATTAGCTTTATCTTAATATCCATAACAATATCTTAAATATTATTTACAATCATGCTTTAAACTTTTCATGCAAAACATTATGAAAATGTGAAATTTAATTTACTTAGTTTTCAAATATTGAAGTCTTTTACCATTTTTGTTTAAATGACCTATTCAATATATACACCTCAACACTCTATCTACAAACCTTCAGATCATACAAACATTCATCTAAACCTAAATTGGGAAAAACTTTAATCACGTATTTCCTTCTTCTGGGCCTGTGCTTCTTCAATTTGTGTTAGTATTTTATCCCATTGAACAAACTGCTTTGAAATAAGTGTTATCTGCATTATGTTAAAGAAAGTTACCTAGAATATCTTTATTTTATATTTCTTCAATTGTCATTAATCTGTAAGATTTAAATGTAAGATTTGTATATAAGGAATGTATCTCATTAATAAATGTATTGCTATTTGTAGAACGACTAAATTATCACTATATTTAAAAATAATGATTGCAATGCAAAACGGATATATGATTTTAGAGTCCGATAATTTAAAAAAACATTTGATCACAAATAGATACATAATGGATATAAAGAAAATTAAATAAAGGATACTGTATTGTTATAATTTAACAATAATGCTTTCGTTTCTTCACACAGCTCCACAGCATCATCCTGACGAGAAAAAACATTTTATTAGTTGTAACAAATTTTTATGTAAAAGGATATTTAGGTGTAATTACAGCTAGTTCTCAAGTATTTTACAGCTTAATACAACGTTAATAAAACCGTCTGAAGGCCGACACATGTAAATGCCCACCCCAAAATATGGACCATATCATGATCTAAATTATTGAATTTCCAGTGTAATACACATTCTAATAAAAGCACACTCCAAATTGACAATTTCATCACATAAAATCCCATTGGGGTCTGTCACATAACTTCTACATACGGAACCATTAATATTAAACCTATTATGAGATTCTATAAGGAGTAATACAGTATTTACTTATTCCTACCCGACCATAGGGATCAGATGATGGGTACATCATTTAGGATAATCTAATATCACAATGTACCTGTTGTTGTAAGTGAACTTGACTTAGTTCTTGCAATTTTCCAGTCATCTCTGGCACATTTTTTATGTGTTCGCTGCTAAGAACATCTGACATGTTTTTCACCTTTTCCAGATTAGCTGCTTGTTGAAGAATGAGTTGTTCAGCTTTAATACAAATAAGACCACCAGTTAAATATAATAATTTCTCTTTGGAGCAAATAAAATCATGAGCCTCTTTATTAACATTCCCACAGGAAAAAAACAAGCAGAAAAGACACATAGTTATATAGTTATAGAGATTTTGATTAAATAGTAAGTTACTAACTTTTAAATGCATCTTCTATTTAACATATTGCCTAAACATTGACTAACTTCAAATATTTCTTTAATTGGATCACACGTATGTATGAACAATCATAGAAGCACCTGTAAGAATGATTTCAACTTTTGCTTCTGGAGAAAGAGCTATCTGGTCTGTGAATGAAGGATCCAGGTAGTTTTCCAAATCTGCCACTAAAAGTACAATATCAGAAACATAAGCTACATATATACCTACTGGAGTGTGTAATTCTTGAAAATGTGTGAACTGTGACTTAGCAGGAAATATATTTCACTTACGTTTCTTTAGGACAGCTTCAATTCTACTGCGGCCACTGATAGACTGGTGAATGTGAGTATTCATGCCAACTAAGGCATCAATCATCTGAAAATCAGATATATATACCTGTATACTGCTGTTTTTTTTGAAACATCAACAGCTTCATTCGCAGTTAATTATTACTTATAATGCAAAACATAAATATATATATAATATAATAGGTAATTTGCAAGTATTTGTATCTATTAAAAACAACTAATTACGTATGTGTATCTTAAATATGTATACTGATAAAAATTTCAATATTCTAAATCATTTCCAGAACATAAACTAATCATCAACTGACTCTACACATCATATAACTACTAATTGAAAAGAAAATGTTTTAAAATATATAATAGAAAAATGTTAGATAGTTTGAATTAATTTCTACTATCTACACGTATATTAAGAATTTTGGTTTTAATACAACTAACAAATACTATAAGACTAACATGACAAAGTATTTTCTAACCATGTCTCCTTGATTCAATACAATTTACTATAACACTATTAATAATACTTCAGAATCAATACATTTATAAAAAAAATAATTACTAGTAATAAAATATAGCATGATGTTAAATCTGGCATATTCACAAACCACCTAACCCAGTATGTTACATTATGAAAAGCTAGTCCATTACTAAAAGCATACTATGTTTCAAGCAATCTATTTCCTTTTCAAAATGCCATACTATTAAAAGTAACTGTGCATTGAAATTAAAATGAACATTTTCAAAACTTCAAGAAAAACATAATGCACAACTGTTCAGCAGATGCATGGGTATAGGAAAGTAAGCAGTATACAAACCTCAGTTGATTCCTACAAAACAGGGAAGCAAGCACAGATATTAAATAAATAAATATCATGTCACATTCAACTATGAACAACATCCAATATTTCAACTACTGGTGTACACACATAAGATATTTACATGGGTACATAATATTTGTATACCTAAAAATTGGCATATGATTCTAACAATTAAAAACAGTTCAATTTGATATTTAGAAAAAACAATCTACTTTTAAATTGCCAAAATGTAGAGATAATGCGTTTTTTCTGAAATTATTGAGAAAAAAAATTCAAGAGCCAAATCAAGGTTTTTGTTTGAATTATAGATCTGATTATTGCATACCCATTAAGAACATATCAGACATTTAGAAAATATTTAGTATGGGAAGGTAAATGTAGGATGTGTATCACTATTTAGGAATTTGAGTATTCATATGAATTTACAAGCCCAATTAACTGGTGACTTGAAAAACTTACCCATCTTACTCTAAATAAAGTTAACCAACTTTCTACGGTTAGTCATAAGCCCACAACAAAACAAGCATTCCTAATATATAGAATCCACCCTGTAATTTTTTAATATACATAAATCACTGCAAGAAAATGAAATGATACACATCCGTGTGCTGATCAAACTACTTTAATATGAATATCTGTAATCATTTGACATAAATAGTAAACATGGTGCACAAAATTTTCATAAATATACGCATATCTACCTAAAACATACACATGCATTGGTTAAATACAAAACGCAAATAAATTGTGAATGCTCAGGTAATAAGAATTTAGTTCACCCAACCTCCTCTAACCCTTCCATAAAGTAAACAATTCAGAAACAATACTTGTGCATAAGTAATTATTCTTATAATATTTTCAAATAAATACTTCATAAACCAGGACTTTTAAAACCAGTACAAATTGCTAGTGGCAGTTTCATTCTTGTGGTGCAAAAAAATATTGATACAGTAGTCAATTATGTTGTTATTGTGTGAGGCTGTGCATGTGGACAGTGACAGTTATGTATTTCTTAGGTGTATAAGAGTAGATCGTTAGATCTTGCCGTCGACACCATTCTGATTATTACAACCAGCACCAACACAATTATAGTGAAATGTTTGTCTGAAAACCCTTGTAAGAATCATGGCACCTCAATCTACGATAATTCTTATAATCTTGTTATTGAATATTGTATAATATGGTTCTTTGTTTTTGCATTATTGTATGCTGACTACAAAAGCAGTTTTAATTGTACTATAAATATAAATGTATTTGTACATTGTTGTACTAACATTGGTGTACTTATTACATGTAATAATTTTTCATTTATGCTGAGGATGTGTCCATGACACAAAATATATTCAATAAATCTTGGACTTAAAATAATGACTATATAATTTTTGAATGAATACATTTTTCCTCAAAAGATGTACTTTTAAGCATTTTACAACCAAACATCAATCAAGTCCCAAATTTATTTGGCCACACCCTCATTAAATCATTCTTCCTCATTTAGTGGGTGTAGCGTGGCTTCCCAGTCTACTTTGCTACACAGCCAATTTCTTCAGAAGTACACATTACCAAAGTATGTGCGTGTCATTTTGAAAATGTGTATTGGAATGACGCTGCCTACATCTTCAAATTTGAACATATTAGTATTTATTAGTGTTTTCAGATTCTTTTTATACTATCCAAATTGGAGCAATATCTCCAAAAATAGCAATTTAAATCAAAGGAAACATTGACGATACAGTTTTTGACTCTTCTCCAGAGCAAGTTTTATAAATATACGACGAGTACTTAATATTATACTACAGTTTCCTTTATAGATGAAGAGTTTATAACACCAAGTTTTCCATATACAATGTATATAAGATGGCCAATATATTCAAAACTTTTACTGTAATTTTGGGGATAATCTCCTGATTAAGATTATGAGAACCTGAAACCCCACCAATATGATTAGACCCTCTATGTTGGAAAATAAATGCATACACTTAACGATTGGTCAAAGCTTTCACATGCTACTTATCCTTCATGGAAGGGTCGAGGGGCTGGGATTGTAACTTCATATTTCATGCAAGATGATGAAATGTTCCCATATTAAAATCATAATATTATAGTAGATCTACTTTTTTTTACTTTTTTTTGTACTTTTTAGTACATAAGATGCCCGCAATTGCATCTGGATCAAAGTATATTGGCATCTTACATGATTACATTTGAAAGCCCTACGATGAACTACCTTTGGGTATGCTACATCTTTGTCTGTGTCGCCAAATATTCTATTCTCAAGCTCTAATAATCTATTTTCCATCACTTCCAGCTTATTTTCGGCCATTTTGGATATTTTAGTTCACAGGCGAGTTTGTCACAGACCGTTTCGTCTTTGACATAGGGAACGTCATCAAAACGTCCAACCTTTGCCAAACCGAGGCTACTGCTGTCCGTCCCGCTGAAAGAGGACGTTATGATTCCCTGTTGGAGGTTGCAAAACGTCCTCAGCTGTCCTGTACATTGATCATAACGTCCTCCCTCGTAAACGCTCTTTTTCGGTTCTTATCTGTTTCATATCTAATGTTTTTTATTATATCTAGGATTAATAAATATTCATCATGCATAGATCAACAATTATGTGTCCTAGATTATACTATCTTCATCATATGTTAATTAGCTTGTTTCATAAATATCATGCATATTACCTCAAGAAATGTAAGTCTTTTGCAAAAATAACGTTACTCCCACCGTTAGATAGTATGATGATCTATGGTGTAATTTTTAGGAAGTATTTGGTGTGCACAATATGTGTCACGGGGACAATTTATAGAGCAATACGTGCAAATTTCCATGGAAACAAACTTCAAGGTACATCGTTCTACATTTAGGGTCCCGCCGTCAATCAAACATTCTATCATTCCGTGCAAAAATCACCGCCAATAACCCACGCTGATTGGTCAATCTCCGTGCTCAATTTTGCGATGGAAAACACGCTCCCAAAAAAAACCACGGCGTTAGTCTAAACTCCTCACAATATCAATACAGCCGTTGACGTAGTAAGGCGTGTTTCGTTGTTGCGGAGAGCAACAGTTTAGACTAACGCCTTCGCACGCTCAAAACTGTAGGAATTGACGTCTCCACGCGCTCAAAACAAACGAAATTGACTTGAATGTTGAATGTTATAATATGATTTATTTTAAAATAAAATGGATTTTAGTCATGATAGAATGGTGATTGACCACTCGATTGTCGTGTCAATCGCAAAATTGAGCATGCTGACGTCTGATTTACCCTCACTTTGTTCGGGTAAATCAGACGTCAGCATGCTCAATTTTGCGATTGACACTCCAATCTCGTGGTCAATTCCTACATATAGGCATAGCTTACAGTACACGATCCTGTGCAGTGTATGGGTTGTGGCTTTATGTTTGCAGGTCTCATAATGATTTTTTTTTCAATCTGTAGTCATGATAGTAATGATAAAGTCAGGCCTATCAGTGTATGTTAAACGTTAAACAGACATGCACAGGTGAATTTCATGTCATTTCAACCTTTTATGCCAAATAAATAGTACTTGCTGAGTCATTTGAATGCATACATTTTTATCTATGCGCAGTGTTTCATTTCTTCATAATCAATTAATTCCCTAATTTGCTCTCATGAAATGTACCCAACAATCTATGTTTGTAAACAGTACTAAACACTGATACCTTAACAGCCTTTATAAATATTTCTGAGCAGCTAATTTTGGCTGTCGTCGCACAGGTGATAGAGGCTGCAATTTCATGCAGTGGTCTTTTTTGCTAGGGAGATATGAATATGACAATCTATGCAGTACACTTTTTATGGGTATTGATATTTTTATCAAAACGCATACTAATAATTGTAAAATGAGAAGTTATAAAGAGCAACATGTCAAATATATGAAAAAATATATATTAGTTCAATCTATCTAAGGAGGCATTTGCTGTGCATATATCCCTTTAATCACTTTGGTTCGAGCGATTTTTAATGTAGGTTAAAAAAATTGTTTCAGAATGGGACAAGTTCTGTGTCTAATATAGCAGTTGTTTAAAAACAGACTTGTACGTGGATTTACTTGTTGCTGGACTATGAAGGAGAATGGTGTAAAAATGTTATCAAATATATATCAACTTCTGAAGATATATGAAATTAAAAATTCAACCAGAGCAACACAATTACAACCCTATATTTTACTAAATACTGTAAAACTGGAAATGTTTGTGCACATTTTAATTTGCGAATTTCGTGGATAGGTACAAAAACGCAAACTTAAATAATCAGCAAACATTATTAGCCCATGTAAAGTAGGTGCAGGATGGACCAAAATCGCAAAATTAAATAGTCACAAACAGGGATGAGGACAATTTCATTGAAATTGCGGAATTCAATTACAATTCCGAAATTGGAGTTGAACATCTGAAAGAAATTTGGAATTGGAATTCAGCTTAATCCCGTCAATTCTACTTCAATTCCTTTTAAATTTTTACTATTTCAACTTTTGAATCATGTATATATGTGTTTGCCAGTGCTTGCGGATACATTTTCAAACTTCTCTCTCGCTCACGTCTTTTTAGCAAGCGTATTTCTACCAACGATAGATATAGCTGAAGACATTTTTACAACTCCAAGCTTCCATTTGACTATATCAAGTGGCCCTGGCGGGACTCGAACTCACGACCCCAAGGTTGCGAGACCAGAATGATACAATCATCCCAAGCAGAGCTGTTAAAACGTTACACAGCTCTCTGTAACCCCAACTGATAGGGGTGATGCATTTTTGTATTAAATGTCAAATTTAGTAATAATCTTTTAAACATACACAATCATTTGTCATGCATGTAGATATTACATTTTTACTCATACGGAAATGTAATTGGACCTTGAGGGGAAAAAGAAATTGGAATTGACGAAACGGAATTGACCCTATCCCTTCACTCACAAAATAATTTATAGTAGATGAAAATTGCAAAATTTAATAGCCACAAAATATTCTAGTTTTACAATACTGTATTAATATTAACAGTATGAAGTTTAGACTAGCTTTATTTCTGTTTTCCATTTCATTAACACAAATCAAATATCACATTAACAGTGTAGATACACACTGTGATATCTTTGTCATGATAACATTCAATCTGCTTTGATTCACCATAAGTTTTAAAACAATCTAAGATTCATGACAGGCACATGTAGTTGAAAAATATAGCATATTCAAATTACAATTATGGTCAATACCATAAATTAAGGTTTGAAACAATACAGAAAGTAAACATTTTACTTAAGAGAACATGCTAAAGAGTAAATTCTCCATTTTCAAGGCAACAGTTAGTTTTATTACTATATTATTTAGGTCGGAGAAGGTGCACCCGATAGTCGCTGTACCAAAAGTGCCTTCATATGTTTTGTCATAGCTTCTAGCTCTATCACTTTTTGAGACAATTCCTTATTCTTTTTTTCAAGCGCTATGGCTTCGTCCTCCATTGCTTGAAACTTGCTCTTTCTAGTTTCTCTAGATCGCCTTGATGCAATATTGTTCTTAATTCTTCTTAGTGTCTTTCTCTCCACAGCAGTCATACATGAAGTAGATGACAAAGAAATAACACTTTCACTGTCAGATTCATCAGCTTCAGATGATAGTATAGATCTGCATGATCGTTTACAAGTGTAGTCACTGTGATCTCTCATTGGTTCGAATACAGAATCATTTCCTTCAATATCACTTGCATGCCGTTTTCTTGAAGTAGAAGATTTGGCAACAACTTTGCGAGTAGAATTATCAAGGACAGGTTTGTTGCTGTCTACATCATTGACTCGACTTTCATCAATTCCCTGTTGTGTGAAAAAAACACTTTAGTAAACCCATACTTTAAGATGAAATAAATTAAATTTTATATAAAATACACAATCCTAGAAGTTGAATAGTATTCTTAAAAAAACACATGTGATTATGTATAAATAATACATACCCCAAGTAGAAAATCAGAAAGATCCACAAAGGATTCCTCAAAGTTGAATTGTAAGTCTTCATCCCCAAGTCCTATTTCAGGAGTGGGAAGGTCCAGCAAGCTGGACTCTGTGAGGCTATTTTCCAAGATATCACCATCACAGAGAGACATAAAATCCAGATCAGTGGCAGCCATTTGGTCAGTCACCGACGATACTCTGCCATCAGCCCCGCCGGTGAGACCTGCAAAGCACATTAATACTTTAAAATTGGTAACACTTCACCAATTGCTGATTACATAGAAAGCAAGCACAAGATATTCAAAATATTTAAATGGAAATCAGCTCATTTTATGTGAACACACCTTTGTCAAATAGGCCACAAGTCTTCAGATCCAAACGTAGAGCAGTGATCTGTGCGGCGATGGTCAGCCGTTCCATCAAAGTGAGTGGGGATATCAAGGAGTTCTACCAGCTCAGCCAGTGACTTGGGCTCACTGTCGGCTGGGAGGGTCACCAGGGCCCCACTCTTCTGCTGCTCAAGCATGCTTTTGTTGTCTTCTTTGGTCCACATGTCAGTGGTGTCAATCACGTTAATCTCTGGGGTGTGGAGATCCAGTGTTTCGGAAAATTCAGCGCTGGCCACAAAAAGTTCCAGATTGTCTGGTTCCACGTTGGTCAACCCGAGGGGTGAAGATGCGAGCTACAATTAAAGGATTGTTTTTTTGTTATAAATCTACTAGTTCAATCAATTGAGTAGCGCATACATTTAATAAAGAGTTAATTGTCGATAGCACAAAAGGGCACTTAACCGAAATAGACTTCCAGTAAAGGCGGGTGAGTGGGTTTATTTTATGTTACTGATTAATAGAAGCCCCAAATATCACCAGGCCTAATGACCATAATCTACGATGGACGTAACCCGAAAATCCTGGCCTACATTTCGATAAATCTTCTTTACAGACTAGCTAGCTGTCTTAATGCCGAATGTATTTGGTTACGATGGACGGTGGTATATTGACAGGTTTTAAACAAACCAGTCTTTTAAAACAAACCAAAAGTGTCAAAACAAAAAACAGGGATCGTCGCCAATAAGTTTAGTCTACACGGATGGACACAGCAATAGCGATCTACCGTAGGTACGGGGAAGTATAAATAACATATGAAAACATTAGGGGCCATTATATAGGACTCGATGACCGGTGGTGTACGTATATTGCGCAAGATCCAAAATTCAAAGGTAAATTATATACAGTAATCAGATCTAATCACGTACGTGGTATATCATATATCTTTAAACAAGATCTTAATAATCAAGATCTTAATATAATACGTTGGGTAGAGCTATATCTGTATACAGATAGGGGTCTACCTAAAATATTCTCACCTTTCTTTAGTGTGCCCTGGTCCCTTCCTACATTAATCTCTGTTGGTGTTCTGAATCAGCAAAGTCACACACCTTACTTATGGTGCAATGGCCACTTCTAAAATTAGCACATCTATCACTTTAGACCAATCACGTGGCTAGAAAATCTATTTTTAGTAATTACCAATGAAAACGTCATGGGCATAGTGCAAATTAGTCTGGATTAAGAACGAAACTATAAGTGTGTAAATACCTAAACATGTTCAAACATGCGTTCGTTACCAAGGTCTTAAAAGTATACTTGATGCTTCATGAATTGTAACATCTGCTGAGTAAATATCTCTGGAGACATATCTTTGCTTTTCAGAACAGACAAAGAGCGTAAATTCGCGCTAATACGTATGAAAATAGTCAGAAAAAATGGCTTATGGTCTTCCCTATCCATAGTAAAGTTATATTTGCATTCCGTTTTGAATTGAATGAAATACCAGCGATGAGCTAGCCTCCATATTTACGGGTGTCTCTCTTTATAGCGTACGAAAGCATTGCTGGTAGATGCTACAACATGAAAGCACGTGGGCTGTAACAGGTGTCGTGTTTACCGATGCCTGTACAAGCTTGCAAATGAATATATTCAATAATCATGACATTGTATTTGGTATTTAGCGATAAATTAAACTTTAAAAGACTCGGCTTAGTTAACTGTTTTATGCAAACACTACGTGTGACTTATTGGAATAAGTGAAGTAGACAAAAATATGAGCAACTAATATATGCGTCCATGCCACACTAATTAAATCACACGATTTAAAAATCAATTTTTGGCTCAAAATCAATTATCTTATGTATGTCTGAGTCATTATTTAATTTAAGGCGAGGGGAGGGGGATCAGGAAAATAACAGGGGGGGGGTTGTTTGTCATGTTTCAATTTGAATTTAATGGGGGCGTGCGGGGGTCAGAAGTTTGAAAACCTGTGGGGTGGGGGGGGGGTCAAAAGTTTGCATTTAATCGGGAGGGTCAAACATTCTAATTTATAAACTTTTTAGGTGTGGTGTTGGGGGTGAAATAATATATTTGGAACAGATCTCCGTAGAAAACCATTGAAATATTCTATCACAAGAAAATCTAATTTTTAAAATTTTCTGTGGCATGTTCAGATGGCATGAGTAAATACTCCATATACATCCATGTAATCATGGCAAATTCGGGCTGCATTCGTGGAAAAAGATGCCTAGCTTCATATCCCTATAGTCCGTCTAGTGGCATATTATAGCATGAGTGGCAAAGACGCCAATTAATGGTCACCTGTGAATGAGTCGACTGAGCAGTACTCCTGGATAGTAGACTATAAACTCCGACAATTACATTAACATTTACATATTCTCACCATATGCAAGAAAATAATGACGATTTTCTGATCAAAATCCTGAATAGATAAATAAGTCCTATATACGGTTTGTGGTCGCCGGCGAAGTCTTCCCACATTACTAGCTAGTATATTATAATTGTAGGAATTGACCACGAGATTGGAGTGTCAATGGGAAAATTGAGCATGCTGACGTCTGATTTACCCGAACGTATGTTAAATTTGCGAACCCGTGGGGGTGGCCGGGGTCAGAAGTTCATAACACTGGAAAAAAACTTCTGACCCCCACGCCCATTGCTTCAGTTGTTGTACATCATTTTCACCGACGCAAAAAGTCATGTGCATATTAAAAGGTTATTTTATGAGTGGGTGTGTCAACATATATTTGTTCCTTATAATATTTGTTCACTTAGGAAATAATATTATAGCAGTTGTTGAAGTTTGGAAAAAATATTACATAATAGATTATCCTTGTCTATAATAAATTTTCCACAGTGATCCAAGGAAGTTTTATTATGCATTTAATATTATACATGTGTCATACCTCACTGGTTTTATTAAACATCATATTGATGTAGATTTAATAAATAGAGTTAATGTTATACATGTGTCATACCTCACTGGTTTTATTAAACATCCTATTGATGTAGATTTAATAAATAGAGTTCACCTGATTGCACAGGTAAATCACAGGTGTGCTTGATGTTTAATAGTAATTGTGTACAAATATGAAGGCACTGGAATATAATAAAATATTCAATTTCATTAAAGATGGAAAGTTCAGTGAAGGTAAGTTGTTATACTTTTTTTGTTAATCAGAGGAATCAGTTTTGTTATAATCAAAGAAATTATGCAAATGTTTACAACATATGATATAGGTATTAGTTGTTCATTACATATAGCAATTTGATTAAAAATAAACTTAGTAGTGTCTGTTTTTAAAGTTATATTTTATTAATTTGTTTTAAATGCTAGATTTTAATGAATAATTCAAGTTTTATATGGCTGAAATTGATATAATGTTATGCCATTTAGTGTTTTAATATTGTGACATAAAGGTTATAATATTATGACTGAAAGTGCAATAATATTATGACATAAAGTGCAATAATATTATGAACAATAGTGTTATAATATTATGACATAAAGGTTATAATATTATGAACAAAAAATGTTATATTGAATATTATGATGTTATAATATTAGGAAATTAAGTGCTACCTTATAAGGGTATAAAGTTCAAGAATATTATGGCAGAATATGAATACTTTCCAATTATCAAAAAGAATTAAGTTATGTGTACATCAATAATGTAATTAAAGTATTGATTTGAATTTCCTTTTTGTATTTTGAAAAATTAACCCATAATGTTAAATGGTTAATACATTGGGATGTATATTTTCATTTATAATATTTGTCTCTTCGAACTTTTGTTATGTGATAGATGTTCTTTGAGGAAATTACTTTATGAAATATTTATTCCTTGTCATGGTAACTTTTATTATGACGAGGGAATAAATATTACATAAAGTAAGTTCCTCAAAGAACATCTATCACATAACAAAAGTTCCAAGGAACGAATATTATGAAGGAACAAATATCACATGACAGTACTGTTAACAATCCATACGATATCCTGATATCCTATATACACACACAAATATAATGACCTTTTTCTCCCACATATATGGTGACATAAAAAGTTCATTAAATCACAATTATCACGATTTAAATGTATTTTTGACGCAACAGTTGCGTGTGTCTGCATGATATATCATTAGGACAATTAGGTCATGCCGCTATTTTTAGAAGAGAAAGGTCAAGGTTATGTTGAAAAGTTAGCCGAAGTACAAAGCTACATGTATGCCGATGTACAAAGTACACCGAGTTTCACGGCAATTTTATAATCAGTGCTGAAATCTGGTGTTTAAAAACAATAACATCACCCCCCTTATCAATGAGGTTATAGTAGAAATAGTTCTGTAGTAGTATAATTATGTAAACTAGCTTCCCGTCTCCTACGGGAGACATAACGCACACAGCAACAGAGACAAACATACAGAGCAACAGAGAAACATAACGCACGCAGCATCAATGTGATGGCGAGGCCGGAAGTGAGCCGTAAAAAAAGAATCATTTGTACCCGATTCGGTGATGGTAAGTCATATTCTCGTCAATACTGATGAAAGCAAGCACACGAAGAACAAATAAACCCATAAAAGGTGATTTCCCATAAAGTGCAACACTCAAAATGCGTGAAAGCGTCCCAGGTAAGTGATTGCAGCCGAATTTCCAAAAATAAAAATAAAACATGGCCATGCCCCTCTCTTTGTAATTATATATTAATTCTAGAGCATTAATTCTCAATTGCTCGGTTCTGATTGGTTGAGAAGTGCGGCTTACAGGTGGCTTATAGAAGAGATATTGGGGAATAGGCTACAGCCTATTCATTCATAAAGACGGTCAGACGTGTGAGAAAAATCAGGCTTGTGATATATTGCGGAACATAGATGTTCATGTGTACAGATGTGAATGTGTGCACGTGGTCAGCATGAATGTCACTAGTTAGAAAGTCAGTGATAATTTAAAATGACTAGTACTGCTTTATAGAACCTAGTTACAAGAAACCTTCTTATCTTGTGGAATTCTTTTTTCTTTTCACAATTGACACTTCTAATGATAATTATTAATCTGTCACAGTAAAACCTAAATTATGATATTTGATAACTTTGCATTGTCAATCTCTCATGTAATTATACGTTTAGCAATGATGTTTCCATACATCATAAAAGACAAATAGACAATAATAACGAAAGATAAATAAATATTGTCAATGATCCTATGATTAAAGTCCGCAGTTTTAAACCCGCAAAGAATCGTTTGATCAGCTCTTCAGCTCTTTAGCTCTTTAGCGTCTAAATTTATGGGCGTGATCAGCACTTTTTCCCTTCCAAATGAGGTCTGGGCTGAGATGATACAAGCTGTCCCAATGTTATGCTTTATGGGAGAGATAATATATTTTCCTTTTAGTTCGATAGTAAAATTAACTATAAACTATCACATTTAGTATATTTAATTAAGTTGAAAACAGTGAAATCTTTTGCATGATCATAAAAAAGTCTACTGACAATATCAGCAGGCTTACCTACAGGTAAAAAACACCACACATATATATTGATCATATCTATATACATTGTCGTATTAATATATAATCTTGATGGAAATAATCTGCAGTAAGATGCGATTCCATTCATATGGATAAGTTCATGTAGTTGTTTTAACTAAATAGTTTAATTTGATCATTAATCACATCCATCGCCACTTCTTAACAACCCCTCAGCATTTGGCGCTTTTGTCAAATGAATTGCCCATTACTCGATTTTGTCCAAATCGGACTTGTTGCTATAAATTTTATTATTCATTATGATGAAAATAAGAAACTAGACAGTCTTTTAGAATGTGTACTGTTAATATGAAAACTTCTTCCGATGAAAAATCATATGAGCTACTAAAGGATTATTGTTCTATGTCAACAATGGAAAACTCCAAATCGACTGACTGGTGATTCCACGCCATTTTCGGTCTGACGAAACGTGTTGGTTAGCATGATCCAAGGACGCTAAGCATTCGTAAAGCACCAATTTAAAAACATCTCGCTGGAAGAACTTCCGACTGCTATAGTATCATGGTAGCCATCAGAGAGCACTGTGCTGGTTTAAAAGTACTTACGTATTTAAGGAATTGCCTGTGTTGCCATAATTTTTCAAAACCACACAAGTCAGTTTAAGTTGAGAATGATCGCTTCTGTAACTAGCTATAGAGGCTGGTTTGGGTGCTGGCTTCACAACCCGATCCAGATCCCCCAAACACACACTTTTCCTTTTCCCCACCCAAATGCCTAAATTGTCGTAAAGATTAAGATTTTTTAGCATGTTTGCGACGATTGAAGTACGAACACATGAGATCCCCATGAGCTGTCAATGAGCTCCCGCACCTATATAGCGGATGCTAGACTATAGGTAGCGTTATGCTCAGGCGAGCGGTGTACGGTAGCCTTCCAGTGTGAGTGCTGGAAGGCTGTGTACACTGCCCGCATCCTTCCCCCCATTAACGGGAAAAAGACGAGTCTTTTTCTTAATTGTTAAATATGTGACAATAGGTGGGAGAATCATTGACAGCCCTTCATGGTACATATACAATATAAGGAACACACACATTAAACTACATATTATGTAATACATGATATAAAATCATTTTAGGCACACAGTTTACATGTAATATGACTAATTGACAGCTAATGAACGTAAGCTTGATTATAGATACGACACACAAGATATATATAATATCAACATAAAACTGAGTTGTAATACACAATTAATATTAAATTATGTAATTCTAACTATCAATATACTAATCGCTATGTTTTATCTAACACGAAGAATCACGCTAATTGTCTACGGTAATAAAAGATTGGATACATTAGGCACCTAGGTGCGAAGCTAATTTGAAGAGATTCTAAGATAAACGCAAACGTGAACTATGCTAAGTCTGTACAATATGGTATTGATTTGTGTCCTGGGTCGAGGCCAATTAGCCGATGATCACAGGTCTTTGGACGCGCGTGCCGCGGTTGAGGGTCCTGGTTTGAGGTGACTCTTGGGGATGGAGGTTCACGGTGTTGGCCAAGCGTGGGTCGTGGGCGGTGGGATGATGCCTCATTATTGGTGGTGTATGAGGCGTGACTTTGAAACGCGCGTGGCTGAAGTTCACTCCTTCACTGGATTTCGACCAATACAGACGTATTCGTGTCTTCGTATTCTTTTTCTTTGTGATTTGAAGCTTTGTAGACTTGATCATCATGAACAAGTTCACAATCATCGGAAGGTTTGGCGACATCAGCCTTGACGAACTCTCTGAGTTACAGGGCGAATTTGTGCGCCTGTTTAGGAGATTTCCGGCGGCCAGCGTGACGTAAGTTGATGAATGATTTTTATGATGTATGATGCTTTGATATTGAAGGTCGATGATTTGGTTTTGTGTGATGTTGTGGTAATGATGCTCGTTTGTATATTTCCAGCTGGGCTATGGAAAACAGGCAGGGTGCCAATCGCTTCGTGATAGAGCCTCCTGCCATTGATGCTGCCATTACTGGCATTCAGTTTCGTGCAGGGGCTTTGCGGCTTACTGATGGAGAAGTCAGCGGGGGATCCACGTCGGTTGGTGAAGCGGGCGTCGCAGTTCCGGATGGGACTGATGGCTGCAATGACGACAACGCGGCCGAGGCGGATGCTCTAATCCGCGCAGAGGAGGCCGCCGCAGCAGAGGCCGCTCGGTTGGCGGAACAGGCCCGTGTGGCGGCAGCAGGGTTCGCTGCTCCAGCGGCGGTGGCGGGCGCGGGGTCTCCTGGCATTGAGGTGCACGCGTCGGAGGCGTCCCTGTGCTCGTTGCCGGAGATGGATACTGGGCGAGGGCGTGTGAGGTCTGCAGTCCGCAATCTGGAGTCTTCGGTGTCGTCGGAGACTGTCGCTGTAAGATACGGGCTGCACGACGCCAGGCGGGGCAGGGAAGTCGAGCGGGAGATTGAGGAGCGTCGGCTCAGGCGGGCACGCTCTGCCTCCTGCATCGATGATGTTGCCGCCAGCCATTCCCGCGACGAGGTTGCTGATCGGCGGCGTGGGCGTCGGGTAGAGTGGAGCCATCCTCAGACGCCCGCGCCTCTTCATGCGTCTCAGCATGCAGTGCCCGAGCGGCGCGAGGACTACAGTGGATATGGATACCTCCCGCAGTTCTGCCCTCCGCCAGCATTTCCCGCTGAAGTCCTTGATATGCATCCCGCTGGTGGCGAGGTGCGGAGTGGGGATAGGCGTCGCCGGCGGCGTAGCCGAGATCGCGTGCGCTCCGATGACCGGTCGGCGAGGCCGAGGGACCCACGCGTGAGAAGCCGTAGCCCTCGTCGGCATCAAGACTAGGACATTAGCCACGCAGTTGGATATTGTTGTGTGAAGGTGTGAGTGGGTGATAGTGACAAAATGATGATTCGTATATTGGATAGAGTGGATAATGTGAAGTGGGTAGGTGTTTATTGACAGTACGATATTCAAATGTATTTTCGGATTATGAAGTGGTGGCGGGGTGTAACTGTGTAAACGTGTGTATTGTGATCTTTGGTATGGGTGGTGTGTGTTTTTATGGTGGTGGTGGTGATGAACATGAATGCTATTAGTTGTATTTTGGTATAGAAATAAATTACATATCGTGAGCTGTTGCGTCTTCATTTCTAATGTTACTGTAGTAATTTTGATCGTGTCTTTTAATGAGTAAGCAACCGTAGTAATTAACATCATTCATGGCTTTTAGAACAGCTGCATTTCATGGCTATTGTTATTGCATCTTCTCCCAATTGTAAGGTTAAATCATTCTGCCAGTCGAGGTTGATCTTTGGCCAGCAGCTTTTTGTGACCAGAGAGTAGCCTTTGAACCGTGGTAATTCTGCGATCTTCATGCGCGAATCCACTGGAATATCACGCAGGAATAATATTGACTGGTGATCCGTAGAAAATATTTTATAATAGAGTCCCGCTGATTGATTTAACATTACAAAACCTTTAGCGAATTCCGCTGCGGATGTAGACTTGGTTGGCCAAGCTACGGTGAGGCGACTGGTATGACAGACTATCATTGCTACGTAAAGGTTTTTTATTGGGTGTGATGGCGAATTTCCCGATATGGTCCGCCCTATCTTGTAAAATGGAGCTAGAGGTGACAACACGGAGTTCGGGGTGTGCTGCAGGGGCAGAGAGTTTTTGGCTTTGTTGCAAGTTATGCAATTTGCAACGTATTTCTTGATCATATTTCCCATGAAACGCCATACGTATGTACGTTGAATGAGGTCCAGAGTTTTATCGACGAAATGGGTACCTACATGTGAATCATGCACCGTCTTAATGACTTTTGCTGCATTTCTGCGGGTACGAGCAGGCGTAGATGTGGCGACGCCTGCGGATTTCTGTTATCTGGTGATATGTTGTAAAGTAATTCAGGTGCTCCCAGGAGACAGTGGGTGTTTGCCTTGTTGTACACCCAGTTTTCTTGCTGTAAGAGCGCAATATGTTTAGCATTTTCTTTCTGGTCCTCCTTGAGGTACCGAATTTGCTGATCAGCGCGTTTATCAGCGGCTGCCTGCGTTTGCCGGAAGTGGGCCCAGCTGTGGTCCAATTTATCGGTGCGGGTCGTGATTTGATCCAGGTGAGTGAGGAAATCGGAGGTCAACTGTTGAGCAGTGGTGAAGGTGTCCAACATATGATTCACCATGTCTGACACATCGGCGGGTGTGGTGGGCTTGTTTTGACGTTTGGGAGAGAGAGATCGTGCGCGATCAGGCGTAGTGGTTGTTGAGTGGTGCTTTGTCGCCAGTCTGTCTACGAGAGCGCCATAGTTAGTCTGCAGACCCTCTATGGCATTCATCATGATATCATTACGCTCTGTTTGAGATAATGGTGGCAGTTGGTGCCGGTCGTAGAAGTCATAGCGGGGAAGCCGATCATTCCCAAACGGTGGCGAGCGATCTTCGGAATTCCAGTCATGTTCATGATGTGAGTCGAATATGTCAGGCGTGAGCGTTTCAGACGAGCGACGCCTGGTGAGGTCATTATCGCTTGCTGGAATGTACTGCCGCTGGCGCCTGCTCGGGGAAGGCGGCGTTCGTTGTCCAGGCGGGATATCGCTGGGAGACTCGATGGCTTCATGGTCGGCAGCGCTGGTGACACTAATGGGGCTATTAGTTGCGGTCAGCGGCTGCTGCTCTTTGATGCTATCGGTTGGGAACTGGTCCAGCAAACTTTGATGCAGTCGGCTGTGACGTAGGCCACCTGGTCCCGGATGCGCTCTGTCTGGCAGCGGCGCGGCCGTGTCTGTGTTGTTGACGAGACCCGTGTGGTTGTGGCCTGCGGGCGGATCAGCATCGTTGGGCCCTCGTGGCGTCGAGTCGGCGGGGATGGTGGTGGGGTCACCGGCGCGTGGCGTCGCAGGCTGTACTCGAGATATGTCCCGCTGTGGTGCACCTTTCGTTGTGGCCGTGGTTGTCGAATTCGGCGTAGAAGTTGCTGACGGGCCTGCCCTGGTAACTGGCGTCTGGGACGCCGATGACGCGCGCTGGACTGGTGTCGTGTGCAGATTTCTATTATAGCCACCTGCCTCCGGTCGGCCCGCGGTGACAGTATGCCTATGCAGGGCAATATCGTCGTTTGAACGCGCGTGAGGCACAGTGGTGTCGAGGCTACCGCATGTGTCCGAATTATTCTTGTAAATCTCTGGTTCGGAGTCCATGGCTGCGGTTGATATTGTGTTGAGGCGGGGAGGCGAGGCGTCAGATGGTCTTAATTAGACGTTATCGCTGGAGTGGTGAAAACCGGCGGGTTTGGTGAAAGTAGCGCCTGTGCTGTGAGACGGTGAGGCGAATGTCGCTGACTCGTGAAACAGGCGGGTTTGGTGAACGTAGCGCCCGTGCTGGGAGACGGTGAGGCGAATGTCGCTGAATCGTGAAACAGGCGGGTTTGGTGTGGTCAGCTGCTGTTGCACGTCTGGCTGGTTGAATGATCAGTTATTGGCGTTTGGTGAGGGTGTAGGTCGTTTGGGCGTGTCGAGATGAGCGGTGGTCGTCGTGTGGTCTCTAGCAGGTGTTATTGGTCGGGGGAAAGTGAGGAACGTATTCTAGCGATATGTGGGGTGTATTCTGCTTCCACTCTTGATCCCAGAAGTAGCACTCTGATGAACAGAGCGGCACTTCTTTGAAGCGATGCAATTCCTGCTTGGAATTGAAGAATATCAACTTTTCACAGGAAATACACGTAGCTACGAAGTCAGTGATCTTGGTCGAGAGCAGCGGGTGTCGGTGTGGATTCCTGCGGACGTGGTTGACTGTCTCGTGCCTACGGGGCGGCTGATTGGGGTCCGGGGCCACGTACGGGAGTCCCTCGTGGTCGAGGAAGGCGCACTCGGTCGAACAAATTGAATGAGCCTTGAACTGGCGCAGCGCCGCGGACGTGGGGAAGGCAATCTGGGCGTTGCAGACTTTGCAGGACCCCGGGAAGCTGACAGAAGGCAGCCACTTCTCGGCGTCGTCACGTTCAGCACACTCGTCAGAGCATACGGGGTCGTGCAAAAAGGTGCGGACCTGTTCTCGGCTGGAGAACACAATCAGCTCTTTGCACACGTCGCAGGCAACTGCGTGTCGATTGGAATCGCTCGTTGTGTTATCCATTCGTTGGCCGTATGCGCAGGCGATTCCGATGCACTAAGTGGTTATCCCGGGGGAGACAGGGGCGGCACTAACGCAGCAGGGCGACGCAGCTGGCGTGGAGAAGTGGTGTAGTCGGCGCAGCTGGCGTGGAGAAGTGTAGTCCTCTGGGAGCAGTCGCGATGGTTGGCGTGAGTTGCTGGTTACGAAGCACGGTAGTGAGCACGGTAGCTGGCGATGTAGTCAGGTGAAGGCGATGGCGCTTTGCAGGCGGCGACGTTTGCTCGGCGAGGTAATCTTGTGATGAAAGGCAGAGTCAATCGTTGACTATCTCTACCATTGAAGTACTCGGAATAAGATGAAGATGCTTCAAAGTAGTTTTATTCAACAACTGAGCTGTCAATGAGCTCCCGCACTTATATAGCGGATGCTAGACTGTAGGTAGCGCTATGCTCGGCGAGCGGTGTACGGTAGCCTTCCAGTGTGAGTGCTGGAAGGTTTGTTTTTCACATTAAAACATACACGACGTGTGTGTGCACGCACTTATCATCTGCGGATGCCTCTGAACTACTTGCCACCTCCATTGCACTTACACAAACATCAATTCTAAACCTCTTCAGTTTGAAGTTTTAAAAGTTTTTGAGTGACTTACTTGATGTCTGCATAAAATCATCATTTTGGTGTTCCTGATCAGGACCACCCGCCTTGACCAGTTGATATGAGGGTAAATGTGGTGGGGGTGGTAGGGGTTCAAACTGACTTAAACACAACATAATTTCTCATGAACTTTGATTGTCAACAGTTTGAGCGAAGCATGAGTAGATAAATGGTCAATGCACATCATTTTCATTTACTTAAATTTTACCTCCAACTCGTTAACATTATAATTACTCCTCATAGGGCTGCACATATGACCTCTCAAAATTTTGGAACCTTGCACCAGATTTGAACAAGCACTGCAATATACCAAAAGTTGGATGGTAACGCCAACACCTTTGAATAGAAGATCTAATAATGGAATTTAGGTACTGTAAAACTATAAATGTTTGCGCACAATTTAATTTGCGAGTCTTGTGGGTAGGTGCAAAAGCGCAAACTTGAATAGTCAGCAAACATAATAGTTTATGTAAACTAGTAGGTCTAGGATGGATGAAAATCCCCGGTGAAAATCATCGCAAAAAAGTCGCAAAGTAATTTATAGATGAAAATCGCAAAATATAATAGCCACGAAATATTCTAGTTCTACAGTAACTTACGGAGTAGTATCTTCTTAAGTGCTGAAAATGGATTTCTTGGTGTCAGAAACATATTATTTGACACCAAAAATAGGTTTCTATGTTGAATATTAAAAGAGAAATGCCACTTTTATGAATATAGTATAGCAAGATGGTGGCCATATTGGATTTTCCATTTTTATGAATAATGCTCAAGAGTGCCACCCACCTGAATATCATTATAGGGGTCCTAACCATGAATAATCAGCAGAGAGAAAAACTTCAACTCGCACTTCCAAGTACTAAGTATCCCTTGTCATCTGCCGGACCGGTAATCAATACGATGGCTTTCTATTCTTTCCCACAAATCTACACACAGATTTCTTACCAATTAAGTGGTGGTATGTGTGTGTTGAGCGTGGGTCTCATGCTAAGCTGGGAACAGGGTTGGCAATCTTCCGGAAGTTTGCTATTTCTTCCGGAACGGCGGAAGAAACTGGAAGAAATGAGGAAGAAATGGAAGTTTGGTGGAAGTTTGGTTTTCGGTCCAAATGATTTGATCAGTTAAAGATGTTTTATGTACATCTGAATTAGTATGACTGTCTTAACTAATCAGAACCTTTTATGGCTCAAATATTATGATAACTAGAAGCCTATTGGAAGAAACACAAAATTTATTCATAATTTATCCATTTTATTCAATATTTATCAACTTTAATCATGGACCATTCAATTGTTACATGCATTGTTACATGGATACAGCATACATTACAGGTTACAGTTAAAATATTATAAAAAAAAAAAGTTCTTTTATGTGGGGATATTGAAAAGCTTACTATGTGACTATATGAGAAGCATTCTATCAAGACTTGTGTGGCTTCCTTTAGTTCATATTAAGTGACTAACTAGACCAAAGGACAGTCTGAGGAAGTTCTAACATTTTGCCCCCTTTAAAGCCAAGCCACTAAACAATTAAAGTTCTTACTGTGTTGTAGGAAGATTTTGTTGGGAGTCCTATTACATTTTACTTGGGATTCATAGAATTTGCTACATTAATAGTTAATAGCTAAATACAGCAAATACATACAACTATTGTAGAGAATTTGGTAAGTATGCTAGTATCTTTAGCTCGAGTCAATATTATTATTTGGTTAGTATAGATGCTTATTATTAGGTTAAAAAGGTTCAAATTACTCGCGAAAAAAATATGGAATTTGGTATTTCTTCCGCTTTGGAAGAAATGGCGGAAGATTGCTGTTTCTTCCAGACAGAAGAAACATGGAAGTTTCCGCCAGCAGAAGAAATTGTCAATCCTGGCTGACAAAATATTACTTTTATAGGACAAAGATGCAGAATATGTCAAAATTAAATCTCTGCTCAAACAGCATTTAAATTACCAGTTATCTTAAACTCAAGCTTTTCGAAGACTACAAAATTTAATTTTTTAGAATCCTTACAAAATTCAAGGACTTTGCCAGACTACGGGAACCCTGTTATTAGCAACAAAATGTTCTATTTTTACAGAAATTATGATTAGTGAAATTTATAAAAAAATAAACTCAAAGAAATAATTTAAAACCAATGTACATTTTCAACATTTTATTGAAATTTTAGTAACAAACGTTCACATACAAAACAGATCTAGAAATATAAAATGTATAAAAATAAATTAATTCTTTGCAGACAAGTGTGTGTTCCCATTAACCAACCCTAAATGCAATTCCATTTCTGCAATTTTCCTATCTGCATACAATCCATTAAAATCATGAAGCACAAAAAATATAAATGAACACATGGTGAATTCTAAGTTCTAAGTGGGTAGGTAAAAAACTAAGTCTCTTTGAGATCCATGCTTTGTGTGATAGTTCATAAAATCGTGTCATTTATCCAGACTTGAACAGAAGGATGGCCACTTGTCCGAGGTAGAAGTAGATGAAGTGCTTGGTTTCATGAGTCACATAGCTGCCAAAGTTACGTCCAACAATGCAATGCCAGGTGGGGTTGTACTTTTTGTCGAACTCCTGCGGAATAACAATGGTGCTTATTAAACATTACTCAATAATTCACTCACATCAATATATAAGTAACAGTTTATGTTCTTTTAGATTTATTCAACTTCAAACAAGTTTATATCATTTGATTACCAACACAATATTAAGTAAGCCCACCTTCTTGATGAAGGCAGCAATGTCCTTCTCAATATTGTACTTCTCCAAAGCCTGGGTGGCACAATCGACAGCATCTTGCTGCATGTCTTCTGCCATGTCGGCATTCTTGATTACGGCCTTGCGGTCAGTCATGGTGATCTAGAACAGAGGGTACAGGTAAATTAGGCATCCTTCTCCAAATCAAAACCTGTTGGCTGTGCTAGTGCAGTCCAACGTCATTCAAACCGGCCCATTGCATTTACTAAGAATGTAAATGGGGAAGTACTAAGTCTATCACAGGACCCTGTGACAGCCGGCGTCTCGGGCCTCGGCTGAACAGAAATTGGAACCCCATCCCAGACGTAGACACACATCCATGCCCACTAAGTAAACCTATTTGGTCATACATTATGCAATATTTCCCGTTCGACAAGGAGTCAGATAAGAATAGCTTTTTAATACAAACGGAGTGGTAAATAGACGTTAAATAACATCAGTCTGACAGTCAACATCGAGACCGGCTTACATAAATTATTTTAAAAAAAATAATAAATTCCACGTTGCAACATGAATGTAAGCTACTAAAACTTAAAATGTTGACATATGGATCACCAATACAATACTACACAGAAATATTTAATACTTAAGTAATGAACTTGTTTATTAAAGAAGGTTTACTTACAATTTTAAAATTTTCTCAAATCGTCTGAAGCAGTGATGTCAGTTGGTGTAATGCAAGCTTAGCAACCAAAACGCATCTATATAGTGACGGGAATGCATATTTAAGCAATCTGATTCGTTGATTATTAGTCGCTGATTGGTCGTTTGAGCTACGCTCTGTCTCGCCGTGTCTCAAACTATGTGTCCTTACCCATAACGCCAAAAATTATTTGTGCAGGCATAAGATCGAATTTTGATTCCAGCACACGATACGTGATGAGGTGCAATTTCATATGAGATTTTAGTGTCCAAGTATGTCTGGTCGCAATCCAACTATTAATATTTATAGACTATTATTTGATATACACATAATCCTTTTTTAAAACTAGTTCATGGATGAGCTAAGTGTATTATTGAATGCTTCAGACAATGGTTGCATCATAAGCGGCTCAAAGATAAATCATTTTAATTGTACTGTGAGGACGATGCTCTCGCTTCTGTCCGCATTCCATTTCTAAAATGTTTGTAACATGTACGCCCATAACTATGAACTAATGTATAAACGGAAAAGAACTGTCACTATGTGTTTTAAATCCAAGTCTTTGGGAAACATTCAAGTCCACATTTTTCAATTAGATCTAGATTGTTAACTAGCTGTTAAACAGTTGAAAGATGTTATAGTTCAAAAATATTTAGGGTCTTTCATTCACAATCAACTACTAGTACGCGATAGTTATGATATATAAAGACAAATATTGAGAATTACTTGTGCAATAGATAATTCAATTACAAAAAAACTTCGTAACACTACCGATAATGTGAAAGTTAAACTGTTTGATTAAGTCATGTTGTTGTAATTTTTATGTCTATGGTCTAGGTACAGGACTATTCTAGAATGTAGTACACAAGTTGCATATTGTTTAGATATACTATTGTATGGGCTTGCTCTTCCAACAATTTTCCATGTTATTTTGTAGTCAATATTTTCCTTTTTCAATTTCCAAATGTGTTTGCTCAGTCCAGTAGAATTTTTCAAATTTTCTTTTATAAATGACTGTGATTTCCAAATCATGTTTTGAAATTAGTTTCTGTAAAGCCTATTTATGTCTCAGTTGGTTTTCTTGCTGCTGTTATTGTTGCCTGGTACACTATCGATTTCTGGAGGCAGTTTCCATTTGATGGGCAATCGGCTGGTCTTTTGCAGTTGCAGGTTCTTTCTCTGACAGAAAACCATTAATCTTCAAAAAAGCTATTGGTTGATTAAATATTATTTTTATCCATCGACGAAAATCCTCCCCAAATCCCATCTTGCACAAACATTTGTGTACAAAATTCCAGCTTAGAGAATCAAACGCCTTTTCAAAGTCTAAAAACAATAATACGCCACTTTTGTCATGTCTTTCAGTGTGATCAATAACATCGAGCAATATTCTCATATTATTACCCATGTATCTTTCATTAATATATGCAACTTGTTCTGGGGATAGCAATTTATATAAAACCAGAGTTTCCAAGTATTCCGAAATTTCGGAATCATTCCAAAATATGAAGTCGATTCCGATCTTTATGATCGGGATTGAGAAATTCCGAAATTCAGGGGAAATGACCAAATATCATAAAAAGTTGTACTTTTTTCCTTAAAATACTGATATTTTTGTTCACATATGGGCGCCGCCATTATCGAATGTACTTGATTGAACCACACATCGTGTATACGCTTTTACCGGCGCACAAAAATGCACTCAATTTAAATGACGTGTCGTAAATAGATTTAGTCTCCATCACGAAGCCCAGGTAATAATGTGTGCTGTCATTTATGCGGTAGACAGCCTCGATGATTGAGACTACTGCTTGGTGTCGTGAAATGCACAATGCACCTGCACCAATATGACCTGTCAACGATATATGAAAGTAAAAATAATGAGAATATTATTGAAAATGTGAAGTTTTCCGGTTAGTGCATTTTTGTCTCAACAAATAATAAGGCAATTTTTCAGGCGTACTGGCGTCGATATTGACAGATATAGGCGATATATAAAGGATGCAAATCTGGCAAATCCGGGGTTTCTCATTGGTCAATCCGCACCTATGACCGTAACACGGAAAACACCTATAAAACCCAAAGCATGGGCGCCGGGAGTTCCGGTTTTCAGTCATTTAAACATTGGGATCCGTGTTCTGCGTGATTATTTTTAGGGATTTAACAGATATCACAGTAAGTGTCAGTTCTAATTATTTGAGACATTTGATGAATACATATGTAAGGACGCTACATCTCCTATCTAAATTTCAGTGTCCTAGCATTTAACTTATAAGACTCCAATATTTACTACTGGATGTGCAGACGACAAATTCCACCTATGCATTTATGTTCTGTATATTAGAAGTTTTTAGCTGTTATTCTTTAAAACCTTCAAATTTCTATCTCGTAGTCAGGTCCCATGTTATTATTGAACTAATTAATATAGATAACTATATGTGTATGATTCCAACCTTGAACCAACCAGTTGACCATTTTTACTTATACCAATTAAGGTAATCTTCCACACGTGCGTGATAAACTACAAGTTGATTTTTCACTGATTATTAACCTAGGCAGAGACTTGGTGTGTCTTACATAAACTGTCATCACTGTGGTCAATTTGTGGACATTTGTTGCTGTAATTGTATTTTTCATGTATTAAATATTTGCATCTTGCTCACCTGTCATTTTCTGCCGATCTAACACTGAGTTTGATTTTCCTCTTGTGACAGAGTATTGGTAATTGTGTGAACAGTTCTGGTCCGGTTTGTTTACGTTCAAATACGTGTGTTTATATGTACTGAGTAAGTTTAATCCTTTTCTGCAGACTTAAATAAAAAATCAACCATAAAATACGGTTCATACTTCAATAATAAATATTATAGATTTAACACGGATACCTCCATTCCCACCAGGCAAAATCCTATTGACATCCGTCTTTTGAGTTGCACACACTTTTAAAAATATTATATAGACTAAATCTCATCTTAAGCACACCCAGATTTCTAATATCAAGCCCTACATTTAAAACCAGATAATAACAGATAGCAAACAATAAAGAGACCTATTTAGCGGTTGGTGAACATCTTTTTTAATCATAATTTTGTGGCGCCCTGTCCAGTCGGATTGAGTACATATACGATAAATTGTGTTTATCACTGGCAAATAATAGTCTCTGAAGCAGAATATATATAGATAATTAGACCATCAAATCTGACTGGCACGCTTTAATATCACTGCCAGAAAAAAGTGTATGCGTCATGCCCGATATTGGGTGATTTTAGTATCAAACATCCTGGCAGATACGACATTGTCATTGTGCATGAGAAATCAAAAGTACATATGGATATATTTATTAAGTTCATCTTTACACAACACAATAAATTCTACCTGATTGACAGTTTCAACAACTTCTGTTGCCATTTTCACAATATCTCTGCGGATGACAGGTCAATCTGCACGACTTCCGATACTGAAAATCGGGTCATACACATGAGAGAGTTGAAAGCCCCCCTCGTCCCTATTCATGACCTGTCTCTGTCCTCGTATCTTGATCGCTTCCTTGATTGTGCTTATTCTCCAGTCACTTTCACTGTCCAACAGACTGACTTCCTCCCAGTCTATCTCATGATTGTTCTGCTTAACATGATCTGTAATTGCACTCTTGTGGATCTGGGTGAGGGATTCCTTTCTCGCTGCTCTGGTGAATGATTCCTTAGTGTTCTTATCCACATCCTTCATGTGTTCCTCCACACGAGTGCCCAACTTCCTGCCAGTTTCCCCCACATATACACTCTCACAGGATTTACAAGGGATCTTGTAAACCACTTCACATCTCTCAATCATTTCTTGCTTATTCTTAGGGTGAACAAGAATGTTCCTTATTGTCTGTAAGGGTTTCACCGCTGTGGATACTTTGTGCTTGTTAAGGATGCGAGACACACCTTCCGTGACCCCTTTCACATAAGGTAGGATTACTAACCCTTTGGAGCCTCCCGAGTCATCCTTCTTCTTCTTCTTCCTTTCCTTCTTCTTCTTTTCTTCTTCTTCTTTTCAATCTGTGCTTTAACTTTTTAACTTTGTTAAAAGACCACTTCGGATATCCACACTTAGATAGTGCCTCAATGTGTTGTTCTTCTTTCTGTCTATCATCAGTCTCTGGAACAATATCATTGCACCTGTCAAGTAGGGTCCTGATCACTCTAATTTGTGTTGCAATGGATGGTGAGATGAAAAGTGTAGATACTGTGGTCTGTATGAGTCTTTTTCTGTATACCAGTAACTTCACAGTGTTGTCCACTTTCCTCACTATTAAAGTGTCTAAAAACGGAATGAATAGATGCATTGTTATTGTTGTACATGACTGACTTTCTAAGGTAATGTGCATTTGTACATCCGTGTGATCTTCAACTCTTCCAACTCTACATGCCTGTCTATCATTTTGGGTGTCAATAGACTCGTCGAAGCCTACAGGGGATGCCAACGGCGCCGCGGGGTGTGTGTGTGGGGGGGGGGATGAGGCAGGAGTACCCCCTCTTGCACCAGGGGGTTTGGGGTATCCCCCAATTTTTTTCTTATTGTGATGAATTCTTCTGCAAGATTCAGAAATTTTGACCCAAATTCAGAAATTTTGGCCTTGGGATTCAGAAGTTTCAAAATTTGAGGTTGGCAACTCTGTATAACTTTCTGTAACCGCTTTGCCAAAATAAAAGCTAGAATTTTATAATCTACATTTGATAGACTAAGTGGTCTATAATTCTTGAATTTTCTTCTATCATTATTTTTGAAAATTAGCAATATAATAATCTGTCTATGTGTATGGTCAATTTTTCTATTTGTAAAACCCTCATTGAAGGATTGAATTACAAGATCTTTTATGTTAGGCCAAAAGCAAGTATGGAATTCTGCGGGTAACCCGTCTAGGCCTGGAGATTTATTGTTAGACACCTTTTTGATTACATCTTCACATTCATAATCATTAATCATTCCTTCACAAATGTTCAATTCAAAATCAGAAAGATATCTATTAGTATTTATTCCTTCTAGGAAATCATCTATATCTTTATCATTT
>CM032665.1:37342328-37360298 GCA_019095985.1 Streblospio benedicti | reverse complement strand
CTTGAGATCAATGTATTCACTTAATTTTACTGAAAATGTACAGCCCAACTGTTATAATAAAGTCTTATAAAAACGATTTTGAGTTGACAAAATATCTAAGAACCCCTATTTCTTGACAGCCAAACTCCGAAGACTCCATGATTTCACTAAATTTCAGAGCAAATACCTACACTTTTGCAAACAAAATAAACTGAAGCATGATGATATGTTGTTGTTGCTTCAAGTTTCAGGTACACTGTAAAACTAGAAATGTTTGCACATGAATTAATTTCCGAATTTCGTGGGTAGGTGCAAAAACAAACTTAAATGGTCAGCAAACATTAATAGCCTATGTAAAGTGGGTCCAGGATGGACCAAAAGTGCAAAATTAAATAGTCACAGAATAATTTATATATGAACAACTGTAAAGAAATATATATACAGTTGTTCATAGAATCACAGACCTTAACACGGCTGAAACTTAGACCTTCCAAAAATTTCCGTCCTAAGGTGGGATTCGAACCCACGACTACCCACGACCTCTGGGTTGAGATGATAATTGACCAAGTATGTAGGCTGGGGGTTACAGCGACATCGGTTCGTCCGAGCAACCTTTTAACAGCCTGCTGCTTGAGATGATGGTATCATTCTGGTCTCACAACCTTGGGGTCGTGAGTTCGAGTCCCATCAGGGCCACTTGATAGAGTCAAATGAAAGCTGTGTCTTCAGCTATATCAATACAGTGGTAGGAGCTTGCTTGCAAGAACAGTGAGAGTAAAATTTAATTTATAGATGAAAATCGCAAAGATTAATAGCCATGAAATATTCTAGTTTTAAAGTAGATTCAGTGTATTGTTTTAAACACCAATATTTAAGACCCCCTGTTCTGAAATAAACCGGGGGAATGACTCATATTTAAGACCCCACATTTTGAACTCACCGTGGAGCATACCTAACCAAAACAGATGCTAGTGCCCCCCTCCCCCCTGGGACTGTACCTCACTCCAGTTAAACTTCAAATAAACACTGCCACTTGCTCTCAAGTGTTAATTATATTGATTAGTGTGTTGTGGTCCCGCTCTTAACGTAATAAACATTATTTCTTCTTGGTAATTATATAAATAATGGTGTAGATAGTCAAAACCATGATGGTATTAGCTTTAAAATGGTCAAGATCGGACAAATAATAACGAAGTTACAAGCAAACAACCACATCTATGTATATAATTTATGTATATGTAATATACATTTTACCTGTAATCAACTTGGCGCCCGCGGTTTTCTCTTTGATAAGCTGGCCTCGAATAGACGTTTAACATAAATTAAGAAGGCGTTTATAGGAAGGAGGCGTTAAAATTGTGTCTAACCCGGCTATAGGCGTTTATTTGAGGGGAGGCTACAATTTGGACAGAGGCTACAAAATGCGGAAATACCGTCCTTGTCAGAATCTCTCATATTTTTTCAGCATTCTACAGTTTAACTTTCATTAAAAAAACCATGTCCATGAAGCCTGGCTCAATAGAGGTAGTCTTCATTTAGTAAAGATTTTTTTTAGCATCTTTATCATCATACGGAAAGGCGAAAGCCTGCTACGAAGCCTCTTTGTTCGTCTTGGATGACGTCTGAGTAGGGGGTTTCATCTTTCTATAAGAGTTGGTCTTGGTTTGAAACAACAACATACAGTATATTAGCTAGATTTTTTTAAAATAAACTTGTTCTACATTGTTTTCCATTTGAATTGTACACTTTGACATTTGACATACTAGTACTCCACACAACACAAAAAAAATCTAAAAAAAATCATTCCTTGTCCCCCTTATACAATAGCACATATCAACAGTAACATAATATTAGGGAGTGCTCATTATTCAAGTCAGGGGGGAGTCTGAGGAAATCCAGGGGTGGTTCTCTATTTTGGTACAGATATTTTAGGGGGGGTCATCAATTTTGTACCAAATACTAGATGGGTTTGTCTATTTTGTGCCAGGGTAATATTAAGGATTTTTTTCCTTTTTTATTTTACCGTCATTTCATGGGTAAAACACACAAATTTAGTGCGTATAATCGTGGTAAAAAACATTTGATACGTGTGGGGGGGGGGATCACCTATTTTGTACATGAAAAAAATAGGGGGGTCACCTATTTTGTACATGAAAAATAGGGGGGGGGATTTGCAATTTTTGTAAATAAAAATAAGGGGGGAGTTCATGAATTTTGTACATGAACATCAGACCAAATCCTCACACACACACACACCCCAGCAATAAATAATGGGCAGTCCCGTGGGGGGGGTGGTACAGTGTAACTAGGGAAACTTGAACTTCATCTATTAGCTTGGCCTTATACTGAAGGGCTGTAAAGTAATGGTACGTCAAATCGCATCTCTTTGAATGCGTTTATTCAAGTAATGACATAGAGGATTATTTATCCAAATCTATGTTCTAGTCACTAATGGAACTCGAACCCTAGACAACTGCCAGTCTGTATTTACAAATAATTAAGACGGGTCGTTTATGGTATTCTAGATCTACAACAGTGCTTTACAAAGCGGAACTATACAGTAGTCGACCCCAGGAGAAGTCCCTATAGAAACCGCGTGTTTATGTCACTGTGAATTAGTCCAAAAAGTCCTCTCTCTAAACGATGCCTATATGTATTTCAACGACCATATTCATGACATGAGAATAAATCCTCTCGTCATTGGTCATAGGTTCATTTTGCCCTTGCTTATCCGTTCCTTTAAGGCGGATGCCGTGACATTATCCACAAACTGGTACATGTCTTCTGGCTGATCCTCTTTCTCGCCCTCCACATGGTGGTATGAAGCCGTTGCATACTGGGTATCTTTGTCGGAATTCTCGCAACCCTCGCCACTCTCTATCCCTGCATTGGAGACGTTCATTTGTTCAACGTCGTTGGTGTTTTCTGAATTCTTTCTCTTGAGCGTTGATTCAAGGTCACTTAAAAACATTCTTGGTGGTTTGGTCGGTTTATCTAGCACATAATTTGTTGTGGGTCTGTTTGGAGTTCCAGATCTGGGCGGTAAATTCTTTCTTAATTCGACCTGTTGTGGCATAGTGGGTGTTTGGGCCACCTCAGGTGATGGGGGTTGTATGTTAGGCTTCCGAGCTACCGCCGGTGCCTCCGTACCATGTTGACCATACTTAGAGGATTCCCCTTTGTAAGTTTCATATATTCCGAAAGATTCATATATTTCTCCGGGGCAGAGATACGTTTCTTGAGCGTTATCATGGAACAAAACTTCTGTTTTGTATGAAAAGTTGTCACTAATTATATCAGGCTTTACTGTCTTATCTTGCGTGTTTTTGAGAGACCGTAGGGCTATGTCGCTTGTCGCTTGTATCGGTGGTTTCTTGGGCAACCTTGGCTTGGGAGTCTGTGTACCTATTTGGTTAGGATAAAAACAAAACGGTAACTGAACAGAACACAAGAGAGTACTCGCATAAATCCGAAATGATGGCAGCCAATAATGCAATGGGATTCCCCATGGTGTTTTCCCTTTTTGAATATCTACGTCACAATACTTACTTTTTAGTAGAGACATCTGATTAAGGTCCTTACAAAACTGCTGGTTTTCATAGATATCTTCACCTTGGACATCGGTCTCGTTAACGCAGGTGTGACTTGCTGCATTCCCCTTGCTTTCTTTAGCTGGTCGAGCAAATGGATTCTTGAAACGAGCTCGAGTGCACCAGTCAAACCTGTAGAAGCTCAACAATTAATTGACATGAGATCTTGTGTTTGATAAAGCTTGTTAGATTGAATTGGATACAGTACTAGTACATGTATACATTAACTGATTGAACTGCTTTGATTATTAAAAGTACACAAAATTTACTTGCTTTGACTTCTTTTGCCAAATGATGAGAAGCACACCAGCAATTCCAAAGCACAACAAACCACATGTTGGTAGAATGATGGCCAGTTTTAAATTATACCCTACAAAAGTATACAGTAGAACATCTCAATTAAGACCACCCAGAGACTACATCAAGTGATCTGCATTCGATGGATATAGCCTCATTGGAGGTTTGATGTGTGATGGCTAATACAGACTTGGGACCGTGACAAATGGTCTCATCAAAGAGGTGGTCTCAATAGAAAGGTGGTCGCACGTAGATGTTGTACCGTACTTTCAGTTCTATATTTTTTCTCCCACTTTGGATGGATTTTGTGAAGGAATATGCCGTAGGATATTTCCTGATTCCCGCTCACTCTTTAACAACCCACACTTGGTGAGATGTTGGCTGCTATCTCACACCCACTCATATAATATCATATGGATATGCATCCTATGACTACCACGATGAGTAATCATGTCAAAATTATTGTCAATATATGAATCTAAAGCACGGCGTTTTACCATTGAAAAAAGTTTCATTTTGCACAAGGCATGAAGGCCATGTATATATGCGCCTAATAATACAAGATACATACCCGGCGACGCTGCCTGATTTTGAACGTGGCAGTCCCAGTGCAACAGATGAAACCAGTCATAATTGGACACTAAACACAGATGGTAAACATAATTTATAGCGCTTAAATTGTCTAGAACACTTGGCCTTCTCCGTGAAATCATTCAATGTAGACCAGCTCAGGACATTTAAAAATGCGACGGTTAGGGGCCCACAAAGATTCAATGCCAGAAAAAAAAAGTAAACGGGTACCGCGTAGCATTGTAACTGACCTGAAAAGTGTGTTCTTGGTTGAGAGATCTCCATAACCATATGGATGCTGGGATCTTGGGATGCGCGACTCATCTCCAGCTTTAAAGCTTGAAGCGGAACATCATAGAAGAAAGAGACGGAGCTGGTTTTGTTTGACATACAAACGGTTAAGTCTTTCATGTCATTTTTCTTTCCCCTAGAGAACATATTATTGGGGGCTAAGTGTAACACTAGGTAAAGTGTATGCATGCATTCAGTCATTTGATAAGCATTTCAAAAAATGTGAAACGCTACCCAGTAGTTAATATTATTTCATAAATTACAGCAGTGATAAAATAACTGCATGTACGCTGGACAATTATGTCATCAAAGGCAGATATATTTTTTTTAATTATTACCTGCCTTGAGATGACTGTGTGTGTATGACAGAAGACGCTCCCGTGGTATGCAGTATCCACATCCCTTCTGCTTCACACTGAAACGTCTTTAACGTTATGGTGACCTCTTCATTGTTGAGAGAACCGTTAGATGAGGAACCATTACCTTTGAAAAGAAATACTGACTCAGTACTGTTACATGTTTATATACATGTACATTTACAATTTGTATAAGGGCTGTTGTCTCTTGAAAAGATGCAACATTTTATCTTTCCCGTTTTTTTCTTTTTTTTATAGTGAAGAAGAAAATGGATACATGGGGCCTAGCGGAGATTCTCGAAAACATATTCACTTATCATAATGTAAAACCAGAAGCAACATATTGCTGGTGCATGAATGATATTGATAAATGATTTACCATTGTCACTGATTTTACAGACACACGGCTTATGAACTGCTGTTGAATTATATGTGGTGGCAAACAGCATTTCAAACATCAGCGGCAACGTCTCCACTGGGCTCGTTTTATTAATGCTGCAATACTCATTCTGTGGCCGTATGTCATTTGATGTCGTGCCTGTTTACAATATACAAACAAACAAACAAAAACAGCATTATAGAAACAGACTTGACGTTAACGCCAAAAAAAAAAAAAAAAAAAAAAAATACAGCGGAACCTCTCTATTTAAGACCATGCACCCAAAGACCTAACTAGTCACATGGGGGGGGGTCTCTTTAGGGAAGTTTGCCTCACCGGTCTCTTTATAAAGATTTTGGGTTTGAGAACCGATCTTATAATTAGAGGTGGTCTCATTATATCGTAGATGTGATCTTAATTGGAGGTTCTGTGGCTGTGCATACTGATAACTTGTATTAAAATGGGGATCATATAGCCAAAATGTGATTGATGATATGCCCTAAATCTTGATTGTGAAATGTGAACTGTCTGTATTTAAATATGTGAAATGTGATGGCACCTACTATTGGTGATTGGTGATCTGCTCATTTTACAAGGGTGGTGATTGGTGATTTGCCCTCAACCTTGGGCATGAATTGGGAACTGTCTTTATTTACGGGTGTGAAATGTGATGTGACCTATTCAATTACAATTCCTCATTATTGGTGAAAGACAATGAAATGTATTGGTCACTGGTGATTTAGGAAAAAAATATTGTTGAATCGATTTTCATCAAGGCTACATACCCCACTCATTAAACACCATGAAAATAATAGGCTGCAATGAAATAACATATTTGAAAGCCAGAAGTTTCATATTAACTTTAAATACTGACATTTTCAATAGTTGAAAAACAAATATACTCACGCGGTATAAATATCCATAGTATGAAGCAAGTGCCATAAAAATACATTTTGATGCCATTGAACCGCGTAAACTTGTGCAAAGTGTCCACAAGCACACCAATTACACTCTACAGAATGAGCTGTAATTATTTTAAATTGTGTTACATTTGTATTTGGGTTAACATTTTTATCTGAGAAATTTCGCTTTCATATTCAAAGTAATATTTTCATGGTAAAAATAAAACATGGATGGTTTTAGGTGCCAGATGTGTGTCATGGCCAGACTAAAGAATCAATTTGTTAAGGCTTAATAAAAATAATAAATGCTCATATTAGTTAACATCTATTTTTATGACGTCTCCAGTGGGATGATAAAGCGAATTGTGCAACAAACTAATTTTACAAATTAATGGTTCATTTATTCATAATTACACTGATAATTTCATTATAAATGATGTTACGGCATTCACAGAATGATGGAAGAACACAAATGTTACAATAATGGACTGATGTTTCATTTTTTACATACACTAATGTGTTTCTGGTGCGAAATAAATCACACTTACAACACAATTCCATGTTTTCATAGCTTTTTATTCTTAATGTCAAAATTGAAGAAAAAAATCCCGAATAGCGTCCTGTTTACTCATTGATATTAAACTCCATGTATTACATTCTATTGAGAATCAGATACAATAATAGGTTCTTGTAAATCATGAGTATTCTGTTTCACTGTACAAACATCATTGCATAATAATTAATATGCTATACATGTGTATAGTGTAATACAGCATAAACAAATCATTGATATATTGAACATCATATCTTTAAAAAAAAATGAGAAGTAAAAATGAACATTATCACATACTTGTTACAGAAAAATCAAGTGTGCGAAAACCTGCGTGCTCCACAATGTAACTCCGCACACTATTTCACCTATCAAAATGCTCTATTGGCAGTTCAACTACATGGACAGACAGAACAGTTACTTGTAACTTCATCCATAAATTGACTGACAAACAAGGTTAAATCAATTACATTCACACTCAATTCTTATTTGAAAATGAGAACTATGAATCAACAAAACTCTAAATATTAATGGGATAAATCATTATCATGGTCAATCTTAAGAACTAATAAACAGGCAAAAACACAATAATATAAATAAATACAATATGCACTCAACATACAATTTACAGAGAACATTAACACACATAATTCAACATATCACAATTCAACATATGAATTTTCCTAAAATCTTAAAATAAATACATAAGTAAACACTTAATCATAAGGCATCATGTCATTATGTCAGCTTTCCTTTATACTTACCACACATTCAGTCAATTCTTATATTCATCCTATCATAATTACTCCATTCAACACATCTAACATTCATGACAGTCCTTGTAGTTTGTGTTTATTCTTATTACCTAAAGTACAAACTAATTGTAAAAATTTGCATACTGCAACATTTTGGAATAACTGTAGATTTCATTGGCAGAAAATATGACCAAAAGACCCTGGGCAACTACCCTTTAAGTACACGTACTGGTCACCACTAAATTTGCAGTTTGCGTCCTGCGCAAAATCTTGGGAATCTGCTAGTCTGAGTCTTTTTAAAATTATGTGTTCCATCTATATTCATTGACAGCAGCAATACAAACTTAGGGAATGTGCGAACTGTTAAGATTCGTCACAAGACACAGCTAAATATGCCTTGTGGCGTTAAAAAATGTAGAAGACACTTGCACAGCAGACAGGCATCATGCGTGTTTACTTACACACATCAGATTTGCAAGCACTACAGCCCAAACTCTGCAACGATGATAGCGGAAAGGATGCATGAATAACTCGCGTCATTCTTATGTCATACAATATGCAGTGTAGGCACAGCAGCGGTTCATTATGTCCTTGATCCTGTGTGGCGTGTATGTGGACTACAGGACACTAGCGAGACAGAAGTGCAGCGTTCGCAGAAGATGTTTTGATTTGGCCAAATTTTTGGCCGCTCGTTTTCTCATATTTTTCATTGATAGTATATAGACACTTATAGCGCATAATTGGAAAAAACATAAAAATCAAAATTTGAACCCTTACTTGATCTCTGTTAATTCATTAAAGATCTCACATGATTGGATGATGTTTATCATTTACATTAAAGAATTTCAAGCCTTCAAACAACAAAGACACATGATGAACATGATATGATTATTGAAAAAAGCGACCACAATCAGTGCCATACAAATTGGCATATAATCAATTACTGTACACATAACAGCAGTTTTACGTGAATTGGTGAGGTATTAAATCTATATTGAATAACTCATACCATATACATGTACATCACAATTTATAATTCTCCTAAAAAATCAACGTCAGTAAAAATTCCTTTTTCAAACATACATTGGTAACTGCTTCTCTTGTATGTATCCAGGTATGTATTATCAATCACAACCTCTACACAATGAACACCTCCTTCACATCAACACTAAAGCAGTCACCTTAGGTATTCAGTATTCAGTATTTATGACAGGGTGGGGTAGGAGGATTTTAGGGTGCGCCATTAACTTTTGTCACAATGTTTGGAGGGGGCGCTATCAATTTATTCATACACTTTTGAGGGGGGCTATCACAGAAAATTTACCCCTATTTTTTTAGAGATTCTGTACTAAAATTTACTGTTTTTATATCATGGATATCCATCAAATATGATAAGGGTTAACTGACAACGATTGCGTTAATTGTTAGATGGGGGTCATCAATTTTTATCACATGAAATTGAGGGGGATCACCAATTTTTTCACAGAGATTTGAGGGGGGCTATTAATTTTTTTACAGAGATTTTTGGAAAATCCTCCTACCCCACCCTATCATAAATACTAAATGGTCCCTTAATACAATACGATACATCGTCATGGCAGTGGTCACTAGTCACTCTCACAGTCTGCCTCGTGACTGTGGTCCACCTCCTCGATCAAATGGCTGTATTTATCCACCACAGGCCGGCTCAAGTCCGAGCTCTGGATGATCTCGCGGATTTTCTCAGCATCCTCCCTCAGAACACTGTTCGATGGGTCAATCTTCAGTGCAGCCTCATAGTCTGACAGGCCTATATTATAGAATAATTCAAAAAACCAATGTGTTAAGTGTTTTTCCATTCAGTTTTAGGCCACACCCTCTGAATGAGAAATAATTAGGGCCTGTTTAAAATAAATTTAGGATTTGATTGATTGATTGATTGTTTTTCCATTCAGTTTTATATGCACACAAGTGTTTCATCCTTAACATTTTTTTATATGATATATTTATCTTATAAAAAGTGTGTTCATTAACATTGTTGAATATCTTTATATGCACACAAGTGTTTCATCCATCCTTAACATTTTTTTATATTTTTATTTGATATTATACATTTGAATCAAATATCTTAAAAAAAGTTTATTCATTGAGATTGTTGATATTCATATACATTTTGTATTTGTTAACCAATTTATATCATAAGGGTGGGCATACAATGCTGAACCTTCCACCTTATTCACATTTTTGTCACCTATGTATGTTGAAACAATAACATTGCGATATTCTCATGTATGTATAAACAGACATTTTGTTTTATTATTGTTTGCCATATTGATGATATTGAATAAAATCAATCTCAATGAAATATTTATGAAAGATTTCTTATCGTAATATTTATCATACGAAGAGGTATATCCCCGTGAACTATCATAAATATTCGCATTTATATGTATCTACGCTATCATATTTTATTTTCATACTTTTTTGGTGTCTTTTCTCCATTACTTGTTCATTGTTAACATCTCCATTAATTAAAAAAAAAAGAAAAAAAAAAGAAAAAAAAAATCTCGATCTCAATCTCAAACCTGGCTCCGCCCCACTGAGCAAGCCCTCGTCTCACCTTCCACATAGAGCTCCAGACGGCACAGAGCGGTGCCGCGGCGCACATGAGCCTTGACGCGACTCTCAGCATTAGCCTCGACAGCCGGCGTCAGCAGCTGCAGCGCCTAGTAACACCATCGCGATAAAGGCTACATGCTTGCACAATCGACCTCAACATGGTAGAAATATCATTGTGATTTAGGTACAAGAGGACCATAAGGGTCCTAATAGCGCTCACCTGCATGCGTAAATTTGGCTTCAAAATTAAGTGAGAGGTGCCCTGGTGAATAATGAAACAATGCTGGGCACAAATAATAAAGGGGAATGATTCAAATATAATGTCATAATGTGACAGCCAAATAACTTGTGTTAAATGATATATGAAGAAGCATTTATTTTTTTTTATTTTTTTTTTTTTTTGGGGGGGTGTCGATTACCACCCAGGGGCACAATGATTCAAATATAGTTCTGGGGTCACATGCTGTTTCACACCTAAATCTAGAAAATATGTGCAAGTTTGGTGAAGCAGTTTATCAGAGTCATCATTTATTGATTTTTGTGTGTGTGTGTGGGGGGGGGGGGGGTATGGACCCCTGAAACACCCAGGGGAATGATTCAAATATAATATCATAATTCTGAGCACCCAGGGGAATGATTCAAATATGATATCATAATGTGACAGCCAAATAAGTTGAGTTAAATGATATATGAAGAGTCATTTATTCCAATTTTTTTTGAGGGGTGGGTCAATTTGCCACCCAGGGGCACAATGATTCAAATATAGTTTTGGGGTCACATGCTGTTTCACAGCTAAATCTAGAAAATATCTGCAAGTTTTGGTGAAACAGTTTTATTTTATCAGATTCATAATTTATTGCAATTTTTTGGGGGGTGGGTCAATTTGCCACCCAGGGGCATGATGATTCAAATATAGTTCTTGCATAACATGCTGTTTCACAGCTAAGCAAATGAAAAATAAAGAAATTAATCAAATGGAAAATGAAGAAGTTATTTAGAAAAATAGGAATTGTTGACGGACGTTGGTGAAACGGTTTCATTTAATCAGATTTTTTTATATAGACCCCTGGGGAGCCAATTTTACACCAGGAGACATGATTCAAATATGATATCATGATGAGACAGGCAAATAAGTTGTGTGCAAGTTTGGTGAAAATCAAATGAAAAATGAAGAAGTTATTTAGAAAAATAGGAATTGTTGACGGACGAAAGGTGATCACAAAAGCTCACATGCTGTTTCACAGCAGGTGAGCTAAAAATGTACAGGATAACAATTTTATGCTTATGATGTCTTACTCTTGAAAATTATTGGCAATTTTTTAAGTCCTCGTGGTTATGTAAATTTTATCATAGATAATAAAAATATATGAAATATATATTGTTGCCTATTGGCAGTTTTTTTAAGACCTCATGATTCTTATGTTAATTTTCATCATAGATAATAAAAATATATGAAAGATTTCACCAGATTATCAAAATATAATCAATGTTCTATCATTGACAAATGATAGAGTACAAACTTTGTTCAATAAGTACTATAATTTTAAAATTTTGTTTTGGTGATCATTTTCACCTGTGAACGTCCATGTGACACATTACTCTAGTTATTGGCAGTTCACAAGATGTACTTCTAACGATTAAACGTCTTCCAGATTGCAAAAACATAACATAAGTTTGCCTGAATTATATTTACTTAAATTTACCTGCAAATATGTATCTTAAAAGTTTATTTTACATTACCTAACGAATTGGTTAGAGCAAGTGAATATGCAGTTTCAACTACTTTGAGCATTGCAATGTCTGTCTCTTGAAGAGTAAGCATCTAAAAAATTAGAGTAGACCCATAAAAGTATATAAAAGTACCTTATCACTATCCTCAGCACACTTCATAAGGTTACCAAGCTTCAAATGGCAGGCGGCACGGTTAGAATACAAGCTAGCACATGTTAAGGAAGCAAAATCTGCATGTATAATCATTACAAGTTTTTTTTTATCTTCTTACATATCAAACTCATATAACTATAATCATATTAGTAGCCCACTTTGATTTGAATTGAATTTCTTCAAACTTTAGTTCAAAGGTTTGACTATTACAGGTACATGAGAGTTGTTGATAAATTGCTCTAGGACTTAAGATTTATCTTTCAACGGTTTTACCTTTACGGAATACATGTGATTTTCTGCTTTATTATCACAAATTCTATGATTTTCAATTACTTCTTAATTTCATTATAAAAGTTAAAATATTTCCATACACTGTGTTCATTAGCTCTATGTCATGTATACCAAACAAAAATAAAAATAGATGATTGATCAGATGACAAAAAGGATACGAATGCAGTTTAGGATTGAACCTGATGGCCAGAGAGTAGGCATTAATGGCTGCATGTAGATCCCCAGCTTTGAAGAATTTACTGCAAAATAAATTTATTACTGGTCATTAATTTAATGAAAGACTAACTACTCAATAGTGCTGCAACGATGTATCAGAATATCAGTTAATCACTCGTTCAGGGACTAGCAGACGATAATCAGTTGATCTTGAAAATGACAAAAACTCACTGACCACAAGGCCGGCAACGACAATAAAAGCCAGTCTTACTAAAATCTGACTAAACCTTAACATAAATGCCTCCCGTTTGAGCTGTAAACTTTTAAAATTATTCATCCCTGACTAAAATCAGCAGACACAGGGCAGACAAGTACATGTAGTTCTACTTTCAAACACGACCTTTAAACCCGTCTTTGAATTTGGTGATGAATTATAGTGAGACTTACTCTCCTTTATCCTTCAGAAATTCTGGATTTCTCTCTTCCTCCTTGAGATCAGAATCTTGAATCTCCACAATCTTCCGCGCCTCTGCTTGTTTCGCCAGCCACTGTTACGCAAAATCATGCAAAAATGCCAGTGTGCCACGTTAGAAATGCTTTGTCACCAAAGTTTCTATGAGTATTCATTAACCAAGAAATAATTTTCAATTATGGAAATGAATACACTATGCACAACTATTTCAAAATGCTAACTTTATGTTACACTAATTTGTCTGTACCTATGAACCACACTTGTCAGTTAACATACACATGTAGTAACCAAATGGCAATACATGAGACAACATAATTGCCGTATTGAAGCTTTAGCAAGAGAATATTTTTGTTATTTGCTTTTTATATCTATTTTTTTCTGTGTTATCTTTGTAACATTTCAATGCATTGTTGTATTCGAGACTTTGATCATCAATCTGCGAAATAAGCATGCAATACACACCTCATCTTCAAGTGGTTTTCCTGACTCCCTGAGTGGTGTGGGAAACACCCTCGGCGTGAACGTGATGTTTATCTTGTCAGCCTGACGCACAGGAGTATCCCCAGCTTCTTGCTCGAAGATGTTCATTTTCTTGTCTACAAACACACATTCAATATTTATGTTCCATTTAGTGACAACAATCTGAATTTGAAATTAATGAAATTCATTATAGATATGAAACATAAATATAAACATGTAATGTTAAATAAATATGTTAAGAGACGCTCATGCATGAAAGACAATGGATTTTAAGGGATTTTACATGCTACTATTTACAACTCACTGCTGGTACTTAATTTTCCAGCCCTTAATGCAGCCCTCCTTTCCTGCTCTCTTTCTTTTCTATCTTTTTTTCTTCTTTTCCTTTTTCTGAAAGGTTAAATTTACAACATGCTAATATCAACTCCTTTAAAAAAATGTAACATTCAACATAAAGAAATATATAGAGGGATTGTAAGTCTCATAAGAAAAATGTTTGAAATAAAGTATCGGAAACATACTTCTTGTGCAAAGTTCTTCTGAAGTTGCTCCCATTTCTCCAATTCTTCATTTACTCTATCCCTCTCTGACTTCTTTATATCCTCTATTCTAGAGCGATCTTGATTCTCTATCTGTCAAAAAAAAAGAAAAAAAAAAATTAAAGCTAGATACCTTCAGTTTATTGTTTCTGATATGATTTAACCCCCAAATTAAATGGCCAGCTATCCACATGATAAATGGTATAAAATATGCATGTGAAAGGAAAAAATAACGATTGTTTCACTAATACTGAGAGTGAAAAGATATTATTACCTCCAGTTGCTGATTGATACCAAGCCGTCGCAGGTCATCCTTGGTCTTGGCCTTCTCCTCGGCTTGCTGCTTCTGTCGCTCCTGGCTCCGTGTGATGGCAGCTTCTCGGGTAGTCTTCTGCCACACCTTGTCACCTAGTGAGTCAACACATGCTAGAATGTTGTCTACTCATTGATTTTGATATCAAAAAATAAATATGGCCTTAAAATATGTCCTGCTTTCATGTATTTGCTAATTATAATACTTAACATCATCCTGAACATTACACATTCCCTCAATAGATTATGATTTAAATACAACATATTGAACATTTCAATGATGGTAAAATATATATTGACAGTTCTTTTGTCAGAAACTTACTGGATTCTGGGTGATGGAGTTGAGACCAGATAACGGGATCATGTTTTTCCAGTTTGAATACAACAGCCCCATTTCCAATTTGAGCTGCACTCTTTTGATCATGAACTTCAGCAAACAGGAAGCATTCAAACATGTATGGCGGATATGATACCTGATATGAAATATAGTGGATTATTATTATAACGGCATTATAAATTTACAATCATTATACCAGTATTTTGTACCTATATGGGTGAATACAGTATTTCTGGTGCTGCAATCAACATATTGTGGTTATTCACTCATTCAGATATCTTATAAGAATCAATTTGAGGTCTAGTGTATTGCCATGTAGATGTAGTTAACGTGCTTGCCGATATGTTCTGATTAATGTCTACTATCGTTACAAATTTTTTTAGGTACATGTATGTTAAACATAAAAAATCATGTGAAAAATGGATTTGGCTCCATTGTGAGTTCCAAGTTTGCAAATCAGCTCAAAATCTATCATTTTGTCACAGAAAACTGAACTATGATCATGTAATGACCACCCCAATATACATTATGAAATCCGAACTATATATATATATATATAGACCCAACTGCCGTGACACCCCCAGGACCTAACCACACCAAACACTATTTTTGTAAAGGTAACGTCATGGTTTGGTCGTAGTAGAAGGAAAAATCCTACTCAGATGCTCCTCTGTTTCTCTAGAAGCAACGTTTCGGTGGACGTTTCACGTGCATCAGGCTTCGATGGCAAAGTGCAACGAATGTTGTTGTTTTGCACTCTGCTTCCGTGTTGAGTCTCGTGATGGGTGGCATTCCCAGCCGGGATTCCTAGTCACGTGAAGAAGTCTTGTCAGAACTGGGGGGACCGCCTTGCCTTGGTTCAGGTTGAGCTTGGGTCTGCATGTGGCGATCTTCAGGGCTTCAAGGGTTTTTCTTTGGCTCCAATTCTCTTCCTGAAGATCGCCACACGCAGACCCAAGCTCAACCTGAACCAAGGCAAGGCGTTCCCCACAGTTCTGACAAAACCTCTTCACTTGACTGGAATTTCAACCATCACGTGACTTAACACGGAAGTAGAGTAAAAAACAACATTTGTCGCACTTTGACATTGAAGCCTGATGCAGGTGGAACGTCCACCGAAACGTTGCTTCTGGACGAACAGAGGAGCATCTGAGTAGGTTTTTTCCTTCTACTATGATGAATCCAGATGCTAAGAAATTATTAGTAAATGATATGGTTTGGTCATGTTTAGTACCGGGTCCAGTAGATACACGTCATCCTCTGTCTGATACGCCTTAAAGATATGTAGAGCCAATAAATATTTGATGTTTTCACCATCATTCTTATTCAGAATCAAACCATGAAGAATGTTAAGGGGGAAAAAAGACAGTAGTCTAGGTATGAATAATACATCCAAATTTTAGTCAATAATGGTGGGCCCAGTCATAAACAACAATAAAAACTCACAACCCTAGACTAATCAAATATTTGTCATGAGTGAATTGCTGTTACCATGGTAAACAATTTAAAATTTTACTAACAAATGTGGCGATAATAGAAGAAATACCAACTTTGATATAATTTTCTGTGGAAAATATGTCTACTTTGTTTGGTCGAACACCCTTAAGTGGCACAGTTATGAATAACATCTTATCTGATTCCTCCCACACGTAGTCTTTAATAATAATAGGCATCCTGAATGGATAATGGATGAAATTTTGAAAAATAAAACAAGTTTTGACAGACCACACGATCAAAGTCATTGACGAGCACTAAGGGTCGCGAAAGAACAATTAATGAGTACTCGTACTTGGTCAATTCAATATTTTGATGTGTGTATTCATTTACTTGGGTTGTGATTTTGTGTAAGTGATGATGAAATCTTTATTCCGGACTTGGGTCAGAATTTTTAAAGCCAACAACATAACAGTAAAATACCGGTAAGTTGCCAGGAGATCTAACTATAGAAGCCAGATATAAGCGGGCGCTCGCGTATGGCAAGATGATCCGCAGAATGTCTTTTAGGTGCTTGTAAATAGGCGATAATAAAAGAATGTTTAGATTTTTATAATATTTACACAGATTATATGTTATTTTGAATTACACAGTGAATCAAAACATGAATGTGATACTTGCTGTAAAGCAGTATGTCACGAAGATGGTGGATGACAGTGGTCCTGGGATGAAAGTTTTACTCATGGATAAAGAAACGGTATTGAATACATGCACACACCCTCCCCACTGACCCCACCCTCACTCCCTGCCCCCCATGCACCCCCATCACCCCCTTTCGCTCTTCATATACTTAGTACGGCCCATATTGTACATTGTCTATACATGGGTCTAATATATCTAAAATAGAGATTTAAAAGTCTACAGACCTAGAATCATAGTACTGTATGCCTGCATCAAATATTGATATAGGTGCTAGCTAAATGTAGAATTAATTTTAATCCTACAGAATATAGTCTGGTGACTGCATATATCATAACCAGATATATTCATTGACTACATCTATATATATGTGCATTCTGGATCTGGATTGGTTTCTTTTGGATTGAGAAATACCAGTTCTGGTTTGTTATATAGCCAAAGTCTTTAGTTACTACAGTACTGGTACTTAGCAATGAATATAGGCTGAATTGGTCTGCAAACCATGCACTAATTTTGGCCAAATTGGTTTCTAGACCATATATATTTATGGATGACAACACTAATGTTTATGGGGGGTCATTATGACCCGTGTTTTTAACCCGACTCATCACTAATTTGTGTGGTGACTTCGTTTCAGCATAAGGGAGGGCGCATTTACCTATTTACAGATACAGTGAATTATTGAGAATTTGTGATGTTTTTTTTAATACTTTTTTAATTTTTATTCCAGACAAGTATAGTAAGCATGGTTTATGCACAGTCAGAAATTCTAGCTAAGGAAGTGTACCTGTTTGAACGTATTGACTCATCAGGCCGTGAAGCTATGAAACATCTGAAATGTATTTGTTTCCTCACGACCTACCCAGAAAATGTGGAATTACTAGCTAATGAGCTAAGGGCACCTAAATATGGCCTATATTACATTTGTAAGTACATGTACATGTAATTAGTCACTTTTAAATCAAAAACTTATGTTAATTCCAACATATCTCTACAAAATTATATATGTTAAAGTTTTGTATTGTATTCAACAACACAATGTTAACATTGTATGTCTGAACAGTATGTAATTTATGTATAAAATCATTGTGTGGACATG
>CM032665.1:37304821-37342228 GCA_019095985.1 Streblospio benedicti | reverse complement strand
GTCTGCAAACCATGCACTAATTTTGGCCAAATTGGTTTCTAGACCATATATATTTATGGATGACAACACTAATGTTTATCGGTAATTCTGTTGATGTCAGCATAAGGGAGGGCGCATTTACCTATTTACAGATACAGTGAATTATTGAGAATTTGTGATGTTTTTTTTAATACTTTTTTAATTTTTATTCCAGACAAGTATAGTAAGCATGGTTTATGCACAGTCAGAAATTCTAGCTAAGGAAGTGTACCTGTTTGAACGTATTGACTCATCAGGCCGTGAAGCTATGAAACATCTGAAATGTATTTGTTTCCTACGACCTACTCCAGAAAATGTGGAATTACTAGCTAATGAGCTAAGGGCACCTAAATATGGCCTATATTACATTTGTAAGTACATGTACATGTAATTAGTCACTTTTAAACCAAAACTTATGTTAATTCCAACATATCTCTACAAAATTATATATGTTAAAGTTTTGTATTGTATTCAACAACACAATGTTAACATTGTATGTCTGAACAGTATGTAATTTATGTATAAATTCATTGTGTGGACATGTTTGCTAGCTTTAATTTTGGTTTCTGAAGAGGACATTTTATTGTCGAAACTTGAAAAACTTTAAAACGTATCTTGAAAAACATCTAGGACACTTTGTATATAAAGCAGGTAGAAAGAAGTGTCATTATTCTGATATATATATTAAATAAGCATTGTGTGAACATTTACATTATATGTGTGGATTTTGTATTTCATTTTGATAAAAATTTCAATGATTTAGATTGGAGTAATGTGATCAGTAAACAAGAAGTGAAAGTTCTGGCCGAGGCTGATGACCAGGAAGTTGTGCGTGAAGTACAAGAATTTTACGCAGATTACATCCCCGTCAGCCCTCATGTTTTCTCCATGAATATCATCGGATGCTGTCAGGTACGTACATTGTGTTTTATGGTAAACTAAACAAAAAAAAGGAGGTTCGGAAGCCTCGTTAAAAGGCGTGTCCCGTGTAGAGGAAAGCCACCCTCTGCACGTAAAAGAACTCACCTAGTTTGAAAACAATAGCTAGCGTGATCCCTCCTCAAACCCTTGGCTCAGTTGGTCACCTAACCTGCCAAACAAACAAGGACCACATTGGAAATAAGCATTACATATATATGTACGCTTTCATGTGCTATTCTAGGAACATTAGTTCCTGAAGAATATCAATCAATCAATCAATCATAAAACAGCTGACACAGAGTTTTATGATAAAGGAAGCTAAAGTTGCAGAGCGATTATAAAACACTGACACAGAGTTTTAAGAGATTATAAACTAAACTAAGTGTGCATCTCTAGTGATTACAAACCGCAAGCACAGAATTTTATAATAAATTAAACTAAGTTTGCGAGATATTATAAATTGCTTACAGGGGTACAGAGATTTTGATTCTTGGCCCATCATCATTTTTTATAAATTTCTCATCAGAACCACACACCTAAAGCTGAGGTCGTCACATCAGTTTGTTTTGTACTGAATGATAAATGGCACAGTAGACTGGGATGATCAGTACAAATGAAAGATTAGAATTGTTAGCATAGTAAAAATTTGCAATAGTTTTTTCATATTGGTCTATCTAATTCATACTCTTTGATGTAGGGTCGCAACTGGCAGAGCCAGCACCTTCAACGTACAGTACATGGACTCACAGCATTGCTGCTTTCTCTCAAGAAGTGCCCCATGATCCGCTATCAGAACTCATCGGAGTCTGCAAAAAGACTTGCTGATACTGTCAGGGTATTGGTCATGAACGTCTTACACGATTAATTATTGCGAAAGTTTTGTAATCAGCATACAATTTCAATTTTGATACATCAAGCAATTGATATCAAACATGAGAAATCTTGCATTCAGTTGGGTCTAGAAAGGATACCTTTCTAAACGTTACAAAATCTATAAGATTTTTAGAACCACCTTGTATGCATTGCAAATTCAAATCTGTATTCAGAATTCTGATGGTTAGAAAACACACCAATTTAAACGCAAAACAAATGCCTGTTATCCAATCGCTTTACGGGATGAATCCAAATAGTAGGTGTTGTACAATAAACCAATAACTTCATAATATGATGTGTCACCTCCAGGTCCTCTAGCTTATATAAAGTTATGATTATGACAGTTATGAGTGACACCTTGTGATGATACGGTACCCATATACTTGTCTACTTGTCCCATACTAGTATTAAACTTACAGGACGAGCAAGATTTATAACTTTAAGGGATCATTCTCAAATGACGTCATCCGGCATGAGGGGGTGGTGGGGGTGTAGCGAAAGATGACGAAAGGTGACAGGGGGGGGTCTAGCACTTGGATGATGTCACCTTTTGAAAAAAAGTTCTAGTTATTTAGCAGTATTTGAACTTAATTTCTGTCATGTTAAGTGAGTTGTGTACTATCTACCACATTGCCTCGTTCGCTTTATGTCCTCAATACATTTGTAAAATTATGTCTAAATTATGGACATTTATATATTCAAATGTATTTATATTATCGAACAGTTAAATCATTGTTAAATGTCATCGCGAAACCTTGTCACACGGGATAGGGTGGGGGGAGGGGGGTGTTGAGGCAAAGATGACGTCACTTACCAGGAGGGGAGGGGGGGTGCTGCAAAGATGACGAAAGGTGACAAGGGGGGGGGAGGGGGGTAAAAAAAGGCCAAAAATCAGGTGACTTCATTTGTGAACGATCCCTAACATTCGTCCTCCAGGCTACCATTTTTTTAAATTTATTATTTACTACTTGTGTGGTGCGTGGAAAGTGTGGTAAATATGTAACACACAGAGTAACATATATGGATCCTTTGTAACGTTTATGCCATACTAGTCCTGTAGACAGATTCAATTATCTCTGGCACTGCTATACAAATGATTGCGTACATGTTTTCAGCAAGTGATCTCGCGGGAAGCAAGTCTGTTTGACTTCCGCAAGCCAGACGTGCCCCCGGTCCTGCTCATTCTTGATCGAAGGGACGACGCAGTCACACCCCTACTCAACCAGGTCGGTAGCAAATGAACATACACAGTAACCATCCTTGTGAATATTGGTCATATCTACATATTGATTATACCTATTATTCAAACTATTGGAACGTCATTTACCTTGAGGTCCACCACTGAAGTTGGCCATTTTTTACCGAGCTACACTTTAATAACAAATAGATGCTTGGATGGTTGTATTTGATGGTAGATTCAATATTTGTTGATGTTACACTGAGTGAAACATAATGAGGTTGGTTTCTATGTTTCCCGTTTTCCACTTAACACTATATTTAGGATGAAATATAGCATATAACTATAAACAATATTAAAAGTTAAAATCAAACAAATTCGATATGCATGTAAACATATTCACAAAACTTTCAATTGTTCACTCCATGGGCCTCAGCATCATGGGAGTGCAGAGGGGGTATATAATGGTCTACTACTATGGTTTACAAACACCATACCATACAGTATACGATATATATAACTAGTCATATATATTTACTCATCATATATACTGCATACTGTATGGTATAGTGTTTGTAAACCATAGTAGTAGACCATCATATACCCCCTCACCCTCCCATGATGCTGAGGCCCATGGTTCACTTGAAATATTATCTATCTAGTACTCTAAACATTGTGAATCTATAAGCAAAAGTGCCCCATGACCTCTTAAGAAAATATTACGCAAGTAAGTTACGTCAACATTATAGGTATGACGTACCAGTATAGTACTACAGTACTGCAAGATGTAAACAGTACTAGTAAAATATTATGAATGTATATACAAAAAGTGTCCTCTTGTGTAGTGGACGTACCAGGCGATGGTTCACGAGCTGCTGCACATCAACAACAACCGCATCTCGCTGGCACACGTTTCGGGCGTGTCCCGCGACCTTCAGGAGGTCGTGCTGTCGTCAGAGCACGACGACTTCTATGCCAATGTCAGTATATGAGTGCATTATGTTTTTTGTTTGTTTTTTTTTGTTTTTTTACCACAAATATACTTACATATATATTTTTTTTTAAATATTTTTCTTTTTATTTGATTAAACCCACCTACTCCAACATTATGCATTATGTTGTTATTCATGATTCAATTATTTTAATGTAACTTTTTTTTCCATTGGAAAATTCAAATTTTAATCGATTTCGAACTTTTGAAAAGGAACCTGTAGAGTTCAAAACCGATTAAGATTTGAATTTTAGAGTTTGTTTTGAAAGGAAAGCAGGTACCGGTAATACATTGAAATAATTGAATCATGAGACCCACTGGTTTTATTTGATGGTAGATTCAATATTTGTTGATGTTACACTGAGTGAAACATAATGAGGTTGGTTTTCAGGTATCATTCAAACAGCCACTTAACACTATATTTAGATGAAATATAGCATATAACTATGTTCAAACAATATTGAAAATTAAAATCAAACAAATACGATATGCATGTAAACATATTCACAAACTTTCGCTTGTTTGCAACTTAAAATCAACTGGCCTCATCATGTTATGGATGTTGGTAAATTATTTGGTTACAGTTCAGTCATACTTGTATGTACAGTTATATACTAATATGACTAGTCATTTGATTTACTAGTCATATATTCTGGAATACTGTATGGTATAGTGTTTGTAAACCATAGTAGTAGACCATTATATACTCCTAAAAATGTCCCATGATCTTTAGGCCCAATTTTCACATTAAAGATTATCTATATATACATGTAGTACTGTAAATACAGTAGAACCCTCCCAGTTAAGACCACCTTCTATTGAGACCAATCCTCTTATAATAAGACCACTTTTTCATGGTCCCAAACCTTTCATTAAACTACAAAAATGAACCTCTGTACAGAGAGCACCGGTACCATTGGAGACCACCTTGACACTGGTCGCATGATATTGGCCCTAATACAGAAGTTCTACTGTACAGATGAATGTATAAGTCCCAGTGTGCTGTTGTGGAATGGACGAGATAAGGCGATGGTTCACGAGCTGCTGCACATCAAAAAAATGTCGCATCTCGCTGGCACACGTTGGCGTGTCCCGCGACCTTCAGAATACAGGTCGTGCTGTCGCCAGAGCATATTTGTTTAATCCATTATGCCAATGTCAGTATATGAGTGCATTATGTTATTTTTGGTTTTTTGGGTTTTTTTACCACAAATATAACATTTACATATATATATTTTTTTAATATTTTTTCTTTTTATTTGGTTAAACCCACCGATGGACTCTAACAACATTGTGCATTATGTTATTCATGATTCAATAATTTTATCTTGTCTGCAGAAAGTCTTTGAAAATTCTGTTTAATCGACCAAATTTTAAAAGGACCTTTTAGTTTGAAAATGTGTCAATTTTGAATTTTAGAGTTTGTTTTGAAAGAAATCAGGTGGTAAACCGATTTTTGGATCACGGGTGCAAAACCCTTGTTTTGGCCCCAAATTGGGAATTTTAAGAAAATTGAAGAAAAATCTGAACACATTTTTTTTCTAGCTCACTGTCCAAATTAAGACCACGTTTTATACAATCTACCTACAAAAAATTATTTCCAAAATGAAAAATTTAGATATTTATATTTGATCTTAGTCTGTTTGTTTCAACCTGACAGAGGTAAAATTAGTTACACAATCAAACATGGTTAACTGTGGGAGATAAACTTCAAGGCCTTTGGACCCCTGTCCTGTGGATTTGACCTAAATTGACCGAGCTTTTTGTGCAATCTGCAGTCACATTCACTGACTGAATATAAACATGATGATGTAATAGCATTAACATGCTTGACCCGGCTCCAGCCTGCGTTAGCAACTTCTGAAATCTACAGGGGTCAGTGACTATGTAAAACTTTAACCTGCCTTTACTATCTGAAAAAATCATTCAAAACTTTTATTTACTTAAAAACTTTGCCTTTATTTACTGAAACATAGCAGAGAAATAATTGAATCATGAGACCCACTGCTTTATACCACATAACGAAAATCAACTGGACACAATTCCGAATTCGTTCTTATAAGCGCACCTGTCCCATTAAGCGCACCCCACTGTTTATGCAGATTAGATATTATACAAATCTTACTCTTTTTTTGGCAAAGATTTCACCTACCGGTGCCATATTGTAAGACTATAACACACTGGTATTATTTCGTATTCGGATTACCACATAACCATCTGTGCGCGTTGTGTTATCATGTTCTGTGGAGTCAAAGTGAGCTATAAAAGAAAAATGCAAGAAACGCGAAAAATTGTTGGGGTGCGCTTATTGATTTTTGAGGTTTTTTGCTGAAATTTGTTTTGCTTATTAGAACGAATACGGTATGTTATTGTACAGTTGGAACAAATTATCTTGAACACTGCTCAGTCACGTTTATGTAAAATTCAAGCTAATAGGGATTTCACTCCATGTTGCTTGGCATTATGTATTATTTGAAATTTTAAATGAGTAGATCATTATATGCGTCCTGCATGTTTGATTTGAGTGGGACCAACTGTTTGTCAAGTTAACATTCTCAAGGAATATAGTGTATGCTACAAGTTGTCATTCGTACCCGTATTAACATTTTTTACGAAGATTAAAAATGTTACCAATACAATGGAAAGCAATATTTATATCAGATTTCATATTATTGGTTTTCAGAACACCTACATGAATTTCGGTGAAATTGGGAGCAACATCAAAGATTTAATGGATGACTTTCAGGTGAGAATAATTAGTTCTGATGTATCACTGAAGCTTCGCTGTGTGACATCTATTTAATTTTACTACATTTTGTACATAAAGTCTTGTAACTCTTGTTACCAATTAATGTACTGGTGCCATTGAGAATTATTCTTGGAATGTTTAATGGCTGGTGTAATATTTTTCCTGCATAAAATCTTTTGAACAGAAAAAGTCCAAGTCCCAGGCGAAGGTGGAATCGATTGCAGATATGAAAGCATTCATTGAAAATTATCCTCAATTCAAAAAAATGTCAGGAACTGTTGCAAAGCATGTCACTGTTGTTGGAGAACTCTCAAGGTATGTACAGTTGAACCTCATATTAAGACCACCTCTATAATAAGACCACTTTTCACAGTCCCAAACCTTCATAAGCTACCAAAATGAACCTCTCTGTTGAGACCACAAACACTGGTACCAAAAATGGTCCTAATAAAAAGGTTCTACTGTAGTTGAATATACAATGTCATCAATGATTTATAGAAAATATATTGTTTGTTTAACATCTATTATGGAAATCAGTATAACTCATTATCATTTTATGCAAGAAAAGTCTCCAGAAGGGCTACTTTTTATCATGGAAATGGACGTGAGCTTGTCATAGTAAAGTCATATGTAACACGTTAATAGCGGGGTAAACCATCAACGCATTGAATGTGACTTGTTTCTTTGCAGGTTGGTTGGTTCGCACGCACTGATGGACCTGTCTGAATGTGAACAGGAGCTGGTCTGTCAGAGTGACCACAACCAGTCACTGCAGGTCAGTCAGCAGCCAATGTGGCTTGTCTGCAGAAAATGTCTTTGTATTACCGTATACAACCATGTAAACACCCATGACCTTTTAGTTTGAAAATGTGTCAATTAAGGGGATAAATTTGTATTAGAAATCAATGGTAAAGATTTTGACACGGTGCAAAATTTTTGGTGGGCCTTTACATGACCGTGGGCTTTTAGATGGTTGTATACAGTAATAGCTCACTGTCCAAATTATGAGTGGTTTTATACACTCTACCTACAAAAATTAATTTACAAAATGAAAAATTTAGATATTTATATAATGTGATCTGGCTATTTATGTATCACAATCTACCCTCCTTCCAATCATGCATTGAATCCTAATCAATTACTCTCTTCGCTACTGGCTTGGGAGAATTCAGCTATATCGCTTAGATACATCATACAAAATGTAAAACACTGTGTATTTGGTATATATTTTCTTTGATGTTCTTTTCTAAAATCTATTCTAAAAAGGAGACTTTAGTCTCAAAAACATTTAAATAAAATCATCTCAAAACATTTAAATAAAACTTAAAAACTTTGATTTTTGGACTGAAACATAGCAGAAAAGAACATAAAAAAAAATATAAATTGTACAAAATAACTTAAAATTTTACGAATCGTGTGTATTGTAGAAGAATCCTAATCAATCACTCTCTTCGCTTACAAGCTTGGGAGAAGTGAGCCATATCTCCTAAAAATACATCTTACATCATACAAAATAACTTGGTTTTACGAATCGTGTGGATTGCAGAAGATCCGCGGCTTCCTGACGAGTGAGAAGACGCGAGCGATCGACGCACTGCGGCTCGTGATGCTGTACGCGCTGCGTTACGAGAAACACGCCAACAACGACATCTCGGGGCTGCTGCTCGCGCTCGAGCGGCGCGGGGACGTCAGCGAGGAACAGCGACGGGTACGCCGTCAACGGCAATACATTATACATTTGATTTTAGACTGCACTGTAAATTATAACACTTTGGTTTTATCCTTAACACATGTTGTCATATTTCTGAATAGTTCTTAATATTTTGTGTATCGTGGTCTATATAGTAGAGTACTGTCATGGTAGTGTAAACATCAACAAATTTGAGAAGGAGTCTGTTGACTTGAAACATGTAAAATAATGTAATGTAATAAAGATATGTTTAGATCATTTTAGAATAGTTAACAGCAAAAAATGAAAAGGAGAAACTAAAACTAACATAAATATTAAACAAATCTTGCTCTTTTTGCCGGCACCATATTGTAGACTATAACACGCCGGTATTATTCAGGATTTGGAATACCACATAACCATCCGGGCGCGTTGTGTTGTCATGTTCTGTGGGGTCAAAGTGAGAAAAATGTATAAACCGCGAAAAATTGTTGGAATGCGCTTATTATTTTTTTGTTTTTTGCTGAAATTTGTTTTCGTAAGCGCACTGTGTGCTTATTAGAATGAATATGGTAACTATTATCACAGGCGCTTTACAACTAATAGAGATGAAATAAGTGTGTTTTAAGTTTTCTGATCTTGTTTAGTATAAATGTCTAGTATCAAACAGGAGGTGTGTTTTCTCTATGTATATACAAGATAGCAATATGTTGATTTAGCTGTTATCTGATAGAAGAAAATTATGGATCTTCACCTAGCATGTGTTGTGTGTTTCAGCTTGTAGGTGCCATCCTGGAATATGGTGGTCAGAAGTCACGCGGCAGTGATCTGTTTGGCAGTGAGACACCCATCGCCATGACAAAAAAGTTCCTCAAAGGACTGAAGGTCAGCGCTTTTCACTACGGTTCAAATCAAAGAAACTGTTTACCTTTAGACCATTCTTTTTTTTGCAAGTCATCGTTTTTGTAGAAGACAAACCAACGTATGTAATAAAATGTCTCATTCAATTAACCTATGGCTAAAAACAGAGTTCTGTTATTACAATGTAATTTCTATATTGATGTAGAGAATATTGCATATTCAACTGCTAGAATAAAGAGTGGTGGCTAGACTTGTAGAGATGATGAAAGATTTGGAATATAGAGATCTAGTTGATGTTACTTAACCGTTGTGCATGTCTCTGCTAGGGTGTTGAGAATATCTACACACAGCACAAGCCTGTGTTATATGATGTCCTTGATCAACTCATCAAGGGCAAGATGAGAGAGTCAGCGTACCCGTACTTGGGCACCAGCCAGCTCAAAGACAGGTGAGTCTGGTAGCATAGTGAGGGCAGTCAAGCAAGACATCAATGGCAGAGCCAGGTTTTTGGAAAAGGAGGGGCGCACTTTAGGGATTTCATGGGTTTCGTGTGCGCGATCGATGACGGACGTGTAAAAAACCTTATGAAAATGAAGTATTTTGGTGGGAAAAGTGGGGGCGCACAGGACGTGCGATCTGGATCTGGATCTGCCTATATCAGATAATAAAAATCTAAAATCTATTGGATTTTAAATATAGATAATAAAAAAGAATAATGCCTAAGCATATCATGGCTGGATAAGCGGCCAGTGCAGTTGTGTATTTACCCGATATGCTGTGACTCATGAGTGGATAAAAGTCCAATGGTCTGACTTTTTCTTCTCAATGGGACACTGTCTCTAGATGCATATAGGAGTGTGGTAAAGGTAGAAAAGGAGCAAAGAGTCAGATAATTAACATCCTGTTTTAGTAGTGACCTTGTGTATAGGTTGTGATGAATAAGTGGTCAATTGTGTGAAAAATGATGAATTGGAATCTCCGAATTCATCACAAGCGACCACAATCATTAAAAATATGTGCATATTCAGTATTTGTTGATTTTAGACCTCAGGACGTGGTTGTTTTTATGATCGGCGGAACAACTTATGAAGAGGCTCTCACAGTGCACAACTTTAACAGGCAGACGCCCGGAGTGAGAGTTGTTTTAGGAGGCACAGCTGTTCACAACATGACAACGTCAGTCAGATTTCTTACCTAACATTTTAGAATTATAAATTATAATTAAGTATTATAATGTCAGTAAACAAGATTAATTCTCAAACTTCTACCAATTCTCAAAATTCTATTACAGTGTCTTACAAACGATAATGAAAGTTGATCATTATGTTGTCAAGTGATTGAATTTAACTGCTTGAAATGTAACATCTAGTCAGTTTACAACAAGATATTCATGATGAAAAGAATATATTCGATGCCTATTGGGATCTGTCATTTTACTCAGAGGTAAGACTTCGCTGATATCACATCAGCTTCATCAGGCAAGATAAAAACCTCAGTTGGTTCAGTTTTCATTTTCCCCTACGAAGCTGATGCAATATGAGCGAATGACAAGGTTCCAATAGGTATCTAAATATGTTCTTTTGCATATGGAGTAATGGAATCCAGGATGAAGCAAATACATGTATACATTCTTTGAAGATAGTTCATGTATATTTATTTTGCTATTATTGTTTTTTCCCCAGTTTCTTGGAAGAGATTTCTGCAGCCACTCAAGGTCTATATACCACATCCCGCGGCTCCACCGGTTTACGGAACCCACGTCGGTAGTTGTAGCTCACTGTCGGCTAGATCATCATTATTATAAAAAAATCCTTCATTGTTTCTTAAGACGATTCCTGTAATATTTCATGCTCTGATGATGCCAATAGCCACTATACTTTCGTGTACATGTTTGATTGATGTATATTGTTATCTCAGAATACGTACAAATTCTAATATTGGATTAAAATTTTAGCACTGTTACTGTGTCTTCAAAAAAATTAAGATAGCTGACTCCATGTGCAATAATGAGAGTAATGTAGTTGCTCAGTTGTCTTTCTTAATTTAGGCATGATTCGTGGTTTTTATTGTTGAAAAGTAAGAAATTAATTGATATTTCTGTATAATATAAGTTTGAATTTGATTATATTTTCCAAATGTTTATCATATTTAATCATCAAAGTAAAGAATGATATTTTAAAATTACGTTCCACTTTAGATGGATAGACAAAGTTCACTTTTAATATTTCTTTAGTTACAAAAAGTATGATTTATGCATAAGAATTTGTGGTGGTAATGATTTGTGATATGGTATGCTTTTATTTCATAGATATGTGTGTTTATGTAAGGTGTGTTCTATTTAAAAGGAAAAACATATATTCATCTTGTTAATGGTGAATATTATTTGGAAAAAATATAGTGTAGATTGGGTGGATCTAGAACATATGGGGAAAACTTTGTTTAATGTGATATTTTACTGTTGAAATAAATAATTATGGGGCATTTTTTACTTCCATGAGTAAAAACCATTTTTTACTCATCACAACTTGTGGGCATGTCTTGTAACTTTTACTAGAAATTTCTACACTTAGCTCTCTTGATGTGAAAACATGGCAGACTCCTTATTATACAATTTTGATCTGTTTAGTTGACTTGAAAAAATTGTAATACATTCATAATTATGGCGTTATCAAACAAAACATGGTCAAGGCAAGTTATGCATATATATTTGAATATTCTAGTAGTTACCATTCTGATAAGTTCACATGGAGACAAATGCACACAACTAATAGAGCATGAATAAAAAGTTGTAACAAACTTTGTACAGTAGAGTATGTCCCATCAATGACAGTAAAATTGATGTGCAAAAATAGTTAGTTGATAATCTGTTCTATCTTGAAATACCAGTCTTCCTAGATTTTTCCCTAGGGTATTTGTTTTGAAAAATAAGGACAAAACATTTATTTGCATTAATTCTAGTCTTCTGATACTATACCCAAGTTCATTCCAGTGTGTTTTTTATTCTTGAACGCACACTTCGATTAGCCTTCATACTTTTGTCAAGACAAGTTGAATGTTGAAAATAACATTCTTAGGCTTGAATGATTGTTTTTGTGTTTGTTGTACTATTTTTCAAGTTTTTAGAAAAAGTTATTTCCAATTATATTTCATCCATTATTGTATCATTTTGCATTAAGTTTTGTGATGTTGGTATACTTGTACTGCGTTGATAGTAAATTTTTATGATATATTTTGGGGTGCTATGAAATTAAATCTAATCTTACTTATCTTGCATGATAAGACTTATTTTGGTGAGAAAAAAACAGCTTCAAGAAAGCAACCAAATAAATGCTCTGCAAATTATTTTGAAATTATTGTTGATGTAAGTTGTATTTATATTTAAGTGAGTGAACAAATAAGTGAAAAATGCTTTGTATGTTGTAAGTTGTATTATCTTGTGCAATAATAAAATTGTATATAGTTTGAAATCTACATTGTTATTAGTCATTGTAATAAATTTATTTCTGAAGCTTTGCCTTGTCACATTTACATCAGGCTGAAGAGTTTTGATAGATGTGGATGAAAGAAATGTCTATCAACTCCAGGTAGTATTGTCAGATCTTGTCACTGTGCATTTCCATCTCCATTGAGACCCTCTAAATTTGTGATATTTACTATTTATTCTTAAGAACCTAGGTATTATTTGCAGTAAAGATTTTATTGTAGTGAGAGAACTTAGATCTAGACTATATAAGTATTAATTCTAGATACTAAAATATCCATATAAAACTGATGAATAATGGTAGCGTCGGATATCAATATTAAGCTTCATTTAAGTAGTGATTTATGTTGTGGATCACCGCTCTAAATGAATCAATAAATTAAAGTAAGAAAGCTTGAAATACAGGGAAAGAAAAGCAAGAGAAGATGAAAGTAGAAATGGGACGTAGTCATGCAAAATAATTTAGGCTGTGTGGGTAAGGTACAGTGTAAAGATCAAATAGATCCAAATTATAAAATATAGCATTGAGGGGATGGTTCAATAGTAGCTGGCCAGCTAGCCCAGAGCCAAACCCTCAAATTTAGGATTAGATAGAGCCTGCCCACCCAGTAAAATCTGGGGTACATCACTTAGTTATTTAACATTTGTCCATACAATTGCCACAGAACTGGGGTGAACCTGTCCAAATAAGGGAGCTGTCATAATTTGGGAGGGGTCGGGGGTGGTCAGAATGAGGGGGGGGGGGTGAAAAATTTCAGTGCAAGGACTTTGAGGGGGGGGGGTCACATTTAAATGCAAGGGAATGAAGGGGGCGGGGTCAAATTGCAGTGCATCATGTTTAAAATAAAGATGATTTTTTTTGCGCTCCCGCACGGCATCACACATATTAAATCTAAAACCTTCATATATGATTTTAGCATTACTTGCAAACAAAAAGTAAAAAAAACAAAACAAAAAAAACTATAAAACCAAATTTATTTTATACAGTTTTATTCTTTCAACAATACTGATATGTGATGTGAATGATGAATTAAGTAATCAAAAAACTGTTGTTTGGATTGTTCCCAATGACAATGATACTGATGAGGAAACAAGAATCAATTCAGGGAAATTTTGAGTGCACAACTTCCAGGGGCGGGTTAAAATTTCAGTGTAAGCTAATGACACAAATCCGTTCGCCCCCTCATAAAAATGACTGGCGCTTAATTGCTTTTGCCAGATAGAGTGGGTGAGGCCACTGCAAACGAAAAACACACATAAAGCTACTAAATTGGGAGATGCAAAACGAAAATCGAAACCATCATCTGCGTATTATAAGATATTGAGCGCCAGTTAAAATAATTTGATGTTAAATTGTTGTTTTCTTTAAATTGTGTTGTTGTTATGTACAGTCAACCTTAAAAAATGAGTACAACTGATTTAGTGTACTGTGAGGGCTCTATTGTGCGGATTAAATTGGAAAACTTCTTGTGAGTATACGGCTAAAATAGAGTTGCCCCTGTGTACTGATGTTGATCTACTGGCGTACTGCATTGACTATCAAGATCTACGTATAGTTTTCTGTACAGGCAGTGAGTAGTATGTAGCCATGCTTGGATGCCTCATCTGTGCGTATATGGAGATAACTATTACAGAAACAGTTGTTAAAGAGCTCAACTACAGTTAATTGGAAGCCCTTATGATGTATTTACATCAACCTGCACAACAGTGCACATGCTCCCATGATTAGTTAACCTGTCACGATGTAGCTTTAGATCACCAATCGTTAAAACCGGCCATTCACTTAAACCGTGAATGTGAGTTATGATGTAAAATTTAGTGACCTTTTGTTCACGTCATAAGTACAATTCACAGATTGTGTATATGGCCGAACAGTGCGATTGATGTTCTAAACTGGTTGCATCTGTAGATTCACACAATTGTGATGTTTGTGTGTGTCAACTCCGGGAGGCATGTTTGAATCGGTAAAAAGTGCTAGCCTACTTATCAACAAGATGAGCACTCAAATATCTACTCATTCTGCTAAAAAAAACCATCCCTGTCCGCTTTACACAAACTTGCTTACATGTAAGCCAAATGAATCTTGCCAGAATTGCTAGAATTTTTCTATGCAGACAAAGAATAGCAGGGGGTAGAATAATAGTAAGGGGTGGAAAAATTTTCAAAGTTTAATAATGAGTGTAATAAAAGTAGGGACGGATAACTATTGATGGCATACATACCACGGACAGTTAGGACGTTTTGACGAGCTGTATATTAAACATGATTATTTTGCACATACATGTACTCATTTTTTACAATGTTTACAGTGTTAATCATTCAGCTGAAGTTATGTTCTCAAATGGCCCTGGAAAATGTTCAATCATAACATTATGAATCGTACATTTTTAAGACAATCATATGCGATTATTCAGAGTTGATTCAGCATTGTAATTCTCACATAGAAATATATACAGCTGCTAAAGTTGGTTATAACAGGTTGATTTGTTATTGAAATATCACTACAGTGCACTATAATTTCTAATACTTATTTGAAGAGGGTGATATGTAGTATGCATGGAATCATTACTCAGTATTTTATCAAAACAACCTTGGAAACTGTTTAAATTGAAAGCAAAGTAATCTGTAATGTGATTCATTGGTCAAATGAATGTTTTAACTGATAGATTGATACGCTGGCAAACTGACACAAGTTTTTAAACCGATTTCTATGTAATTTAGTGACATGTCTGTTTGCCGGCTTAATCAGTTTGCCGGCGATGCATCTATCTAATATTCAATATACTTGTGCTCTTTTCAGAACATATGATGCAGTGGAGTTCAAACCAGGACCCTACCTTAATGTCATTATCGGACCAAATGCCACTGGTAAAAGCAGTGTGGTGTGTGCCATTTGCTTGGGGCTAGGTGGCAAAACAGCATTTCTTGGGAGAGCCAAGGACCCATCAGAGTACATCAAGCATGGTCAACAGAGAGCATTTGTTGAAATAGAGCTGTAAGATAATTTACTTTTTTTTATTTGAATGTTTCAAAGACGAAGAAAGTGTAAAATAAATGCGCAGTGAAATTGTAAATATCTTTTGGAGACGTGCGTTTTTAAAGATAGATTAATCTATAGATGTCAAAAGATTAAATTTGTTGTCGCGAGCTTACCTGTACACAGCACCTAGAAAAACTTGTTCTCTTTTCCCTGACAGGTGAGATGGGAAGACTAATGGATGTTCCTTTAACAACCTGAATAAGCTTTGTCAAATCTTTCAAATTTGATACTGCATGTGCTATGTGATTTTGAATTTTGAAATGTTTTTTTTCGTTACTAATTTTATAGTCACAACCCAGAAGGTGAAAACTGGATCGTCAGCCGCAATATCAATCGAGACAATTCTTCAAAGTGGTCGATCAATAGGAAAAACGCCACATTGAAACAGGTACAATATCACTCAAAGACAATAAATGCTTCTCAATCACTGTAAGTTCCTTGTTTGGCAAGCTGGATGCATTTATTTTCTGTCCCTGTCTTGATAATTGTTGATAAAACCCAATAAGATTAAATGTAGTTTGATTTTGCCACTGTATTTTCTTGTATCTGAGCCAATGTTGTATGCAGCGTATATGGCTAGATTTTACTCTAAGGATGACAATCACAATCTTAGACTTATGAATAAAAATATTACTTAGACTAGGACAAATTCTAACGAGGTCTTACCCAGCAGTATATCATTGAAATATGAAAGTTCTACAAAATGCATCTATAATGTCAACTTTATCCTTTAGGTTGAAGAGCTAACTACTCGCCTCAATATTCAGATTGGCAACTTGTGCCAATTTTTGCCGCAAGAAAAAGTTAGTGACTTTGCAAAAATGTCACCCCAAGAACTTCTTGAAAATACAGAAAAAGCGGTAATTATTTATTTCATGTGTAATGTCTAGAATGAATGAAAGTAACAATCAAACCTAGTTTAAACAATTTTTTAAAAAGAAAACGGTAAATAACTGAAATGCCTAACACAATTATTGCTGCTAAAATTTGATTTATTTCGATAAAAATTTTGAATCACCCTTTATATATTGATGTCTGCACATCAGGCAACACACTTCTTTGTGATGGCTTTGTCATAACGACCATGGGCCCGTCTTTGCTTGTACAAATAATGTAAGGTGTCTTGTGGGAATGACAATGTAAATACCATACAAGTCATGTATCTACTCCAGGCTGGAGACCCCGAGATGTACGAACTGCACCAACGTCTCAAGTCGGCAGCTCAGAGCGGGCGTGATCTCGACCAGGAGTTTGCCAGGTTAAAGTCCCACTAGTAGTCTAAATAGCCCTCAATAAAAGGGTTTGTAACTTTGAATTTTATGTGAATATCTTATGATGTTCAGAAATCTCTATTGAGTATACATACCATGTCTTGTTCATAAATTGTTTTGCATTGTCTTATGCCATTTGACAGATGTCAGTGATGAGTAAAGGTCGGAGTACATGTAACTATCTGGGGAACGGTGAGCTTTTCACGTCTTTTACATTCGATAATGTTGCAAGTCCGAAAATTCCTTGTGTGTGAATATTTGAAAATGATTCACCTTCATTGCATACGTGTTTATATTTTGATCGCATACTGCATTCCGTTGGTAATTCTTTCAAATTTAATCTGGGAAGAATCTGCAGAAATTTGTTCCTCTGATTATGTGTGTACGCTCTTTGTAGAAACTCTTCGTTTGTGGTGGTTTCAGGAAGAAAGAGTTGCTGGAGCGAGAGATCGAGCTCAATGCGCGGCTTGAACAGGAGGTGAAGAACTACCAGCAGCGGCAGGTTCACCTCGCCAAGATCGATATGCTTGAGAAGAAGAAGCCCTGGGTGGTAAGTACAGGGTGTCCGCCGCGCCTTGAATGGTCTTAATTTGTTTTAGAGGAAAATGAAAGCTATTAAAAAGTCTTATTTCCTAGCAGTTATCTTAACCCTCTCGAAGCCGGAAGTAAATCCACTATATACTCCCTCAGTGCCAGGCACGCATTTTGCGTGACAAGGTTATTCACTGTGGGGGTCTTCAGTTGTCATAGTTGAAATATGATCCTTTGTAGCTCTTAAGTTTTTCATCAGAACATTTTCACATTTACAGTACACATTCAGGAGACGGTCTAGTTTTTTTTATTTTTACCATTATAGATAAAGATACATACAGCATCAAGTTAAATTTTGACGATTTTGAGTAATCGCCCATTCATTTGACAGCTTGCAAGGTTGATTTTAAATGTCGTAGTATCAGTAGAAATTTTAAGTGCAGCGACTTTTTATCCAGGATAGACCCAAACACCATAAACCATCCCTATTTCATAATAATATATTTTAACTTACAATAATACGGACCGAAAACGTGTTCAAAATTGATTTCTTTATTGTCGTAGGGCTTCGACAGGCGTCATTCTATCACCCGACAAAACCATCATCCGTTTTGACAGAAATACGAGATCTCCGACGTCCACACTTATTGGGTAGTTTGCCAAACGGTTTATTTGTGATCTGGTATCCAAAATGCAATAAGATGGGGCGTGGATGACGAATAATATGATAAATTCTTCTTCAAAATATTCAAGTTGCCACATCATGGCTGATCTTACGAAAAACCGGTATTTCCCGGAAATCAGCCTTGCACAGTTATAGAATCGTTAAAAGCGCTCTTGATAAAGGCTTATTGGGATTCCTTAGCAGCGTCAACGTAGTTTTGCTGGCGATTGAACCTAAGAATACAACTTTCAAGGCTCAAAATAGATATCTGTATATGACGTTGACGAGTCTAGTTTCACATTTGTTTAAGGTCTCTATGAATAGCTCGTTTCACGAGGATTCCATCCATGGTTTTGCGAACACAAATAACAGTATTTCAGGGCTCAAAATTGCAGCAGATAATGCGTGTTTGGTGGGTAAATATTCGCTCACACTAATAGAATTAAAATATTAGCACTATGCTGCTTATTTACTTCTAGAAATACATCGAAATGACAAGGTAAAGTTTGTTGTTGACACACCGGAATTTGAGACTAGAACCACAAGAGTTTACATACGAATATGGCAGACAAACTCAAATTGTTTTTTCTGTAAACTCGGGTGCATATATGCACCCCGGCACTAAAGGGACATATATTCTGGGGTGCATATATGCGCCCCGGCACTCAAAGGGTTAAAGACATCGTTGGTTTCACGGCTTTATACATTTTAGATTTCATGTATTTGTTTCAAGGAATATGAAGAAAAACGACTACAGTACACTACAGATAAAGATAAAATGGAGAAAAACAAAGAATTAATTAAGAAAGCGAGAGATGATGTGGCGCCCATGAAGGCCAAGTTAAGCAAGGCCCAGAATGGCAAAAAAAAGGCTGATGATGCCTTCAAAGAACAAGTAAGAGAACTTAATTAATGATGTCATCAGACAGGGTTTCCACACAGTTTGGAAAAGTCATTGAAATTCATATTTTTTCAATATCTTAGAAAAGTCATTGAATTTTTGCCATTGAAAAAAAACCACAAAATTTTGTGAAAAGTCATTGAAAAGTTATTGAATTTTGGTTAAACTGGTAAGTAAAATGCTGTTTGAGCAGAGATTGAATTTTGTTATATTCGACACCATGATAACTTCCAAACGTCGTTTAATTTTTGCAGAGACCCACACACCACATAATTTAGGAATATGTATCTGTCGATGTGTGGAGAAGAAGAATAAAAAATATATCACATATGATCACATATTATCATCCTATTTGATCTTTACATAGACCTTATTTAAATGAAGCTAGATATCTAGAAAGATTTATTGGAAAAATGAAAATCGAGCTGGAAAAAAACTCATTGAAAACACATTGAATTTTAATGTGCAAATGTGTGGAAACCATGCAAATTCATGATTATAATCAATATTCCTATTTATTATACGAGACGTGTTGAAGATGCCAATGTACACTAAAATTGTGACTGTCTGTTTTGTTTGTTTCGCATGTTGACTTTGCTTTTATTGTAAGAATAAAATTTAATGAAGACTTGTATTATATATTGCAAGGTTACTGGCTGTATTTAAAAAAGAACAACGACTTGTATTATATCATATTTGTCTTTGCAGCACAAAAATCTAATTGTAAATTCCTCTCACTTTGAATAATTACTAAATATTCCCCAATCAGTAAATGTTCATTTTTTTCCATTTTTAATTTAATGTACAGCAAGTTTGCCTTCTAGACACTGAATGAAAGACATTGAAACCTTTTATCTGTAGACAGAACTTTGCAAAATTGAGGCACGGCATGCAGCCAACAAAAACAGGGAGATTGACGTGCAGACAGATGAGGTACAACGTTTTACTATAATTAAATTGGTATTTTTTATATTTTATTACGTATGATTATCCTTCGTTGGGTATTAAACTTACATACAAACATACCTTTATCATTTACTAAGGTTTTTCACCTTTCTGTTTTCTGTAACACACACCATTGATAAAGTGTAATGCTTTGATTATGAAGTATTTTTCTGCAAGATAATAATGTATAATTGGTGTGTGCATCTTTCTGCAACTACCATGTTAGCTCTCTTTTTCGTATTCCTGAATTGTGAGCATTTGTGTAAGCAGAGATATGTCATAATGAGTTGATTTGTTTCTGGATGATATAAGACTCATTGCTGTAGTGCTTCCTTTGATTTATAGGTCGAATCTTTAGAAAATGAGTTGGAACAGGCTCGTAACCATGAACTTCGGCGGCAGAATAAGCTGAAAGAGTTACGCAGGTAGGCTGAGAGATGGTTTTTGTCAATATACGTATGTCTTAATCAATAATTCCATATGTTTGTAGTGAGAAGTAATATATTTGCTCTTTTCAAAATGCTTTCCCAGCCAGTTGGAAGTTCTTGAGCAGGAGTTAGATTCTATAGAAGATTTCGACGTTCAGCCTCAAATTGAATCCAATGCCAACGAGATGCGGAAACTGAACCGTGAAATGTCGTCTGTGCAAGAGAGGATTGGGACAGCCAATGAGGAGGTGCGACAAGGTCGACGGAACATTACGCGTAAGTCAGCATTTCAAACAATATAGACCAGTTCAATGCATATCTATGAATTGTGGGTAATGTTTGGACAAACACACAAAATCTCGTCTTTACATAACAATGCATTGTTGGTATTTCATGGACAAACATTGAGATAGTTCCTCCTGCTTCGCCACCGTGGGGTCTGTTTGATCAAGACTAGCTCTAACAAGTTGGTAGGCGAAAATACAAAGTACTAGCATCTGTTTAGTATATGAAATGCGGTCTGTTGCCAGGCTTGCAGGCGGAGCTGGCTCAGCTGCAGGACGTCAACAACCAGCGTCTGGAGACGGTGAGACAGCGGCATCGGGACACGTACGACGCCGTGCTCTGGCTGCGCCAGAACAGCCACCTGTTCCAGGGCAAGATCCACGAGCCCATCATGACGCTAGTGAGTCTTTGGTTGCTTCATGTATATCTGACTCATCTCCAAGATCCACAAGAGCATCATAAAGCTAGTGAGTCTTTGGTTACTTCATGTATCACATCTCCAAGATCCACAAGAGCATCATGACTCTAGTGAGTCTTTGGTTACTTCATGTATCACATCTCCAAGATCCACAAGTGCATCATGACTCTAGTGAGTCTTTGGTTCCTTCGTGTATTACAGTGAATGTCCTCAACAACAGAACCCAGTTTGCAGTCATAAATCCTTCCTTTGTAGAGAATTTTACTTGTTTACTACATCATTTACTTACTTTATTATCGGCTATTGTATGAGAAAACTTTCCGTTTTTCGTTTTTCATTTGTTTTTCTCTTCCTTTGTTGAGGACATTCACTGTATATCTCCGGCACCCTACCAAAGGTGAGGTCATTGTGAATGTTCATCAGTTTGTTGTGTACTAAATCTAATGTTAAAAATAATGGACAGAGTTTATCATAATTAGCTATTGGTCTTGAGAATCCTCAGTTATGGTATCACTAAGGGTTCGAATCATGTACGAGTTAATTTTGAGGTACATGTATGCATATGTATGCACGGCCACCGGGCTCACTTCGGGCTCAGTGCTGAACCCCAAAGGGACTTAAATGAAGTTGAATTACACTTCATAAATTAAAATTAATCCAGCCAATGTTTTCTAGCTTACTTCGTACCTTATTTCTTGCTATAATAAGCAAAATAAGGGCAAATGATGAATTTGCACTCCGAATACGAATTTGCACCCCTAAAATACTGATTTGGGACATCGGGAGAACAGAAATCCACGAGAGGGGGCTGGTAACCCTGAAATGAGCACATTTTAAACTCAAATAATCGTGTATATAATTATTATGTGCATTTTTCTTTTCAGATAAATGTAACAAATCCGCGCCTCAGCAAATACATTGAGATGTCGGTCTCATTTAATGACATGCGAGCATTTGTATGCGAAAACCCTGCTGACATTCAGCCATTTTTAGAAAAGGTATTCATTCTTCATATGGAATCGGGGAAGACTATTTATTTTAATTAATTTGTATTTTGTGTTAGAAATTATTTTCATTGCTATGGTTATGTGTAGAGTAATTTATACTTGAAAATACTTTCGCAATGATTTCCTTCTAGTTATGAATATTAGAGAATGGTAACGTGACCAAATAGCATAATTATCTAGTGTTTTCCAGGTGCGTGACCAGCAGAAATTAGCGGTGAATGCAGTAGAAATGCCATCACAACCGGCGCATCAATTCATGCCACCTAAGGATATAGGGCATTATAAGTAAGAATTCCTTCCTTCATTTCTTATATGATCATCCAAATGTTTTGTCTCGTGTCCATATGAGTTAGTTGGGACATGCTAGAATAGAGGAGAGATCTCCAAGTGTCTGTCCTATGTGTTGGCAGCAATTAGATCACAAACCTTTAAATGTACTCCACCAGGTTGAACTATATCATAAGCTACTGTAAAAAAATACTGTAAAACTAGAATATTTCATAGCTATTAGATTTTGCGATTTTCATCCATAAATTATTTTATGACTATTTAATTGTGCCATTTTGGTCAAACCTGGACCTACTTTACATAGGCTATTAATGTTTGCTGACTATTTAAGTTTGCGTCTTTGCACCTACCCACAATAATCGTAAATTAAATCCTGCGCAAACATTTCTAGTTATACACTATTTCAAATTACGTTTTATCAGTGATGATTTGAGTTGTGAAAGGATCCCTTCAATTGGTACTCACAATGTTTTGAATCGGTGTGTATGGCAGGCGTTTTGGTTTCCATGGCTACTTGCGAGAGATGATCACGTGTCCAGAGCCCGTGCTGCGCTACCTTTGTCGCATGCATCGCTTCCACTGCATCCCGGTGGGCAACGACCACACGAAGAACAACGTGGAGGCTGTGATCCAGGCCTGTCCCGAACTGACCACGTTCTACACGGCCAACCATCAGGTAAGTGCCCTGTCTTTGGTTGCTAGTGAAAGAAAACGGTGCGACATAATCAAATGATGCTTGTCTAAGTGTCTTAACGCTGTTTACTTTGTGCTTGTACGACTTGAACTTTTTGTGGGAAAATTCTGTTTTACAGTATTCGATTTTCCCACAAAAATCACATTTCTTACGGCATCCGGCCCCCCCCCCCACTTTTCATTGAACCACTTTGCGTTTTACAGTACGGTATCCGCAAGTCCAGGTACGGGGGTCACATGTCGTCGCGGTGCTCCGAGGTGCGGCCGCCCAACCTGCTGACCATCGCGTTCGACACGCAGCGTGAGGAGCAAGTGACCGCCGAGCTGCGCCAGACGCAGGACACACTCACCAAGGTGAAGGCCACCGAGGAGTCATGAAATCACACATCCCTGTTTTTAGCTCACCTGCTGTGAGACAGCATGACTGTGAGCTTTTGTAATCACCTTCGTCCATCCATCAACATCTGTTAGTCATAATGCAAACTGCATCATAACCCCTCCCCAGAGGTCCATGCAATTTGTTAGTCATAATGCAAAGTGAAATGTTTTAACCTCAAGTTTACAGTGTTTCAATATTATTAAAGTCATATTAAAACTAACATTTACTAAATAATTTCTTCATTTGTCATTTGATTTTCACCACACTTGCATAAAACTTGTGTGGCTGTCTCGTCATCGTACAATATTGGAATCTTGACCCTGGGTGTACAATTGACCCTTTTCAGGGCTGCATCTAAAAGATTTTGTATTAACTGAAACTCTTTTCATTTTTCACCTGGGCACCTCACTTTTCATTTTTCAAGCCCAATTTACACATGCAGGTGAGCCATATATATGGTCCTCTTGTTGGTCTCGTTTCATACATCACTCTTTTTTTTTGTTATTTTATCCCACCTTCCTCTTTTTTAAGCTTGTCGCCAACTTACTTCATACAAACCCCCCACACATAATCCATTTCCATATAATCCAAGCTCCTAAACCCCCTCCAATGTGCCCATATCTCTGGGCTGTCACTCAACCTGAATCATCAAATATTAATCATGAGGGGTTTGATGGACATACTTGACAGAAACAACGTTGCTTTGCTTTGATAGAAGCATCACGTAGTACTTTTTAAGTTTGGGTTTATATCGCGAGCTGTATCAATATTTGTATGAGCTTGTTTGCTGCTATTGCAGGTGGACAATGAAATGAAGGCGTGCAACGCGCGGGGCCGTGAACTGGAGAAACGGCTCAATGAACTCAGGGAGGAAAAGGTAATATTTCCTCTAGTCTATAACGATTTTAACTGTACGGTAGGTTGTATATTGTAAACTGATTTTATGCTTGTGATAAACGCAACGATCTAGATGCAGAAGTCAGATTAACCACGTTTCAAGATATTGAATAATGCATTTTTGTTTCTTCAATCAATCAATTTATCAATCGATGCGTCTATCAAATAATCAAATAAATCTTTTTAATTTATATGAGCAGGCCCTGATTATTCCGCAATTTAAGACTGTAACCTGGCTGCCGAGTCCAATATGCAGCCATCTTGTCTCCTAGCCTTTTGGTCATTAGTGTCTATTTGACCCATGCCCAGATGTGCTCAATCTTTGTGCATGACTGATTTTTTTCTGTCACAGAAAAACCTGCAGGAACGTCGGAACCAGCGACGCACACTACAAAACCGCATCGACATGAAGAAGCAGACGATATCACGGACGGAGGATGAGGCTGTTGACATCGACAAGGTAACGGGCAGGCGCTACATGTTTTTTTAGCTCACCTGTCGTAGACATGGTGAGCTTTTGTGATCACCTTTCGTCCGTCATCCGTCATCCGTCAGTCAACAATTCATGTTTGCACAATAGTTTCTTTATTTTCCATTCAAATTTCATGACTTTTTCACAGAAGTTGTATGTCTATATGATCATCATTCCATACTTGATACATGTCCATGGGGATCATCAAACTTTTTTATTATAACAATATGGGCAGTCTGTTTTGTCATAATGGAAACTTTTAAAGTTCTCTGGAGATGGATAGAAGTCATAGTGCAACCTTCTCTTCTGTACAGTCAGGTTTTTAGTCATAATGCAAAGTTTTTTGTTTTGTTTTTAATTAAAGTTTTGTGTGGCTAGAAATCAGTGAAACTCTTTTTTGCTAAAACTGAACATCGATACAGGTGAGTGATTTAGGCTCTCATAGAGCCCCTCTTGTAAAAAAAAAAAAAAAAATGAACAAACTATTGCTTCAGCCTATGAGCTGATTTTTAGGATATTTTTCGATTTTCAAAGTACATGAGTAGCTAAGCATCAACATTTATGAACTGCACGTCATATTTTACTCTGTCGTCATTTTGTTTGAAATCCAAATATCGAACTAGGAACGATCCTTTTGAAATAGCAAAAATTATAGCAATAGGTCAAGATACAACTACTAATAGATCAAATAAATGAGGAGTTGGTTATGTTTTAGGAAGGAAAGCGTATAAACACCAAAATCTCGCACACTGTGAGAAAGAAATGCAAGTTGCTGCAGGATCAGATGGAACACACAGAGAAATGTCTGCACGCCTCCATGGCCAAGGTACTAACTCAAATTAATTCTATCAATCAAATCCTAAATTTATTTGAACAGGCCCTAATTATTCCTCAATTTATGAGTGTGGCCTGGCTGATCAGTCTATATCTCAAACATCCCGTCCATGCTTCTGGGTCATTTGGGTCTTTTATGGCCTTTTATAATGATATACATAATTTACTAAATTAGAAAAAACAAGTTCTGGCCAAGTGTGGCATCATGCTAAGTATGTATTTTAACATGATCATTGAAAGTGAAAAATGATGTTTTATTGTAAAGTTAACTTAAAAATCAAAACTGATATTATTTGTGCCACAATAGTGAAGATTTTAATAAAGATAAAATGTTTGTAAGATTTATCTTCTTACTAGGTAATGGCATTTAGTGCAATAACTAGTCTTTCTGGCATTTTAAGGTTCGAGCGAGTATCCAGCAAGCAATACTACAAGAGCAGTGCACAATAATCGAAGAGGACATGCGAGAACAAAATGTCGCTCTTGGCAACCTCGAGGTACTTACAAAATCAATGAAACAGTGAAATCTCATCTGACTGATAACAAATTATTGGTAGTAATGCTGTAGTCTTTAATGGACTTGATTAATCTTTGATTGAATGAAAGCCCAAGCTAACATACTTACTGCAGCTGCATGTTCTGATCTAAAACGAAAAAATATGAACAAATTATAGCATCTAAATTTTATTTTGATTCAATCAATCAACTCCTAAATTCATTTGGATATGCCCTAATTATTCCTCATTTGAGTGTGTGGCCTGGGTGCCCAATCTATTTCTCTACCATCGCCACCAAGCTTTTCTGTCATCTGTGTCTGTTAGATCCATAGCCAGACGATTAGTATGATTTCACTTTTAATAGATGTGACACAGAACGTATCCTATGACTTTCACGTGTCCTGTCAGAGACAGATGATGTTGTCCTTTCTCCTATTTTGTCTTGTTTGTCATATTGTGTTTTGTGTCTGTTTTTTTACTATTTTACATTCATACATTTTTATACTATAATTATACGTCCTCTATATTATTGAAATAAACTGTAGACAAACGAACGGAAAACTGTGAATGAACGTTATTCCGATAATGTGGTTTTAAAAATTGATACACTGAAGATATATTGAACATCTACGTTGATGTTGTTGTCAAATACATTACATTATGTAAAAATTTCAATGCTGTTTGAATGATAAAAGTATCTAAAATCACTTTGTCGGAATTAACGTTCATTCACGGATTTCTGTTCGCATGTCTATTAGTATTAGTAATTAGTAATGCCTGCCTGGTTTCAGCAAGAGTTTGAGGAGCTGCACGTGCGAGTGAAAGCCGTGAAGGAGGAGGCCCGCCGGCTGCTGCGGGCTGCCAAGAATGCCACCGAGACGGCAAACTCCGAGGAACTCTCCGCAGAGCTCAAGAAGTCGTTCGAGGCTCTGCCCAAAACACTGGAGGAGATCGAGGTGACGGGAACAACATTCACGTGCTCAATGTTACATGGCTATAGAGTGCGATGAGCGCTCCTAAGTAACAAATGGACTTGTGAAACGCTGTACCCAAATGTGCTTTTCAAGCATTATGAAATAGGCTACACGTTCCAGACGTTTTCTTATTTACATAAATAGGGCACACGTGTGTTTTTTATCACCGGGTAAACAGGAAGCGGAAGCGAGGGTATTCTTTAGAATATTGTGACAAAGTATGACTGACGCTCAACATTATCTGGGAACCTATAACTAAATCAATATCTGTAAAATTTAACTAGTGGATAGCATTTAAAATCTGGCCACTGTAGCCAATATTGATGACCATCGTAGATATTTGGTCTTTAAATTTATAAGTTATTGAGAATGCTGTCATTAGATTCCTCACATATGAAAACATAGGTAAAGAGCCCCAAATTATGTTTCTAGCATAAGTATTTGCAGAAATATCGTTATTTTTAGATATTTTTTTTCTCAGATGCGGCCATCTCTGGTTTCTAAATATGTCACTGGGTAAAATTTTACACACTCTCTTGAAAACGTTACCTTACACCCTTAATTATCAAAATCCGCTTGTAAAAAACGTCTGTAGAAACCAAACCAACCTCCATGAAATATTGCCATAATTTATCTTGACTATAATACATGGCTGCTCTAGGCTGCGATCCACATGGAGCGAGCGCGGATGGACTGCACTGTGGCTGCGGATGAGGGCGCCGTGCAGGACTACGAGCCGCCCAAGCGCACCATCGCCAAGCTGAAGGACGAGGTGGAGAGCTGCGAGGCGCGCCGCGGCCGCCACCAGGGGGAGGTCGACACGGTGAGGACGGGGCGAGATGGCAGATCCAGGTTTTTGGAAAAGGGTGGTTGGGGGTGGGGGTGGGGCGCAGTTAAGGGATTTCATGGGTTTTGTACGTGCAATTGATATGGCGGACATGTAAAAAAGCCTTTGAAAATGAAGTATTATGGTGGGGAATGAGGGGGGGGGGATGCGGCAGCACGTGCCCCCTTGCGCCCCCCCGCCTGGATATGCCTATTTGGAACACCAAGCAGAACAGCACGGGTTCGATTCTCGGCCTGGTTTTGCGTGGTGGTGGGTGTTGAGCAACCTCAGCCGTAACAATGCAATTGCTGCATTGCAGTTGTGCTGTATGCTCCCCAGGGAGTTGAGAAATGCAGTATAAGAGTGATAAGGATGCCAATGACATGGTGTAAATTATGTAAAGTCAGCTGAGCTTATGAATAATAGACTACAAAACTTGTACATTTAGATTTACATTATGGGGTGGAATGTCACTGCACACTGCCGGGAAAGAGTCACTGGGAAAAAATATAAACAGTGGAACCTGTCTTTACATTGTATCTGGACACTTCACATCTATCGGTGTAAATCAAATATTATCTGCGATTTATTTACAAGGGCTTCTTTTTGCTCTGCAGTCATATAGCAAATGAACTCGCACAAAAAGGTAGGGTGGAGATCAACTTCAAACCTACACCAAAATATTTTGTCGCACAATGAATCTATAGATGTTTCACACAGATAGACTAAAATGCGTGAGTTTGCAGGCACGAAAGCGTTGGCTGGAGCCACTGCAAAATCTGATCAGGCGCATCAACGACAACTTCAGCTACTTCTTCCAGCAGCTACGGTGTGCCGGCGAGGTGAGAATCGGGATAACTCTGTGTGAAATGATGTGATAGATGTTTTAAGAAATTTATGGAAAAACACCTGAAAAATGCAAACAATGCATAGATAGTAGTGTACACTCTAAGTACCATCTAACTGTTATTGGTCCATGGACATATAACACAAGCATGAAAACTTTTCTATAACCATTTTGCTAGTTGCTGGTGATAAGATGACGTAATGACACATACCGTCTGGGACCACGTATAGGTTGAGTTTTTTATTTCCAAAATACCCTCACAAAGCAACTAGTCGACTTATTTGCGTGTCATCAATTTTCAGGTCATACAGGTGATCACTGTCTGATACCATGCTGACAATATGATGCAATCTTTGCTTACCGGCGTTCTATGGCTGTTTAACCACTGATAGTATATATTGCACCACACTTTAGAAATAAAATATCATCAATACATACTCTTCTGTAAAGAATATTTCAAGAAAACTGCAAAAAAATGTTGAAACAATAATATTATTTGTCTCTGTGATGTGCAAACAATCCCACCTGGTGACACCTCTGCCTGTGGAGATTATCAGTTTGATAGTTTAACTGATTTCACCTTTATTCGTGGGCAAAGTTAACACGATTTGAAAGTATTGACCAGCATAGACTAGTAGAGAAATGAAATGTTCGTGCTGGCTTTTACAGGCAGGTGTTGTCGATTTTTTTTTGGATTTTTTTTATTAAAAATTTAAAAAGAAACTAAAAAAAGATACATTTACAAAATGAAACGGTTATGGTGAAAAGTGTCTGAAAATTTACAAAATACATTTGAATACATATCTCATGCAAAATACTATCAATAAATCTGATATTTAAAATCTCACAATCTGTTTTGTCTGTAATAAATTTATAATATATTAGATTTTCTTTAACAATTTATTCAATATTCTTATGTGCATAATTTTCATTATTAAATTTACAGATGGTGTTAGTTCTAAAAATTGTGTTGTCGATTTTGACTCGATCAAGGCCAGAATAATGTACAGATTTTCTTCAATTTCTCTTAAAATTCCCAATTTTGAAGGCAAAACAATTGATTCGACTTTTATGAGGGTTTGACCTATACGTGGTCCCAGACGGTAACTCTAACTAAAGACCCTTTTCATGCACATGGTTTTCCATGTCTGATGTTTTGCCCCTTTACTTAAAAACATCCTAAACGAGTTGCTGAAGTCACAAAACAAAATAAAACCAGCATTTGGCTTGGGGATTCGTACATATTTTTGATGGTCACACAGTAGCAAAATTCGTTCTGGATTCAAGATATGAGCTCTATGATGTTCAACATATACAGTACTGACTAAGCCAAAAGGATACAGAACCGTAAGGAAATTAGAGAAATCAGTGTAAGAAAACGTAACAATTCATAACAATTCGAAAGAAAGTTACGGCTATCACGGTTTTCTTGTAACTGCTCAATCACTGAAACTACAATACTTACGATTATCTAAATGAACAGAAAAAACGTAATAATCAGAATAATTTTTTACAGTTCCGCACATTGGCGTCCATCTTTGATACTTTTATTGCTTATAAATATTCAGATTTATTTGGCTGTCCTTATTTATTTTTGCCACAGCGATAGCACCGATTGGTTAAAAAGTGTGGATGCCGTATAAACACCGAATATGAAACGAAAATCTGTCACATTGTCGGCGTCGTTATGAACTTTTAGAAATATTTTTTTTATTACGAGAACCTCCGTAAAATGCGTAATACAAAGGGGAAAAACAGAATAAACGTAACTTCATGCGAGTTTTGAAGAAAGCCGTAACTTGTGCAAGGAACAGAACCTTTTTTCGTTCGTAACAGACTCAACAATGAGAAGAAATGGAAGGAATCGTAGCATAATTCTTCAGATTTTTCTTCTGTAACCTTTTGACGGGATCAGCACTGTACCTTTTAGTACCATTTCCTGCCACCAGGTGGAGCTGTACGTGCCTGAGGCGGAGGACGACTACGCCAAGTACGGCGTCTCCATCAAGGTCAAGTTCCGTGCGTCCGAGCAGCTGCAGGAGCTCAGGGCCTCCTACCAGTCAGGTGAGACGGGGGGGATTGGTGAAAGACAATGAAATGTATTGGTGACTGGTGATTTAGGAAACAAATTTTGGTGAATGGATTTTCATCAAGGCTATATACCCGCCTCATTAAACATGAATTGTAATTGAAGAGGTTGCATCACATTTCACACACTTAAATACAGGCAGTTCACCATTTACACTCTAAGATTTAGGGCAAATCACCAATCACAACTTTTGTAATGAGCAGATCACCAGTCACCAATAATAGGTCCCATCATACTTCACGCACTTGAATACAGGCAATATGCAATTCACAATCAAGATTTAGGGCAAATCACCAATCACAAGTTTGCTCTATGCTCCCCTGTGTTTGTGCTGCAGGCGGTGAGAAGTCTGTGAGCACGGTGCTGTACATGATGGCGCTGCAGGAACTCACGTCCTGCCCGTTCCGCTGCGTCGACGAAATCAACCAGGTAACCTACACATTTTTAATGATAATGCAGTGCCACGGGTTAGTATCCGTTCTATCGTACGTGACAGGTATCTGTGTTGTCAAGACGGGTAAAAATTTTGAGTTACTTGTCCTATGAACAAGTGTTCTCAGTCAACCCAGACATCAGTTTCAATTGAATTTACATGGAGTTTGTTGATTTGGACATGTAAATCTTCGTTAGGACGGGTATATTTTTCAGGATACCTGTCCCATGGACAAGTAATGTATGATTTTTCTCCTATTGTGGCCCTGATAAGAAAATAATGATACTAGGCAGGTATTTACAGTAGCCGTATCCAAACAAGGTTAAGAGTTCCACATTTTTGGTGCTACTTTTTAAAACTGCGTGGGAAAGAGGCGGTACAATTGATATTTTGATAAATCCATTTGTAAAGTTTAATAGACTTGATATTTTCAAACTTTTTTAAAGGTCAAAAGTTGTTTAATTTAATTTAATTCAATTAATTAAAGGTTAACTCGGTGGCAGCATGTGACAATGTAGGAAGTCAAAAATGTGGAACCAATCTTTGTGGACCCTATTTTTGATGGACATCTAGCTTATGTGGACACTTTTTGCTTTGGTGGAAGCCTAAGTTCCACATAACATAAGTCAGGTTCCATTGTATTTTGAAATGAGACATTAAATAAATTAAATATAAATGGAATAAGATAATCCAAGATGAGTAATCAGGCGAGGCTCATCCTGAAAATGTTCTCGTAGTGGAAAATACAGTAAATGGAACATTTAAGGAGAAAACTATCTGATGCACTCGTAGCACAAAATAAGTTTATTTCCATACGTCAAGTGTATAGTTCGGGATCATCCTTTCATATTCACATAAAAATGAATGGCATAGTATAACTGCGAAAAAACTTCTACTTCATGTGAAGTTTTTCTTCATTTAATGATTTGTTATAAGTTTAAAACATCTAGTGTAAGGATGTACATCTGATACACAACATTTATATAATGGATCTCCTGCTGTATTATAGGGGTAGCCAAGCTCATTGTATATCTGTGTTCCAGGGCATGGACCCGCACAACGAGCGGCGAATCTTTGACACTGTGAAGGCAGCGTGCAGGAAGGGGACGTCCCAGTACTTCATGCTCACGCCCAAACTGCTGCCAAACCTCCGGTAATCTGTCTTTAAACAGCCCGCTGCTTGAAATCACAGTCACTGAGGCACAATGTTTACTTACATCAAAGAGGCACACACCCAGACATACAGTAGATAGGGAGTTTCTATCTATGGTAGGGTCGGGATATGTCTCTAGATGTAAAGTTAACAAACATTGGGACTCAGTGACTGTGCTTGAAATGATGGCATCAATCTCGTCTCACAACTGTGGGGTCGTGAGTTTGAGACCTGTCAGGGCCAGTTGATGTAGTTAAATGGAAGCTGCTAGGGTTGTAAAACCTGTCTGCAGCTATGTGAATACAGTGGTAGGCTTGCTTGATATAGAGAACAGAGACAGAAAGAGAGGAAGGTCTCGGATCTGTTACAGAATTTATATTGTTAATCATATGACAAAACTTTATACCATGATGTTGATATTGATATTTTTTGAGCATTTGTTTCACAATGATCATATTAGAATTGTATTTTGAGAGTTTGCTTTGTTCTTCAACAGGTATTCAAGCAAGATGACCGTTCTGTGTGTATTTAACGGGCCCCACATGGTTGACTGGAACCTGAAGAGGTTCATTAAATATAGATCTCGTCTTGAAGGCTAATAAAAGAAGGTGTTCTTGGTTGTCCAACTGCACATCTCAAGAACAAGCAGTGCAAAGATGGAGAGAGAATAATAACTGTATCAGGTGATCAAAGGCTAAAAAAACAGCATGAAGGATAAAGCAAGAATTGACCCTGAGCTGGCCTTCAGATTGTAAAAGGAACTGATGAAAAATAAAAATAACTGAAAAGAACTGACTTGGCTGCACACACTATCTGCACTGTTTAAGCTCACAGCTGGTAGATAGCAGAACATTGTCCAGTCGTATGTGATGGGAATAGTCCGAAGGATGTTCTTGTCTAGCTCTTTTGAGTTAGTATGTGTGGTGTTCTGTGAGCAGTATCGATTTTGGCAAAAACTGAACAGGTCAAAAAGTCTCGCGGCACCAGTGAGACTACTAGCTTGTTTCTTAGGATATTAGTAGTGTTTGAGATAAGTCTTATGGAGTGGTTTTTATAAATTATTTTGTAATTGATTGCAGCAGGATTTACACGAGTCCTTGAGATGTGTAATTCAAATTTAGTGCAAAAAGTGATTGAATAAGTGTTGTGATAAAACATGTTCATGGTACTATGGCAGTGAACTCAGCCCATGCTAATGGTGTTCAAATATTAAATAGCGTTTAGAAAACTATTTTTTCTTGAAGAAAAGTTTATGCAGAGCTTTTTTGCCTGAAATAAGAATTATCAATGTCCTAATAGTCATGTTTAGCCTGTATTGTTAATCCAAATTTTGCTCATCCAGTATGACAAGTAGTAATTTTTAAGCAGCTTAATATTGTTTACAGAGTTGACAAATGACAGGTCTATATTGATATAATCTTATATAGCAGATATTCAAAATCAATTAATGAAATACAATACAAATACACATTCATTGACTGTTGGTATTGTTCATAAGAATTCAGGATTCTATTAGCAAAAGCACTCCAACACTTTAGAAGTTAGTTCCAATATTTTTAAATACCACAAATTAAACAATGTGTTGAATTCCTTGAGGTTGCAGCGATATTCTAATTAATTGATGAGATATTTTGTGTCTTGAGTATTTTTTTAAAATTTAAGAATGAAAGTGTTTTTATAATCCAGAGTGTTTCATGTGTATATTAGTTATTTGTAAATATATGCCTACTGGAAATTAGATATGTTTTAATTCAACAAGGTTCTTTAGTTGTGTGTTATGAATGGGATGTTTCATTGTTAAGTATTGTGCATTTAACATGTTTGTTCATATGCATACTTATAGATTTTCCCACCAAAATGTTTGGGGAGTAAAGAAGTGAGTAAAGATGATTCATTTTTAATTTTAGAACATAACTTTACCTTGAAATCACACTTTTGTAAATGATGTTCTTTTTTGAATGAAATCAAAATTGTATTTAGACCAGTCGTGTAGTTCAGAATTATATGTACATTTTTTTTTATTGACGATTGTTATGCATATATTTTTCAAAATTGCTGTATCATTTTTTCATCTTCCAAATGACAATATACATTATACATTCATTACGGACGTTTCCAATAAAACTTGTTTTGAAATGTTTCTGAAATGCAAAATGTTTTTCTGATGTAGTTTAAAAATCTAAAACTAGATTCTAAGCTTTAGATCAAAATTATCACGTTGCAGATTTTAATGATATCTATTACCTAGCTTCCAGAATGCTATTCTCTTTTACATCAGCTGAGTTTGATTAATTTTTGAGAAAGCATGTACCTGTTATGGAAAACTCACTTAGAATTGATTATTTTAGTATGGAAGACATTTTAGGGATGTTTTTTAATGAGCCTGCTAACCTCTTTTTATGGAAATATATTAGTAAGTAGATCTGGTAGATTTGTATAGCAGAGAAAAATTGCAGTATTATATAGAACTGTATATAAGGTTATGTTCAGAAATCTTCACAAGGGTATAGATATGTGGTTGTTCACAAGTCACACTTTATATGTGTCAACTGTTAAACAAATCAATGAATTTTGAACTTTATAGCCTGCATTGAATGTATTCTAGTCGATTATCATTTTATCTGTAGGTGTGCATTGATTAACTATTGTCATAATTGAGGGTTAGGTAATTTATTGTAACATTCAGATTCATCAAATGGGGTTTCTACTAGGTCATTGTAAAATTTAGTCATGGGTGATCATTCTTGCTATTTAATTTTGAATATACTGCAGAAGAATTTCATGTTAAATAATTAATTAGAAAATTCTGTCAACCAAACATTATTAGCAATGCGTAGTTTACTAGTACATGTATTGAGAATATCGAAATACAATTTTTACAGGATCCACACGCTCAGAGATATAAAGTTTTCTCTGAATTCAAAATGTGACTTTTGTATCATATTCATGCTATTGTTCAAGATTATTTTCATTAAATAATGAACATGTTTAAGTTTTGCTTTATTTTATTTTAAATCATCCATTAAAGATCTAATGACAAAACTACTGAAATAGTAAATTTCTTTTGTAAGTGTGTTAGCAAAGTTTTTAATGCTACAGATTTAATTTAACAATGTTAATGATCAAAGGTTTATAGATTGCTTTTGAGCTAATAATTATAAAAGTACACTCGATAGCTGTCAATGCAACCTTTCACAAGGTTTTTGTCAGTCTGCCTACGATTCATCTATTCGTGATGGTGGTGTGACATTATTGGTGGCGGTCAGGAGTATGTTGTGGATGGCAGGCATGTCGGCGGACCCCACAATCTCATTGAGGTCCGGCTTGAGTCGTTGGAATCTCCCGTTTGAATGGGTTTGTGTCATGATCCAAGATCTTAACAGTGTCCAATAAAATGTGGTATAATGGTTGGGTTTTCGTAATTTCTAACTCCTAGAGGCTTCTTTTGGACTTATTTGAGGGTGCTGATTCAATTTTTGGTGTCTGTTGCATGCCACAACCATTTATAAGCCTCCAAATAAAATAAAAAAGAAACAATAGCCGCCAACCACATGAATATTCACGTGAACAATCAGCCACGTTTGATGGTTCTGTGGTTGTTGGAGATGCATGGAGACGTGTGAAGAAGTACTACTTGGTATTCTGAATCTAGTTTTTAGGGTCTTGGACGTCAACTAGAGTATTGTTCCGTTTCTGTTCCCTCACAACTGATTTGGTACATATTACCCCACGGATCTCTTTTTTCCCCCTCAGGGTCTCTATGAGCACTCCGAAGGTGTCATAGTGTATCCTTTGGCTTAAAGAACAATGGTAATGTGCATGGCCAAATGCATCATAGAGCGCAGAAACACAAGTGAGACCTATAAGAATAAGATTTTATGTCAGTATGAATCGCATACATGTCATATGAAATGAGAAATATGCCATAGAATCTATATATATAAAGGAAGAGGCGATTTTTTGCGTCACAAAAGGCTTTTTAACCACAAGACGTACACATTCCAAATTATATATGTACAATCGAGACAACTTGGTGGTCGTTATAATGTCACATTTCAAAGCAAATAAATTGGTTTTAAGGATAAAATCAAGAAAAAGGAATTTTTATAGAAAGGTTGCTTACAGGGCCATGTTTGTTAAAGATACGTAATACTTTGAACGTTTGTCTATATGTCAAACGTACTGTTGCACCTTACAGTACAGTCATACAACGAGGGAGCTGGGAAGGGTGCAACCTCCAAATCGAGGCTCCTTGGAAAGTCGTCCGTCTCGCCGAAAGAGGACGTTATGATTCCCTGTTGGAGGTTGGGAAGGGTGGTGATTGCGATGGAGGTGCATTTTATCTGCTCCAAACCTGTTTTGAGAAGGGGTGTTGGCAGAAAGGGTGTGTGTGTCCATATGGCGGTGTGGGTGTGTGGGTGTGTGTGTGGGTGTGTGTGGGGGGGTATTAAATATGTTCCAGATCTCATCAATTTCTACCCGAGCAGCAGCAGAAAGGGGGTGATTGAGATGCACATTATTTTAATGGTCTGCACATGTTTACCAGGGGTAGGAGTAGCTGGAGGGAGGGATATTAGAGGGATCAAGCATTGCCACATACATGTAGTGTGTATATGGCTATGACTTATGCCGATGGGAGGAAGGTGATGGAGGTGTATTTAATCTTTCCCAGACCTGTATAGTGACGGGGCTGGTGTGAGGGATGTGGAACAGGGAAAGAATGGGAAGGAGGAGCATTCAATATGTTCCAGATCTCATTCATTTCAACCAGAGCAGCAGGAGAAAGGGGGTGCAT